>VMBQ01000265.1:154637-283912 GCA_007657795.1 Dreissena rostriformis
ATAAATAGAGAATAATAGGTTAGTGTTGATTATAGATCAGGTTTATCATGCGAGGCTTAGAAAACAAAAAGCACGAGCCTTGGCGAGTGCTTTTTCGTTTTCGTGCCGAGCATGATAAACCTGATCTATAATCAACACTTACCTATTCTATGTATCCCACTTTTTATTCAGTAAACCTTTTTATTTAAACAAAATAAGTTTAACTTGTTATTTTCGATGATATATGACGTCATTTTGTCGAAAATATGACGTCATTTCGTGCCGTGTATTATAGCAGAAATTTAATCAACGGGGCTATAATCAACCGAAATCGCTGTAAAAGTGGGATAAATATAAAAAGACGCTCCGGCAAGCCACCTGATGCGTATCAGATGAACAGGAACCAGCCTATCGACCGAAGACTACAAGCGCTTGAAACATTGATGCGGCTTGGAATTATACAAGAATTAGACAGTGAGATGGGTCAAAAGCATTTAATGTAATGAATAAATTATTTTTATCACATGCCATACCCTGTTTTCCATGTAATATAACCATTACATATATTTTTATATAACACATGTGTAATATACTTTTTAAGCGTTTTGATTGGCTTAGTTTTCGTTTATTGACCAATCGCATTTTGTTATTTTGCTGAAATGACGTTGCAACGTCAAATGACGTCACGAAATGTAAACAACATTCGGGATTTATCATTATGTTTGCGTAAATATTTACTTAATTTGGTCATTTAAAACCATGTGATAAAAAAAATCTGACACTCGTTGTCATATCATACCATATTTTATTAAACTCTTCCAGGAAATTCGTAAGTAAGCTCGCCAAAGGCTCGCTTACTAACAAAATTCCTGAACTCGTTTAATAAAATATGGTATGATATGACAAATCATGCCAGATCCTATATATATCATTGAATGATGTTATTTTACCAATGAGAAGTTTATGTGAAGCGCATTAGTAGCACCTCATTTGGTTCTTCTGTTTTTACCAGTGAGGACCCATTACCATTTTGCATGGATGGTGGGGGAAATGATATTGTTTTTGTAGAATAACTGACAATTTTATTTTGTTATATGTTTGCTCAAGGTCACTTAATTCAAAAGTTTGTTTAAGTATACATTACATTAAATGTTACATTATTATACTAAGAGGGAGTACAGCCTTGTAAAGAGTACATCATTGTGAAATACCGGTACTTGTGCTTTTGGGGCAATCTGCATGGAGAATATGTAGGTATAGTTTGTGCAGTCTTTTAAAAGCATTATAATTAGTTATACATGCAGTTACTTAGTTGAGGTAGGGAAGTTAAGTGACGTGGAGTATTTTACCATATCATATGTACAGTGTATTCCCGTCAAAAAGGGAAATGGAAATCGGCCTGTACAAAGTCAGCGCACGAACACGAAACTAGACATTGGCGTATGCGGCTTGAACAACATAACGATTTTTTTTTTCTAATCAAAGAAGTGCACAAGAATCTGGAACTGGCCACCATATGGAAGGTTGCAAAAATCCGCCCAGACAGCCTTTCGCGTATGAAGTTCCTGTCTCTTTTGTGCTGCTTACAACCACCTATTCAACCCAACCTCTGTTCAAAGTGCAAACACCAGCATATGCGCAGCGAAGTGGTACACGGACTGTTTGAGTGTCCTCTTACCGACTCATCGACACGTCTACAAACGTTCCTGGAAACAATACGGCCATTAAGCGCACCACTTTTCGACTACTTACAAAACGCTGAACCCGCAACACTGGTGATGTACCTCATGGGAATGATCGATGACGTCATAGCAGACTTGATGCCAATAGAACTTTACCCAGAGTTCCCGACTAACTGTGCCAATTTTTTTTACAATCCGTACTTGCGGTCTAGTACTCACACGAAATTAAGTGCCGACTACAAACTCCATGCATGTCGACGAACCCTAAACCTGGCACTTCCGTATTCCGCTTCATTTTTTATCGCGAAGTGCAAAGGAAGTTGATTAGGGCATCTAAATGACGCGTTCAAAGTTTTCAGATACAAAGTAAACTCTTGAGATAACCAAGGGTCACGCTCGAATACTACTTATGTATATATATTTACGCGTTTTTCGTCTTTTCATCTTAGACAATTCCGTTATTTCAGTTTTATTATATTATTTATTACATTAATTCGACTTACATTTTAGTGATAGATTTTTGTTTAAAACATATCAGACAAGACAATGGTTGTGGCTTCTCCTATCATTTCTTGAATATTTAAAGAAGTATACTTATTATGTTAAGATTTAAATTTAATGTTAACAGTACACAAATATTTAAATGAAGAACAAATACAATATTTTGCGATAATGATTAAATATTTTTTTTCGGTAAACTTAAAAAGTATGTCTTAAATTTATCATCAATAACAATTGAAAAAAGGCAGACTGCAGGTGCTTAGATACACCATTAAAGCGGGACTGTACGATTTTTACATGTGTTAAATTTTAATATATTGATTAAATTATGTTACGATGACTCAAAATAGGCAATAACAATTATACTTTGAAGACGAATTTCATAAAATGCAGCAAAGACAAGTTAGCGCTGGTTAAAGCCGATGCAGACACTTTTACTCGTATTTGTAAGGAAACAAAATTGTGTCTTTGTGTCGTATGACGAATCTGCACTAAAACTAAATTTAGATTCACATTGTACATGTATTATACATATGCTGGCGAATTCGGCTGGAAGCCAATTTCAATTTTAGATTTAAATATCTGGCTTATTTCGCATTTTTCGACACATGTTCTTCTTAACTTTTATTTTAATTTATATTGAAATATATGTATACTAATTTTTAATACATTTTATAAAAATTCATAAATATTTGACAAAATCGTACAGTCCCGCTTTAAGTCAAATAATGCAGTGTGACCTTGGGGCCGTTATTATCACGATAGCACGCTTGTAGACGTAGTTTATTCAATACCGATTGTGTCACATGATCAGAAAATGGCTGCGCCCTTGCACACGTAACATGTCAATATCAAACCTGATTGTCAATCTCCAATAGTTTTCGATAAAGGATTATAGACAAACGTTAAGTTTATGTGGGACTGTTTAAATACTTAAACGTAGCTTATTTTTTAGTTCGATGAGAAGTGATACAAACAGTGCTCACACATTTATATGTAATTAATTATTATGTAGGGAAAGATTAGTTCTGGCTACCATATTATTATAAACTTTTAATGTCGCTTTTTATGATTTTTGACTGGCGCGACTTTATACAGGTCCGTCAATACTATTTAAACTGTTCGCTGGAGTTTCTTTAGCTAGGGAAAGATCGGGTGATGGTCGTTTCGTGCCACTACTAGTTCGTGCCACTGATATTTGTGTAGGAAGGGGCTGGGAGGGATTGGTCATTTGGGTTCTACTTGCTCGTCCCCCTGTTACGCTGTGAAGCAGATACGGTGGATATGACGATCCGCCAAGTGGCTGTGCACTCCCTGACATGCGTGCATCGCAAGAAGTACAAAGAGATCCACAGGAGACTCTTCTTCATATGGGAGAAAAAAAAGAAAAAAAAAAACATGCAGTGTACTATATTTACTATGTGTATAAGGACTTTTTTATTGTGTGTATATATGTGTACAAAATGTTAAATAAATCTTGAGATGAAATATATCTTCTGGCGTGATAATGTTTTATTTTATTTATGTATTCCATATCGATATTGTTAATGTACTATATACTATCTATATGAAAATTTTAAAACAAATCTTTAACTGAAATACATTTTATTAAATTATTATAGAATACATTTAACCTGAAAAAATAATCTTGAAATTAAACAACGTTGTTTTTACATGGTACAGATGAGACCATCACAGGTGCAAAAGTTTCCCGTTTTGATTCACACCTACCCGGCTATATATTATCAGTGGGACCAAACGCTACCCCTTTTCAACAGAAATATCAGTGGCACAAACTGGTAGTGGCACGAAACGACCATAACTCGAAAGAGCTATGTTCACGAACAGTACAAGGTACTGAATGCTAGTCCCTTCGGTATCTGGTCACTTTGGACTTTAGTCACTTCGGCACTTCGGTAGTTATTTTGGCACTTGAAGTTGGATGTTTTGGCACTTATAGTTAGACGCTTCGGCACTTAGTTTTTTTTTAGTACGTAAGTTTGTTACAAATTTAATGCATTTATTAGTAAATTATTATATTTCAACATATTTGTTATGTCATCTCAATACCTTCTAGAGCTTTATTTAATCTTAAAATTGAAAACTAATGGGAAATGGAAATGAAATAGTTAAATCTAAATATAAACATTTGCAAACCTCTTGCAAACTTCAATTTTTAACCTAAGTGATTAATATTTATTCTTGATATAGGAACATAAAATTAAGGCAAACACATCAAATTTTAATCATTTTTATTTTTCTACTTTGAAACACGTAAAAACAAATATGCCTGGCAAACATCGATAAAAATGTAAATGATCAAACAAATATAACAAATATCATGCACCGAATTTTAATCTGTATAATTTTTATGCCCCCCTTCGAAGAAGAGGGGGTATATTGCTTTGCTCATGTCGGTCGGTTGGTCGGTCGGTCTGTCGGTCTGTCGGTCTGTCGGTCGGTCCACCAGATGGTTTCCGGATGATAACTCAAGAACGCTTAGGCCTAGGATCATGAAACTTCATAGGAACATTGATCATGACTCGCAGATGACCCCTATTGATTTTGAGGTCACTAGGTCAAAGGTCAAGGTCAAAGGTCAAGGTCACAGTTACTGAAAACGGAAATAGGCATTTTAAGGATTTAGCATGGTTTAAACAAGGGAAACAACTTACCGTTTATGCATGTTCATTTTGTTACATCAGTTGCCTCCCTTGTAATTTATTTAAATGTTAACAAATGTAAGGCTAACTGCATTTTTGTAAAGCATTGTATCAATAAACCTCGGGCAAAAAAGAAATTAAGGTTGCACCACCACCACCACCACCACCACCACCACCACCACCACCACCACCACCACCACCACCACCACCACCACCACCACCACCACCACCACCACCACCACCACCACCACCACCACCACCACCACCACCACCACCACCACCACCACCACCACCACCACCACCACCACCACCACCACCACCACCACCACCACCACCACCACCACCACCACCACCACCACCACCACCACCACCACCACCACCACCACCACCACCACCACCACCACCACCACCACCACCACCACCACCACCACCACCACCACCACCACCACCACCACCACCACCACCACCACCACCACCACCACCACCACCACCACCACCACCACCACCACCACCACCACCACCACCACCACCACCACCACCACCACCACCACCACCACCACCACCACCACCACCACCACCACCACCACCACCACCACCACCACCACCACCACCACCACCACCACCACCACCACCACCACCACCACCACCACCACCACCACCACCACCACCACCACCACCACCACCACCACCACCACCACCACCACCACCACCACCACCACCACCACCACCACCACCACCACCACCACCACCACCACCACCACCACCACCACCACCACCACCACCACCACCACCACCACCACCACCACCACCACCACCACCACCACCACCACCACCACCACCACCACCACCACCACCACCACCACCACCACCACCACCACCACCACCACCACCACCACCACCACCACCACCACCACCACCACCACCACCACCACCACCACCACCACCACCACCACCACCACCACCACCACCACCACCACCACCACCACCACCACCACCACCACCACCACCACCACCACCACCACCACCACCACCACCACCACCACCACCACCACCACCACCACCACCACCACCACCACCACCACCACCACCACCACCACCACCACCACCACCACCACCACCACCACCACCACCACCACCACCACCACCACCACCACCACCACCACCACCACCACCACCACCACCACCACCACCACCACCACCACCACCACCACCACCACCACCACCACCACCACCACCACCACCACCACCACCACCACCACCACCACCACCACCACCACCACCACCACCACCACCACCACCACCACCACCACCACCACCACCACCACCACCACCACCACCACCACCACCACCACCACCACCACCACCACCACCACCACCACCACCACCACCACCACCACCACCACCACCACCACCACCACCACCACCACCACCACCACCACCACCACCACCACCACCACCACCACCACCACCACCACCACCACCACCACCACCACCACCACCACCACCACCACCACCACCACCACCACCACCACCACCACCACCACCACCACCACCACCACCACCACCACCACCACCACCACCACCACCACCACCACCACCACCACCACCACCACCACCACCACCACCACCACCACCACCACCACCACCACCACCACCACCACCACCACCACCACCACCACCACCACCACCACCACCACCACCACCACCACCACCACCACCACCACCACCACCACCACCACCACCACCACCACCACCACCACCACCACCACCACCACCACCACCACCACCACCACCACCACCACCACCACCACCACCACCACCACCACCACCACCACCACCACCACCACCACCACCACCACCACCACCACCACCACCACCACCACCACCACCACCACCACCACCACCACCACCACCACCACCACCACCACCACCACCACCACCACCACCACCACCACCACCACCACCACCACCACCACCACCACCACCACCACCACCACCACCACCACCACCACCACCACCACCACCACCACCACCACCACCACCACCACCACCACCACCACCACCACCACCACCACCACCACCACCACCACCACCACCACCACCACCACCACCACCACCACCACCACCACCACCACCACCACCACCACCACCACCACCACCACCACCACCACCACCACCACCACCACCACCACCACCACCACCACCACCACCACCACCACCACCACCACCACCACCACCACCACCACCACCACCACCACCACCACCACCACCACCACCACCACCACCACCACCACCACCACCACCACCACCACCACCACCACCACCACCACCACCACCACCACCACCACCACCACCACCACCACCACCACCACCACCACCACCACCACCACCACCACCACCACCACCACCACCACCACCACCACCACCACCACCACCACCACCACCACCACCACCACCACCACCACCACCACCACCACCACCACCACCACCACCACCACCACCACCCAGTGACAAAAAACGTATTCACACAATGGCTGCTACTACAACTTATAGCTCATATAGGGGGCATGCATGTTTTACAAACAGCCCTTGTTATATTATGAAAAATTATACGATAATCGGATAATCCACGGACGCTAAATGAGAATTATGTTATATATGTCCCATATTTTATGTTGAACTGATTGAACATCAATTAAATATGTTATAATATACCAGTGCCAAAGTGACTAACTGTGAATGCCGAACTGGTCAAACCCGAGTGCCGAAGTGGCACTTGTTTACGCTGCCAAAGAAACCAGATGCCGAAGTGACTAGATACCCAAGGTACTGATCACAAGGGCCTGGGGAGAAAGCGAAAATAGTTGTATTTCTTTTTCTTATAATTAGCGTGACTCAAGGAATTTTAGAGTCTGAGCGTCTGACAAATAGAAATTCTGTGCTTTTAGTTGAATTAGAGTTTCTTCATTTGGCTTTAAGTTGAATTATAGTTTCTTCATTTGCTTGTGCAATGTGCAAAAATGTATTGAATGTCAAACACAAAATATAATAATTATAAATCCAGTACACTACAATATGAGTGTAACTTCATTAACATCAATATCGAACTAATAGACACCACAATAACTTGACACCTTTGATAACTTTAGCATGTTTGTCATTCTGATGCATCATCAAATTAAAGAAGTTTTACTGTAATAATTATTTCTATATTTCAGCCACGTTATCATCAACCACAAGTGAATACAAACAGTAGCATGAGTAAGCAAAGAAAGTCCCACAATAGCAGTACCAAACCCAAACTCAAGGGATCTTCTTTCAACAGAAATAAACAGTTCTCATCAGGGTTTGATGCAGAAGTTGATGCTAGTAGTGATGGTAATAAATCTTAAAAAAATTTTTCATTCATCACTTGGGGTCGGTTGGGGTTAAGTTGGGGATTGTTGTACTTGCCCTTAATGTGGGAAAATTTTATTTTTGGCTTTTGGGGCAAATCTTTTTATTAGAAATGCAAAATCATGAGGTACTGTAAGCTTTATTTCAAGGGAACACAGCATGATTAAACAAATTTTAATGGCCCCTATTTGTTATAACAAAGTCATATACCCTTGCGGTACAGTACTGAGACCTGTACAAGGGATTCGGCAATTAGACAGCAGTGGCCGCAGATGCTGGCCAAACATTTTGGCAAGTAATTTTCCTGTAGATCTAGTGCATCCTCTTCCATGGAATTTTGAAAATAACTTAGTTACATGTTAGTTGCCCTTGCTGGTCTATCAAATAATCCAACATCTCGCTCCATAAAGTACACTATTTCTAACAGTTTATTGGAATGAACAAAATCCAAAGGGTCCTCACCTCTCCACCCCAAGTTGAAAAGTTGGCAACAAAATAAATTAAGTAAAGTAAATTAATAAAATCACTTATATAAAGAATAATAGGTAAGTGTTGATTATAGATCAGGTTTATCATGCGAGGCTTAGAAAACAAAAAGCACGTGCATTGGCGTGTGCTTTTTCTTTTTCGTGCTGAGCATGATAAACCTGATCTTTAATCAACACTAACCAATTATTCTATTCATCCCACTTTTTATTCAGTAAACCTTTTTATTTAAACAAAATAAGTTTAACTGGATAATTTCGCTGGATTTATTATGTCATTTTGTGGAAAAAATGACGTCATTTCGTGCCGTGTATTATAGCAGAAATTTAATCAACGGGGCTTTAATCAACCGAATTCGCTGAAAAAGTGGGATAAAAATACATCGTCACACATTTGGTGTTGATGAACTATGTAGTGTTCTCAATGTGATGTAGCATATTATTTATTAACTTAAACCATTTGATTTATGCCTTTTATAAATTACATTATTTTAAAGGCTCATCATCTGATAGCAGTACAGAGGCAACAGATATTTCTATTGACTTCCCACTGGCTATGTGGGATTTGGAACACTGTGATCCAAAGAAGTGCACTGGTAGAAAACTCGTGCGCATGGGTCTTGTAAAACCGTTGAAACTGGGCCAGAAATTCAATGGCCTGATACTTTCCCCCATGGGGACACAGTGCGTGTCTCCGGCAGACAGGTGAAACAACTGTTTATTTTACCTGAATTTTTAATATTCTAAGAAATTAGAAAATTCAAACAAACATGTAAAAAAAAAGTTCAAGCATCATTTAACATTTTGTTCCTTTCCAGTGACGCTATAGAGCATTATTACACCAGATATAAACATAATGTTACAAACATAAGATAATGATCCTTTTAATATGATACAAAAATGTACAGTATAATATAATACTTGTATTACTGATAATGAGGTCCATCATTTGATGCAGGGACATTGTAGAAGATCATGGAATAGCCGTTGTAGATTGTTCCTGGGCACGCCTGGAAGATACACCATTTAACAAGATGAAGGGCAACCATCCAAGACTCTTGCCATATTTGATAGCGACAAATCCAGTCAATTATGGGAAACCCTGCACCCTCAGTTGTGTGGAAGCATTTGCAGCAGCCATGTTTCTTGCTGGTATACAATGTTGAGGTTATTAACCAAAAAAAAACAATAGAATACTCTATAATTTGGGTCTTTTATTTCTGAAAAATGGGAAAGTCTCGGCCTGTTAAGATTGTTATAATATAAAAAGGTTGACATGATGGTATGATATTAGATTATTTTTTTTTAAACTGGAAAGTGGACCTTCTAAATCAATTACTCAAAACATGTACATGTAGTGATTTGTCCATTTAATTATGAGTCTGTGTTACAATACATATAAATCTTGATAACCTCAGAATTCTCAAATACAGGCTTCAACTTAATATCTACATGTTAAGTTTTTTTTATGTTCCCAGTCTATACTGGGGGACATATTGTTTTTTCCCTGTCTGTTTGTTGGTTTTTTGTTGGTTTGTTTGCGTTAAACTTTAACATTGGCCATAACAATATTGCAATATTGAAGATAGCAACTTCATATTTGGCATGCATGTGTATCTCATGGAGCTGCACATTTTGAGTGGTGAAAGGTCAAGGTCATCCTTCAAGGTCAAAGGTCAAATATATGGGTCAAAATCGCTCAAAAGGGGACATAGTGTTTCACAAACACATCTTGTTTAAAGCCACACACCTTGAAATGAAGTACATGTTAATCAATACATATAGATGCAATTTGAAAGTGTGCAAAATTTTCATTAAATCTATAGCCTAGTTGGCAAGTAATTTATTATTTTTCGGTCGGGAATTACCGCTTTTAAAACCGAAAGTAGGATTTCTATATTATACGCCCATTTCGACAAACGTGATTATTTTTAAGTTTTAAAGTGCAAAATAGACGGATTTCTACCTTATTACCACCAGATATATTCTAATTGGCATAGATAGAATCAAATCTATAGCCTAGTTAGCAAGTAATTTATTATTTTTCAAACGGCACCGCTTTTAAAACCGAAAGTAGGATTTCTAGACGTATACGTCTATTTCGACAAACGCGAGTATTTTTAAGTTTTAAAGCGCAATAAAGACGGATTTCTACCTTATAACCACCCGATATATTCTAATTGGCATGGATAAAATATGTTTCTTATTTATACTTAAATTTACTATGCAAATTAAGGTGTGTGGCTTTAATAATAATATTGACAAAGGTACTCTGTGAAAACTTTACCTTAGATTTTAAGATAGCAATTTATAGAAATAACACAATATTTTTAGGTTACAGAGATGAGTGCAATGTCATTCTTGATAAATTTGGATGGGGCCGGTCGTTCTTTAAGGTGAACCAAGATCTTTTTGATTTGTATGGCGCTTGTAAAGACAGTCAAGAAGTTGTGGCTACACAGCAGGCTTATTTAGAGGACATTCAAAGGGAAAAGAACGAGAAAACAGTGGCTTATGAAGGTAAGGTACATATGACCTAGGACGTGAAACATTGTTGTGCATTTGTCGGAGAAACAAAATAACACACATATGTGCCAACTTTACAAATTAATTTACTAATAGCTTATCTCCCTTGTTCACAACATATGTTTTTGGTACTGACTATCTCCCTTGTTCTTGAAAAAATAATTTCACAGTTGATTACCTCCCCCTGTCCTCAATGATATAATTTTGCAGTTGGTTATTTCCTAAATCATTTATATGGTTCCTCGCCCTCAAAAGTAGATTTTGAAGTTGCCTTTTTAACCTTCATAAGTTGATTTGCAGTTTGTTTCCTCCCTTTCCTGCAACAATTTTGTCGTTTTGTTTGAAGCGGGTTTCCCTCTCTCACATTTGGATTTTTCTCAACCTGCCTGCAACAATTAATGTTTGTTGTTCACTTTATAAGCGTTTAACTGTTATAGATCAGATTATAATCTGGATAAACATAAAAATCAAATCAATTTTAATTGCCTCATTTCTTGACATTTCTGTTCCTAAGCATTTGGAAAACAAGTAACAACCGTACATAGCATATACTCGTTAGAGTAACAAAACTTAATTTTCTAGATGAAGATACTCTGTCATACCTTGTAACAAATATTTTTTCATTATTTGTTATTCATTCTGAAATTTCTGTGGTTATTTAAAGGTGGCCAAATTCATCTGAGTTGAAATATTTTAATGTTAAAAGGCTTTTATATGTCAAGTGCAATTCATTATTTTCAAAGGCTGTTTCATGTTAGTGATTATCAAAATCTTTCTTCAGATCTGACACATCTAGATATGGATGGGAAATCTCACAATCTAAACAGACAGAGAAATAGCGATCTGCCTTCGTCCAGGTAAATATAAACTCAGTTTCTTAATTTTTTAAAATTATTAATAGCATATATTTGTGGACATACTTTTGAACAATAATTGAGCAGGCAAGATTGCCAATTTTCTTAAAGAGTTTCTTAGAATTCTGCCACGTTCATCAGAAAGTTACTGGATACATGTTTTGTTCCACGAGGCAATTAAACAGGTGATTAGCGATTTAAAAAACAGAAAGTAATGATCTTATGGTCCTTTAGACGGTTCATTTAAAAGAAAATGTTGATCAGGGAAAGAGAATTAGTAAACAATATTTATAATTAGTGTGCCTTTTATGTAAGAGTTTCAAGTAAAACCTACATGAACAATATTCAAACAGACATACAGATAGCTGTATATACTATTAAATTATATATGAATACTATTTTATACAGATTAATTTGTTATTAGTATCCAAAATACTCAAACAATAGGTTAACATTGCTATTACATGTACTTGTGTGGGAAGCCTGACCGCGAATCAATTTCACATGAAAGCTACATATCAATACGAAGCGCGCTAATTAATACATACAAATAATGAATCATGTGAAGCATACTTTTAAGTCAATATGTTAAGTAATGAAACTCATTTAAAGACCCATAAATACTCAAACATCAACGGAAATTTCGTAAAGTATTTCGTGAAATAAAGTTACCCAATAAAAAATCAATGTTCCTTATAGCAATAGCCAAAATCTCAAAGCCAGATGTGGTCTGGTAACATAGATGTTTGTAGATATAAAATGCATGTGTTTATTAGCTCGGCTGTTTTCGAAGAAAACCCGAGGTATTGTCATAGCAAGCTCGTCGTCACGCGTCCGCCGTCCTCGTCCGCCGTCCGCGTCGTCCCAAAACTTTAACATTGGCCATAACTTTTGCAATATTGAAGATAGCCACTTGATATTTGGCATGCATGTGTATCTCATGAAGCTGCACATTTTGAGTGGTGAAAGGTCAAGGTCAAGGTCATCCTTTTTAAAAACTGCACCCACAGCCGAGCGTTGGCACCCGCTCTGCGGTGCTCTTGTTTTTTCGTGTCACAATAAATGCCATTTTAATTTTCTGCTCTGACATCTATTAATACGGCACATGAACACTAACATGGTACCATTTTAGTGTTCTTGTGTCGAATGAATAGATATATTAGCGGGAAATTAAAATGGAATTAATTGTGCCACAAAAAAAATAAAAACGTGCATTTTATATCTACAAACATCTATGTTACCAGACCACATCTGGCGTTGAAATTTCGGCAATTGCTATATGGAACACTGATTTTAAATTTTTTAACTTTATTTTACGGAATGTTTTACGAAATTCTCGTTGATTTTGAGTAGTAATAGGGTTCTGTAAATAACAATTATAATAATAATTTTGGTAAATTCTGCAGTGTATCTCTGTGCAATACGTTTGACGCCCGACATATGCTGTAAGTGTTGAAACTTCTATGTCTAAAAGTATTTACCTCTTTCCGTTTTCAGCAGTGAAAGTAGTTCCGAGGATGAAGAAGCTGAACTACTTGTAGACAAATTCGGCAATACTATAACACTGAAAGATGACAATAAAATAGATAAGGCTAATGAATCTGTTGAAAGTGAAACGTGTTCACCATTAGCACATGACAGTGATTAAATGTTTTAAAGAAAGTACCCTTTTGAGAGTCGTATTTCTTGTGTCCGTCCGTTCGGATGTCCATCGTATTTCTTGTGTCCGTCCGTTCGGATGTCCGTCGTATTTCTTGTCCAGGGCATTACTCGAAAACTTCATTGTTAGATATATATCAATTTATAACATTTATATTTCGTGGTATATCGTTCAAACTATATAATTAATCAACTTTATAAATATATAGATTTCAATGAGGGTAAGTGCAATGCACAAAAGCCATAATGTGTGATTAAAATTTGTGCATAGTTGTGGCCTAAGTTTATTCTGATACTTATTTTGGTCTGAGGCATATTTTGAAACTATAAGAGGTGTCAATGTAGGTAGAAATATCTTATTGGAGGGAAGTGCATTTCACAAGAACTATAACTCATGTTTTCGTAATTGCCAAGTTATTTCCCTTGGTAATTTTCATGCAGAAATTTTGTCCAGAGCATAGCTCGACATTTATATGAGTAATACAGATGACGTATTCACAAAAAAGACTTAAGTCTAAAAATAAATAATATTCCCTTAAATTTAACTTTTAAAGAATTGTTTTAATATAATGTAAAACTTGGCAACTACTGCCTCTTACTTCATAATTTTTCACGTATAGCATTTTGTTAAGGATATTATTACTATTTGTAGCATATATATATTCAAACGTTGAACACCTTTTGATTGAATCTAAGTATATTCTTTGTTCGTAAGACTAAGAATGGGTGGGTGAATATGGACCCATTTCTTAAAACTGAACTTCCAATGCACTCTGGCATGACAGTATCGGGGGTATTTAAGCCACGACAGAGACAGTTCTCGCTACTTCGGTATTTTGAATGCAAACACAATTATTGTACTGAAAATATATAAAGACGAAAACTAGTTTTGGATATTGTTTGCATCAACTAAACAATTATGTAATATAATAAACTACTTTGTTCCTTATGGTGTATGGGCCTAATTTCCTCCGGAATTCTTATTTCCATTATTACATCATAATACTATTTTGAATAACATTATTTTTTTCGTCATACCAAAACTAATTGTAATTGATTTTTGAACGATATTTACTCATTTTACGGAAATGTTGTTCTTCAGTAGTAAACCTCTTTTTTATGCCCCCAACGGTCGGCATATAGTTTTCGCACTGTCCGTCGATCGGCCGATCGGTCAGTCTGTCTGTCCGTCCGTCACACTTTTTGTGTCCGCTCTCTAATTCAAGTAGTTCTCATCAGATCTTCACCAAACTTTGTCATGCGTTTTAGGTAGATGATCTCTAGGCCAAGTGCGAACATAGGGTATGCCGGGCCAAAAACTAGGTCACGGGGTCACTAAGTGCGTTTTAAACATTCAGCATGGTGTCCGCTCTCTAAATCAAGTAGTTTTAATTCGATCTTCATCAAACTTGGTCTCACGTTTTATCTCGATTACCTCTAGGCCAAGTTCGAACATGGACCATGTCGGGCCAAAAACTAGGTCACGGGGTCAACATTGAAACATTCAGCATGGTGTCCGCTATCTAATCCAAGTAGTTTTCATCCTTTCTTCACCAAACTTGGTAACACGTTTTATCTAGATGATCTCTAGGCCAAGTTCGAACATGGGCCATGCCGGGCCAAAAACTAGGTCACGGGGTCACTTAGTGCGTTTTAAACATTCAGCATTGTGTCCGCTCTCTAATTGAAGTAGTTTTCACTCGGTCTTCAACAAACTTGGTCACGAGTTTTATCTAGATAATGTCTAGGCCAAGTTCGAACATGGGCCATGCCGGGCCAAACACTTGGTCACGGGTTCAGAAACTAGGTCAGGGGGTCACTTAGTGCGTTTTCACTTCTTTATATTTAACATTCAGCATGGTGTACCCTCTCTTTTATAAGTAATTTTCATCCGATCTTCACCAAACTTGGTATCAAGTTTTATCTAGATGATCTCTAGGCCAAGTTCGAACATGGGCCATGCAGGGCAAAAAACTATGTCACGAAGTCACTTAGTGCGTTTTCAACATTCAGCATGGTGTCCGCTCTCTATTTCAAGTAGTTTTCATTCGATCTTCACCAAATTTGGTCAGAAGTTGTATCTAGATAATGTTTAGGCCAAGTTTGAACATCGAAGATATGTGCATTCCTGTTATTTGCATGCAACGAATTGGCAGAAAAAATCATCTACAAACTGCAGCCGATGACATATGTAACAAACAACACATTTTAAATATTGAACACCTGTTATGCAGCAAACTAATAGTTAAATAAAACAAAGGCGATGTTTTTCTCAACAACGTTTACACAGTTATGCTTTGATGTAGTGACAAAGCTACAGTTGGGGGCATCCGTGTCGTGTGGACACATTTCTTGTTTTTACATTCAATGTCTTTGGCTTTTTGCAATAATTCTTTGCTCAAAACATGATTTAGAAATATGTTTTGAAGGTCCGTGCAAGAGATGCATTTTAGTGCAATCACCATAAGTGCTGGTTGCAAACATGTGAGAAACTGTTCTGATTCTCTCCCTTTGACAAGAACATACACATTATTTAAAATTGGATGTAATGAGTTATAATTTGAAAGACGTATTTTCATTTTTTAACCAGGTTTTCCGAAGGAAAAAACTGGTTATTAGATTGGCGAATGCGGGCGGGCTGGCGGGCTGGCTGGCTGGCGGGCGGGCGGAACAAGCTTGTCCGGGCCATAACTATGTTGTCTATTGTCAGATTTTAAAATCATTTGGCACATTTGTTCTTCATCATTGGACGGTGTGTCGCGCGAAAGAATTACGGCAATATCTCCAAGGTCAAGGTCACACTTTGAGTTCAAAGGTCAAAACTGGCCATAAATGAGCTGTCCGGGCCTTAACTATGT
Source organism: Dreissena rostriformis (assembly GCA_007657795.1). Lineage (NCBI taxonomy): Eukaryota > Metazoa > Mollusca > Bivalvia > Myida > Dreissenidae > Dreissena > Dreissena rostriformis. The sequence continues at coordinate 171,241 of VMBQ01000265.1, forward strand.
CATTCATTGTCAGATTTTAAAATCATTCTGCACATTTTTTTTTGCGCGAAAGAATTACGTAGATATCTCCAAGGTCAAGGTCGCCACAACTAAAAATAGATTTATTTTGAAACAAGGGGGTAATTAGCAATTCACATTTTGAGACTTTATCATACTTTTTATATTGAAAACCTGGTTTTGTGACAATTTTGTCCTTTGTTTCTTGTTAACACAATGTCGTATATGTAATGCTCACATAAGCACAAGTGAAAGTGCTCAAGGGTTAACTATCTGATCGCTGACCGTCCATTCGTCTGGCCTCGTCCTCGGTTCTTTTTAACAACTCTGAAACATCTTAGCGTATCTTTCTCAAACACGAATCTTACCCACAGAAATATAATTGTTATGATCATCATTTAACCAATTTATTCAATCGATTTTAATATTTGTTTCAACTAGCAGCTGATAGCAAGACATGTGTTTATGTCCACTAGACGCGTTTTCTTCAGATTGATTTGAGAACATGAAGCTCATTTTGTTTTTTCAAACTCCGTTTACCGGTGTTGGATATACTTTTGCCGAGAACAACAGTTGTCTCGATTTGCTGTGTTACGCCAATTATCCAGCTACAGCATCAAGAAACTATTTATTTACGCATTAATTAGCATTTCAAGTAAGGCAAATGACCAACTCAGGTTAGAATACTTTATACAACAATTTCAAACATATATATGCCTCGAGATTCCAAACTAGGACATAATAATGTTTAGAATAACATACCATAAGCTGAACGTTATTGTTTATGTAATGTGACAAAGCGGTAATTACTAATGAATGTTTATTCATCAATTAAGCTGTTTTATTAGAACTTTGAATATCAATAATAGTGTATCTATCACTTTTATTACCACCTTAGCATAACTTAATTGTTGCTGCCTTCGATTGAATACATTTTTATATAGTATTTTATGTTATATAACGTTATTTTGTAATACGTAGAAGCCTGACAGAAATTAATGTTTATATTTTTAGTTGTTTGCGGTAGTGAGCAACTAATGTAGAGGGAGTTTTGCAAGCCACTGTGCTGCTAAACTACGCTAGGAACGATAACCACCGCATCTGCCTGTTCACAATTCACCACTGGTACACTCTTTAAACCCGCTGTTTACATTTAAATCACTTAGCGGTTTATCGAGTGTGTATGTAATCAATAGTGTGTAACAGCTTGTGCGACAACATTGGTAGGTTTATCATTGAAATCTGTACATATTGGCTGCTTTCATGGAAAATGGGGCTTAATGCATGTCAAATAAGATTAGCCTGTGCACACTGATTAGTCTGTGCAATGCGCACATTTTGTATATGTTATCGCTATAACAAAAATATGAGGATAAACAGTGCACACACATCTCGACCTGTGCTTTAAGACACACTCTTTATAATTTTGAATGGGTTGTGTTCATTTCAAACTTGCGATATAAAAAGCTATAACATAATTTTGAAAACTGAGTTGCGTCTAAGATTATGCAATAGCGAACAACTTCAGTGCCTTCAGCGCTTTGATTAAATGAAGACGATGTACTGTTGTATCAGTCTGAATTAACTGTCTGCCTGATTAGTGCAGTGTTTGCATTTGAGGTTTATTTTCCAGCAACCAATTCACATTAAAACGCTCCAGAATATGGACATCTTATCTTATGAAATCTAATAATCTAACAATGTTTTATAAATCTGATTATATAAATTCTTTCATTACATTTTCAAGGCCGAAGCTTAAAAAGCTTGTTAAAATAACAGTTGTGTCTGTCTTATCCACAATGCACTCGCCAATACAAGCATATTATTCTGCCAGTTGCACATTCCCGTCTACGAAGTCCTGCTGGAGGGTAGCATTAAGATTCTATTTGATTTAGCAAAAAGCTCTCTTAAAAGTGCTTTTCAGTCACTGTAGATTGGTTTTCTAAATTCTAACAATTCTGAGAATTGTTGCTTCTGTAGCTTCAAGAAAATGTGTTTTCATGGTAATGAGGTGTTGTTATTCACTTGGTATACCCATCATTAATATTTCTCCAGCATAACACGTCTGACAGAGTGCAGAAATGGGAAAACAACCTTGTTATGGCATGCACCTGATAAAGAAAGTTATTTATTCGTTATAAGCCACATTTAAATACGTATGGCGTCGCTAAAGTCTACGTTTATTTTTTGTCTGAGCACACTGAAACAAACAAATTGTCTACACCGAGTACGGTTGTTTAATAATGTACGCTTTTTTCGCTGTAATCAAAAAGTCTCAGGCGATTATTCAGTAATAATAAACAGTATATGAAATTACAAATATAATTAAAAAGCCTTGTTTATAGTTAGGTAAAATAACAATGATAACAATTGTCATAGATTCAAACAAAAAAATAAAAGTAAAAAAATATAATGTATGCATAATACTCGAACAAGCAAATTAATATTGCTTACACAGGAAAATGTCAACAAGTATGTTCGTTTAATGATAATCATCAATCGAAATCGGACAAATAAAACTACGTTTCGAAAGATTTTCATAGAGACTTAAAGCCGGCCGAGTTGATATTTCTCACAACAATTTGGTTTTCTCAACTGACCAGAATTGATCAGAATTCGCTAGATACATTCTAAAGCTTAACTCTTCCATACTTATTTTCGCAATAATTGTGCCAAAAAATGCCAAAAGCATAAAAAAATACGAAACCTAATCATGTACATAACGGAATCCTCAAGACTATTATTAACCTGTGACGTATGCACGCTTTGGGTCACGTGAGCGCCAATTTCACGTGATTTCCACTTCCGCGCTTAAAAAAAAAAGAACTACTAAATAACTATTCTGGTTCCCGTCGTACTATAATATTTTAGTACACGGTGACAGGGGCAGGTAATCCAGACTACTAAATAAAAAGGTTTCTCCTTGGCAAATGACGTTGTAAACAATGATGCAATGGTCACATGGTTTTACATGTGACCCGCGCGTGTTTAAATTTAGATCATTTCTGTCCATGGACATAAATTGAAAAGCCCTATCTTTGTACTGAATTTGGGCATTTCTTGACCGATTTTGACCAAATATTTGTGCAAAAAAGTGCTTTATCTAAATAGCGTTAGGCCACAACAAAGTGATTAAATGTTCGTCGGATTTGCCGCACCTTAAAATCTTAAAACGAAATAAAAGTATTTGTATTTTTATAATGCGCCCGCATCAACAATTTTGTTCCTCATATATTCGTTTAATGATTTAGTTTAATTTAGCCTACGTATTTTACGTCATAGACTGTTNCACGGGCATAAGAAGAATGAGAGACAAAGAAGAATTTGAATTGTATCTGTATTTAATTTAAGCTTCTCATTTCACATTTAACATTGCTAAACTAACAAACGTTATGCATTTGAAAATTGCATACTACCATAACCTATGATATTAAGAACTTATAAAAGATTAAAGGTATTTCTTATGCTTGATGTTTATTGTTTTATTCATTGTTTCATGTTATTAAATTTTCATTGACAGAAGACAGAGCTTTTAATATAACTTTGATAGTGAAAACTACAGCGTACCATGTTAACATTGAATAGTCACTACTTGTGTGAATAAGCAGAACAACTATTGGAGAATATTTTGTTTACTTTTATAAACATTGGACTAGAGTTTAAACACAGTTATTACTACTAAGTGATATTGTGCTGGTATTTAGCAGATACCATGCATTTACTTGGCAAACATATCCATTTACATAAACATTATATGTATTTTTTTTGTATTTTTCGCTTTTCGCTCGCTTGTGATTTATAAAAAATAGAATACAAATTAATTTATTTTTATTTCGCTCGCTCGCTCCATATTTTTTTGGCTAAAATCCGTAGAACAAATCTTCAATTTGTTGTGGCCTTAAGACTACCAGTACAATTCAAAAGCGTTCATGTTGTAGTAGCAGCGAGTTAGCTTTTGCTTCTGGTGGTTCCGAGGTCGCAATTTATCCCCTGCTTTCGAAAAAGGCGGCTTTTAGCAGTTATAGCAGTCTTGATGTTTGTCTGTCTGTCCGCCTGTCAAATATCATAAGTCTAGTCGCGTGTCACGCCAGTCTACCTACATTAAAGGTCAATATCACACTGAGAGGCCAAAGATCAACATTCCTGTGTCAGCCACTACTTTGCCACATATCACTGGATTTTGGAATAGCTTGGCACAAATGTAAACAATCATAAGACGACGTGCCGCGTGTAACAATGATCTCCCTACCTCATGGGTCATATTTGACAATCATATAGTTTGTTTCTACTGTAACCTTTTCATTCATCATGCTGTTTTAAAATAACTTACCACTTATAATCACCATAAGGAGACGGCATTTTGTTTGTAAAACCTGATTCTAGTTTCTACATAAGCGGTCAAGGTAACACTCGGAGATCAAAGGTCAAATTTGGTCATAAAAAGCATCTACAGGCTGTTACTTTTTCATAATCATGTAAATCAAAAATTTGTTTACAACAAATGATAACCACCAGGAGACTGAGTGTCACGTGTATCACCTGTCTCATTACCTCTAAGGTCAAGGTCACACTTTAAGATCAAAAGTCATATATTGCAAACACAGCTTATTTATGACAAAAACGAGGTTTTAAGACAAAAGTGGAATCTGGTTTATCCTTGCCGTATCGACACATTTTTTGTTTTATTATCTTTTTTTCCCTTGATATTATAATTATTGTAGAACTATTCCAATTATTGTTTTTTTTAGCAAATTCATTTAATGGCATAACAAACATCTGTTAATAAGTCTCTTTAATCGAGTTCGATATAAGACAGTTTATATTATCTAATGCTTGTTTAAAAAACGTGTTTGAGTCTAAAACCAAGCCATTATCAAGGTAACAATACACTTTCGTCTACCTCTTTCAATTGGCTTCCGAGGTTGTAGGCTTTATAATAATCTACATTTAACTTCTAATAATTCTCACGATGAGGCGTCCTTATGATCTTTATACGCACGCTAATTTGAGGAATATCACTAATTTATATCCCAATCTAATTAACCCTTTGCATGCTGGGAAATTTGTCGTCTGCTAAAATGTTGTCTGCTAAATTTCTAAAATTAGCATTTTCTTCGATTTTTTTTTCAAAAAATACTATCAGAATAGCAAACAGTTTGGATCCTGATGAGACGCCACGTTCTGTGGCGTCTCATCTGGATCCAAACTGTTTGCAAAGGCCTTCAAATTCCGGTTCCAGCGCTCAAAGGGTTAATATCCTCTCCAGTCTGATGCATCTGAACTATCTGACAGGATGACATCGTATTAGGGGTCATGTTCAGATGACCATGCAATTATCAAATTGTCACCGTCGAAAACCTTTTTGTATTGTGTTACATCGGTGAGAATAAATACCAAATGTATTTACACAAAGATATACTTCATTGGTTAAGAAAGAGACACCAACAGAAGCAACTAATTTTGCGAACGTTATGGCTTGATTTTAATGAAATGGAATTATAGCCCATCGGAATACCAGTTATTGAATCTGTGCAAGATTTTATAAGACAAACCATTAAACGTGGCTTTATTTGGTGACCACAATAATCATATTACGAATGAGGTGTTTAAACATATTCCGCGTGCATATTATGTTGCATGAACATGTTATTTTAATAACTTCATGGGTAAATATGTTTTCTGTATTCTTTACAATTACATTTAGTATATTGTTTGACTGTGTGGTATTCTATTCTTGCTTCATCCGTTTGCTGATACTTTTATGGATATTTTTTTAAAGATTTGAAAGTATGCTATTTATTCAAACTTAATGTTTTGAAATGTCGTTGAAAACCGGCTACCCTTTATAAACATATCACTAGCATTTGTTTACTCAAAAAGGCTTAATAAATAACTAATAATGTTTTGAATCAATATATACCCCTATACAACCATGCTGATTGTATAAAAACGACACCATGTCCAATGCATTGCTTCAAAGATAAAAACCTTATACTTGCATCTAAAACACAACACATGTATTTTCTTGCAGATATTGCTTGCAAGGAAGACAGTAGTATTAGTGTGCTACATTAGTTCTAGGACTTGATTTCAAACTTGTAAGAACAGATGTTTAATACTTCAATTTTAGGGGGAAAAATTTAAATCTTTTTAAAAAGTATTACAGATGACGACATTCTAGTTGAACATGTTCTTGAAACTTACTACAACATGTCAAAAAGTTGGCTTATACCAGACGGCGAACGTCAGGGAATATAATATACGGGATGTACGTGCTTAATTTAGTGACTGTTAAAGCATTTCCACTACACTGTTCAATTTATCTACAATTGAAAATACTATTGTAATAGACTAATAGAGTAATGTTTGATAGACGATTTTATATGCTGGTTAAATCTTTCATTTCACTCATACATGCTGTTGCTCTCGAGATGTTTTTTAATAAAGCATTATTTTAGTGTTTTACCATTCGTTCTTAATCCAGACACGCATGTTCTCGGGAATATAAAATGGTGCCATTTTGGTGTAGTACTCGATGAATCCAGCGCACGTATTATTAAATGGTTCGTATAGCCTATTATCAATAAGTGATTACAATCTTTTTAATCAGGCCTTGGTTAAAACATATTGAATATGTTTGAACGTGTTCATGCATATGGTTTTGAGTTTGTTATTTGGCAATTTTCGGTGAAAAGCAGTACACATATTAAATTATTTTTCTGATTTTGATAGATGATTAACACTAAACTAACCGATATTTGATATGTATTCTTAGTAATGAGTAATATTTCGCTTGTCGGACTATAATGTATACACTCATTTTTGAATATATGTGAATTCGTTTAAACATTTCATTTTGCCGATCTGTGGACACGTCTCTTTTATATTTAGTGTATAATAATACTACAATTAAGTGTGCATAGCCTTGCGTTTAACGAAACTAAGAATGTTTAACACTATTACACACAGCTTACATGTTTTAACAATAAAAACAGCAACACCACTACCAACTTGAGCCTATGTGATTGTACTAACGTTTTCGCACACAAGAAGGCTACCTTGGTACACGCTCAATAATTCGGATCAGTTATTTAGTGATGTTACAAATGCTTATATACTATCAATGCATTGCCTTCCGGATGAGAAGCTCTTCTTTTCGAACTACGGACAGTACATCGCATAGGAGAATTGCACTATAATGTCATCAACATTCAATTACTTCTCAATGTAGAATTGATAACGTACTATTGGCTAACACATTAACACATTGAATCTAGTAAGACGTTTTTGAGTGATGGATAGCTTGTGTTTTTTATAGTGTTAGATTGATTGTTCTTTTACTGTGGTTTGTAACACGTAACACAAACGAACATACAACATCAAATATTTTTGCCAGTATCATCAGTTCTGATATTGCATTATTCTCACAATACACAACATGCAGTGTTGCAGTAGTTCATATCTTACCGTTGCGTTTTCATTTGTATTTATGAACTTGCTCTGGGGATTTTTCGATCAAAACACTAAATATGTTTAACATAAATATTTTGTATTTTCACAATACATATTTATGGCTAATCATTATCTTCTGGTGCGATTGTAAACAATATTCTGCATGCTCATAGCCTAACAGGATTTGAAAGATGACTTTACAGTAGAAATTTGTTTTCCTATGTCAAATCTGAACACGGTTGCCAAAAAGCTTTATTGAAAAGACACATTTATTGATAAGAGATATGTGTAACAAGAAACACTTAAGTCACTTGAATGAATACATTTACATGTAAATAGCTTAAATTATGAACATGTTGTGCACTTTCTGTGAGTTTGGTGCGTTATTGTTATATGATTTACATACTGGAAATTGAATGTTTATAATAAGCAAGAAAAAGTACAGTATATTAAGATTCATACATCTGTTGCCCTTGACGAATGTCACTCAGAAAATAATGGTTCCAGAATTAAATTCTTGAAACTTATACGTAACGATGTTTGTTAAATATGCAAAGATATTCATAATATTTTTCATACGTTACTAAATAACAAGATAAACACGTGTACGTAAATTTACAAAATGTCATCATACATTAAACGACCGTAAAAGGCAAAATATTTACGTATAACAGTTATATAAGTTATTATTTATACCGCAATCATGCGGTCGAAAATCGCCATATCATGAAGTACTTATGGAACCGCATCAATCATATCGTATTTCTCAGAAGGGCTGTTTGTTTGCGACCTTTACAAGAATATTCATGTTACTTACATGACAAGTGTGTCACAGCGCGGAAGACACATTTTTAGCCTAATGTTTTATGTTGCTATGGATAACTATGATTTTATATTAAACATTACGGTTCTTAATGTTGGACATTCTAACCTGACACATTAAAAAATTCAGTTTATCGTGGTAGAATATTTTTAATTGAAAACGATACATGTAAGTATTTTATGTAAGGGTCTACCATGAATCAAACCACAAAAGAATGCCGTTTCGCGTGATCATAAGCATGGGCGCCCAAACCTGTCAATTAATGTATACATATTCCAACAACGTATCTAAATAAAATATCAATGACATGTTCGTGTAACGTCCCAACAAGGTGTATACTGATAATATTATTGACAAAAGTATTAGCCGCATCACACGCAGTGGCTCAAGACCTCAGCATATGGTAAACCAACACGAATGTCTTGCTTAATTTCAGTTTGAATGCACCTGAAACATATAATACATTTTATAAACTTATTCAAATATAGTCTACATTGTTAAGAATGTTTGGATGCTTGGATATCCCTTTATAACATACACTCAATAACATATTACGAACTAATTATAAGTCATTGAATAGTTATTCAAGAGCGATCATGAAATTCGTATGGGATTTTATAATGTCACTAGTATTAACTACCGGTATATATTGTTTTTGCAGGAAACCATGGATGCCATCATTGTTAGATATCAGGATGTACTAACAACATCTCAAAACGTCACAAATTCACGGTACATTTGAAACATTATTCAAGGTACAAGCATATGTTGAAAGTTGATGATAATTTGCTGCTATATGACGTCAATTACTTTTGCGGAATCCGCCTGAACTTAGTCGAGAATGTAAAAGGTTTAGTAAAAGATAAAATCAGGAATTTCTCTCATGATATAGCTGCCAAAATTAATTGTTTTGGTATATTATCTTGGCATGTTTTAATGTTAAGCAGAAATGATTAATACTTTTTTTTAAAAGTATTAACCTTATTTAGTTATGTAACGTGCGCGAGCCCACTTGTTCTATCTTAATTAGTCAGACCTTCATAAGTCGATAAGTTGTAGCTTAAAGGATGAGCCTATGTGATGTTCGGACTTATGAAGTTGGAACTTTAAGAGTTTGAACTATTGAGTTACAGCTGACTACGTTGGAGCGATCAAAGTTGGATCAAAACGGATCAAAAACACAAAATATAACTACTGTATTATTAATTTTCCTCTAGCCTTCTTCGACTATCTGATTAAACACAAATAATTGTAACAGTTGAAAGATATAATTTTCCTCAGGTCTACTTTGACCACTTGATTAGACATTCATGACCATACATTCAAACGTCGACTAGCTGCAGCCACTTATATAAGATAAACCATGTGTGCCAACGTACACACAAACTAATTACTACAAAAGGCCTCAACTCTACATACGAGAGCCTTACAGTTTTGCTATCAACAAACTTCACTGGCCGTTCCCCAAACTACAACCCGGAATCAATAATGTCTACTTTTCATCAACCCCAGATAGCTATGCTTTCATGGAGTATGGTTATTGTTATTAATGACTCTCAAAGTTCCAGCTAATTGAACGCCAGTAAGTTGAAGATTAACCCAGGAGTTTCCCCAACTCCGTTATCACTATGGTTCCTAGGAGAGTTCCAACTCCTAGCCCAACAACTTACAAATACGATATGTATCTGTTTTATATTAATTACAGCTAGTCGACATTCACTCACACGCTGATTTATTCTGAGCAAATATCAAATGGAAACTAACTAAAAACGATGATGATCAGAGTTTATTTCCAGGTCTTGCCGGCCTCTTCACGAGGTCTTTATGGTCCGACCTGCCCCTGTGACCTTTCAGGAGAAAAGAGTTAATTTTAAGCCAAAGTAGGTCAAATTTACCCCGGCTGCCCGGGTATTCGCCAAAGATATAGTTTAGATCCAAATATACCAGTGCACGGTGGCCAATGAGACCTTAATGTGCACTGGTAGAAAAAAATTAAAAAAATTGACAATTCCAAGACAATTCTGTCTGGACGCCTCCGCCAAGGGAGTGCAAGCACCGCTCTGCCTTTATGGCCTCTCTCGCTGTCACCGGCTGTCGTCTCTTCGTCCCCGAGACAGTTTCCCCAGCGCGTTGAGCGCACTGAGTACCGCCGCCCCGGGGTCCCTCTTCAAAGCCACCCCCTCGAAGTTTCAAGGGTTCCCGCCCCAGCAGGAACCCCGAGTCCGTCCCGTATTTCCTTCCCACTGGTGGTCTCGCTGTCCCGCCGTACCCGTTCCTCTACAGACGGGGCCTCGGGGCTTCTGGACCGGTACGGGCAGGCGAGCTCCCGACGATAAACAGCGGATGACAAGTCCGCTGCATCTTGGGGAAGACAGCGATTCCAGCAGTGAGGAAGACATCCGGCTCGAGGGTGACGGACTCAGCTGGATTTGCTGAGCCATCCGCAGAAGTTCCAGACAACCCTAGCCATAGAATAAATCTTGATCTTCTGCAGGCGGCTCCTGGCCTCGGTCGCGACGAGCACGCTCCATCTGCTGACCGAGACTAACTAAAAACTGAGCGGTCTCCGGTATTTATACTCTACTCGGTGTGTGCTCAACTGGAACATACTCTGATTGGCTGTCCGCTTTCATAACAATTAAATAAGCGTCTAGAGCTACGTAATGTTTAATGAGCGTTTACTGATCACAACAAAAATACAGTAATATCATGTAATATATTGAATGATCTACTCTGAAACAAATTACTAATATTAAGTTATGTGTTCTGACATGAATTAAATTCAAATGAGCCCAAATATATACCAATTATACTTACATTAATTACAGTCGTTTCCGAACAACTTTGTTGCAATGGAAAAACTAAAACAAAGTGACACAACTTAAGTAAGCGAAGGTTACTGACCACCAAATTTCGTCACAGTTACATTAAAATCGAGAATAAATGTGTTGGGTTTCGTATCAATTGCAGTGCATCGGGCTAGATTAAGCAGGCACATTTTCTCACTATTCCAAACAATGGAATTATTGTGTTACATAAGGATAGACACAATACATGTACATTAATACCTAGATAATGTTCATAACATATTGTATTGGGGCGGACTGTATACAAGAAATATCGCTTAAAATATCGTCTTCTTATAGCACTTACAAAATAATGTTCTCATAAAAGCGTGGCTCATCACAACGGTTTGCAGTCGCTCCACAGTTCGGACAGTTTTTTTCCCGAAAGTCGGTTAATGGAAAGGATAAAGCATTCTATAACACAGTGCGAATAAATTGAGTTGCAAACTAAATTACCACTATAACGCGTAGACGTATTGTATTATTTTTTGTTCACATGTCGAGTACCTGACGATCTAATAAAATAGAGCACGTATAATTGACTAAGACATTTCTGATAAGATGTACAGAAATCAACAAAGGCACATTTCATAGCTCTTTAATGTGAAGATTACTTTGTGGAAACCCCTCAGAAAAACTGATTGTTTCCCTAGGTTTCCAACTCTGTCACTTGATAAAACGTTTAATCTGAGTTCAAATTGTGTCTTAAATCCTGTTTTTGCTTAATAAGGTGATATTGCCTACATAATTTCTATCAAGATATGTCCTGCTATCGTCTTATCGGTGTATAATAAGTATTTAATTGTGTGTTTTGCGTCTTCGTTAATCTAACAATCAATTTTGAATGTAAGTGTCTTAATATTCTAACTTTAATTAACATATATCTGAAAGAAATATTTATAATGGTTGAAACATAAACATTAAAACCTATCTTAATGTTATACATGGTAGTAATTAGTGAAATAATACTGCATTTAAAATCAATTGGTCGCTTTTATATGTGTTAAAAAAATAATCTTCGAACAGTATTTAACCAAAATTTAAAATTTCGTGGAAGGTTTGGATTTAAATAGGCTTTAAGTAATCATTCAATGAATGTTATCCATTATCATTAAAATATTATTCTGGATTTAGCCTCAAACAATATATGCATGGAATGTGTATAAGATTATGCTTTATTTATTCATCTTCAGTTATTGTGTCAAAATGCAGAAAACATATTTCACATTTCATACAAATTCATTTTAATATCCAATCTGTAATTGCTTCAATCCGTTTATTAAATATGGACCTCATTATTTAATTGGTTCAATTGTTCAAAATATTGCAGTCCGTTTAAAATTCATGTATTTTTCGACATAGCCTTCTAACCTCACTTTTGACTAAAATTTCCTGCGATAATATATGCAGCGGAACATTCAATGCCTATCGTATATTCGACGTCCATCATGTTGGGCACTGTTTTAATTTACTGAATTCAAACTTATTGCAATTGTTTAATGCATATCAATACCGTTTGCATACATTTTGAGTATAATAATTTACGCAGCTGTTCAAACTAAACGGTTAAAGAATACTTATACGCACATAAACTACACTTTAAATCTGAACACAATGTTGGATACTTTTCCTCAGTTTGTGTTATGATCAGAAAGTTAGTTGCTTTCATACAATGAAATAACTATGTTATATGCGAAACAAACAAGAATGAATATGCTGACAGAGGGTTTCTAGCCAATCATTAAGTTTTGTGTACGCTTGTCTTAAGGTTTTTTTCTGTGGTAACTTTTTGTATGTTTTCATAAATAAACGAAATAGTTTTAGCAACCTTATAATTATATTCAATATTCGTATGTTTCATTACTTAAAACTCTTATTTGATATTAAATGGATCCGGTGTACTAATTAGTGATTCATTCTGAAGCTTACGTGCGTAAACGTTGTGCTCATACACACGAATCAACTAAAGAACAAAGAATTCACGCAAGAACAAAGAATACATAATACAATAGTGTTTTCCCAGGAGAGCAAAGGGGCACGGCACACTACATTTAAAAAGTGCATTTTAACGCGCATTTTAGGCAAAAAAGAGCAAAACGTTCCGTCACGTGAAAACCTGGTTTTGGGAGGAACATTTAAGCACATCAGTGGCAGTTTTGGAAAAAAACATCAACACATATAAACAAACACAATTAAGTGTAATTGATATATTTAATTTACTTTAATTAATATTAACATGTTAACCTTGCAATGTATTCCATTTCAGTTCCATGCTCTTTCAGTACAGCATGACAAACATAATAAAGCAATATATGCACATAAATCTGATTATACTCAGAATCACTAACACAATAATGAAACCATGTTTGTCTTATCCCATTTTCTAACGTTAATTTTGATATATGTTTTTACATCGCGATTAAACTGAATGCCAATTTGCTAACAATCGGTTCCGTGACATACATCCAGTGTGTAGATTACTAAATATACGTTGTTTGTATATAATAGGTATTATCCATCGTTAATAAACACAGACATTACATAAATCCCTACTAACTGTATGATGTCTATGGTTAATTCGATTTGTATTTGCCATTTTTGCCGAGAATTACAAAAGTCCATTTCTCTTCTGTATTGTCCGCCATCTTGTCAAAATGACGTAAGCGACAGGTGCGGATAGCAATTTAAAATTGTATACATATGTCCGACTACATTCGCGATTCGCATTTTGTTTAATCAGTATACGATACAATGATTGTTTTAATGATTGCTTATCTAAAATGCGACAAAGATACAGAATGTTTTATTTTAAATTAAATTACGTGTATAAATAAATGTTTTGACATTACTGTATTATTCATTAAATGCACATGTTTTCACGAGGTTTACAATCGGTTGCCATCAAAAGTCTCATAAGTAACTGTCCACGATTTAATCGTGGAGGAGTACACAAAAGTGAAAAAAATAAGTGTGCTTGGTATAACAAAGCCACAAAGCCATTTACATTATAGATTGATATTAACACGGGATTATTCAAGACTAATACACAACCGTGCGCATCTTCGCTGCCTTGGGTCTTTGGGGCCATATTCTGATACGATTTGGCTTAGAAGTTTAGTCAAGAGGCAATTAAGATGTTATCGATAAGGGCGCTTGGCGGCGTTTGCCTTTGAAAAGAGCACAGCGGCGTTTCAAAAAGGCAGCGTGGCACAGCGCCACGCAAAAAGGGCCTGGAAAAAAACACTATACAAATTGGCACACTCGTCGGGAAATAGTTACCAAAACTCAGCACACAAGTTTTATTAAGTGGCACAGGGTAAACCCTGTGGTTTCACTTTGATTTTTTTGTCTGGATACACTGATTCCCATATTGTCAAATAGAAGCGCCTGGTAAAGGATTCCTTTGACATTTAAGCGAGATATAAACAGCGATAAACATCGATATATTTCCTTTTTTTAAGTAACGCGCATGGAAAAGTGCAGTGCTGCATCTGCGTTTTACTTTCCAGTAACCCAAACGTTTAGCACAAAAACATAGACATCATAAAATCCAGTTATCCACATGTTTAAACTTATCTGGTTATTGAAATGCTTTCATTAATAAGTAATCACTGTCTCTGATTTTATAGCTTGTTAAAAGAACTGTTTTCTCTGACTTTTCAATGTAATTTCTGCAAAAAAAGCAATGCAATCGCCAACATTATCATAGTATTGTACCAATTTAACCATCTCGGCTGGTACTTCCAGCTGGATTGATGCACTATGATTGTGTCAATAGCGCGTTTTAACGCAGTTTTAGCGCTGTTTTTGAATTTTCTGAATGTTTTGCTTAATAACTGGATTTAATTATCAAATCTGGTATTATGGAGATTTCTCAGTTTTAGTCAGTATAATATGTCTGCAAAAGTGCAGTTATGGTAAACAAGACTATTGCTAGTGGAGGTCCTGGATATCTATGGTTAACAGTCATATTTGACAAATTTGGTGTCGTTCTGTTATGTCTATGTATGTCATATAAACTAGATTTCTGATGATGAATTCTACATTTTTTTATTGATGTTTAAATAACGAATCCACAGGTATGACTGGTTGAGATCATAAATTGTTAAAACATCAAGACCATAATATGGATAGGCGTAAATACGAAAACAACTTTGTATATGCAGTGTCTACCGTAATTAAGTTTAGAAATGTAAACACTGCGATAAGTTTGTAAAGAAGGGTGTTTGAACCTACAACCAAACGCCAGTAACAATGATTCTCGGAGGTGTAGGCGTCATTTGGTGATCGTCAATTAACCTCTGATGATTCTGTGTGTCTTGTTTGTATGAAGAAGTTATATTGGCCCTGCCAGGCACGTGTTTTTGAAAGATAATACAAGTATACATTGCATCTATTCGGGAGTTAATTGTATATGTAGAAAATATCGAATTATCGAAAAAAATAATGTGCAGACTACACTGTGCATGTTACGAATAATTTATCTCAATTACTTATATCGCACTTGTTTGGTTTGTGATCGAAATGATATTTCATACAGAACAGTTACTGTCAAATGTTGTTTCTGCATGTTTCCACTTACTCATACATGGACTCTGTGATATTGAACATATATATTCACACGAAGTCGTTTCAATCAAAGGAATAATTTATTTCATTTTATATTTCTAAGCATCTAGTTTGCTCTTACATGGATTTGGTCGACCTTTTCATTTTGTATATGACATCAGCAGTTTTTACCAGGGACTAAATAGGTTCTATTTAAATACGACAGTATGTGTTACGCTATGGCACCGAGACAAGAGACAATTTAGTTGAAGGCGAGACACTGGTTTTTGTCCCAGATATTGGTTGAACAGAAAAAAGAGGTATTTGCGTGCTAGTTCGTAGACTGGATTTCAATCTTGTATGAAGAGCTGTTTAATATTGTTATATCAAGTGGACAATTGAAGTCTTTGCACAATAATTACAGACAAGATATTCTGGATGAGTTTGTACTTAAATGTATTACAGCTTGTCACATAGACTAGATAGACTAGACAAGTAATTCTGTAATTTAATTTAGTTTAGGTTATTTGGTGCGTAGACAGCGTACTTACTGGTATCGCACGTCACTTCACACACTAACATATTCATACTTACACTGAAATTCATTAGCAGAGAAGCTGCCTTTAACGTAAGCCGAAAAATGCAAAAATAGTCTTACATTATTTTTGCTTTCCTGCAACTTAAGCGATTTGATTCACTACAACAAAATTATTGAGTTGATTGTAATTTATTGTAGTTTTGAAAATATTATATATANTATAATGCTTATATTTGTTTTGATTGCCATGCATGTTCATAAGGTCCGAAAAGAATTTTGTCAATTAAAACGTTATTTTATGATTGGTACTATAACGAGACACGCATATGCACAATTATACAACTGCTGTAATAGTGGTATTTAACTGTCTCAAACGTATGTACCCTATTTATTAGTTACTGTTATTATTTCCTGAAAATAATATATTTTAACATATGTAAACAATGCCTGGATGAATATATATTAACATTGCTCACCCCTGTACGGACATTTGTATGCTTTTTCTTGTTTTTAGTCAGTATTTCCTTTGCTTTGAATATATAACAACTATGACCAGAAAGAAAGATTCGCTCCAGAAATATCATATTAACTGTTTCTAAAACGGTAAAAACTGGGATTGGTCCCTAATTTTGTCCCGCCATTGGGGGTTTACCCTACTTACACCAAATTATGAAACAAACAGAGCAGAAAGAACAGACGGTTTATTAAGATTTCTACGTGTATGCGTCATTTTTAATACATAAACATTTAAATAAAGTATTGCTATATGTCGATATGTTATAAAAAGAACAAACTATACAGTTACGAAGAAATTCACTTTAAAGAATTCCATTAGAGCAATGATATTGAATGATGTAATAATGTACAGTATTATAAACTGGAGTAGGTCTGAGGTTTGGTCATTCAGTTTTGTTTTACATATTTTTCCGGTAACACTATTTGAATATGTTCGATATAATTATTACGTTTACCATATTGCACGTGTAACATTTTGTTTATACACATACGTTAAATCACTGCGTAAATAGAAGTGCCTCAAATATGGAACAGATGAATTTTTTTATGCGCTTAATGGCGATATTTTCCAGATCATTCCGAAATGCGGCAAGCCAGTGGTTTGCCTATTAGTCCGCAACTGTCCCTTATAAAACATTCGGAGTCCTATTTTTGAAATGTTCCTTATTTTGATTGTTAGTTTTTGAAATCTGAATAAAATCTTCACCTTATTGGATGATAAGTTTGTGCTGGTTCATTGAGAATGTTCTTGGTTTGTAAATAGTAAAGGTTACTCGAATTTTAAAGAGTGTAGTTTTAGTGTTTGACTCGGCATCTTCGGAATCCTTCTGCAAGATATTTAAAATTAATATTTTATCCATCAGGAAAGACTTCTAATGTGCGTGTCTTGTACTTTAGGAGGTTATGCCGATAATGTAATTAAAAATGACGAATATGGCAACAAAACAAAAGTCGAGCAAAATATTAAATTCTCGCGGTATGAACAATAACATGAAATCCGTCTGTCTACAGATATTTTTTGCAGAGAACAAATGGACAATAATTGAACTCAGTATGATGCCAGGCAGGGGTAATGAACCGCAAAAAGATGTTTAACATTATAAGCGAGTGAGAAGTAAACTAATGTTTAAAAGAACATGTTGTTATGGCCATGGTCGTCAAAAAACATTTACATGCATCAACCACTATGATGTTGTGTACACGTGTCATAAATAAAGTAGAAGAATTGTTAACAAAAATGTCGTTGTTATCTAAGAAGATTTTCTGATATGCAAAATGTAAGCATTCCGTCGCCAACCAAAACGCGATACTGTATTGTACGACCATTTATTTCAATGAGACTTTTTCAAAAATCGGTTAAAAGCTGATTTTATACTTGCCACAGAAAGTTGGTCACTTATTTTTTTGTAAATTAGGTCTTTGCCAGGAAGGTTTCAAATACATAGATATATTATAAAAAAAAATCCGTCAGCATTAGTGGCATTATTTTTGGCAATACTGGCAATGTAGCTCATTGGAATATCATGGCTACAGCTTTCAATTATTGAACTTTGTACTAAAGAACGATGTAATCCAACCTCACCACTAGAATACATAATAAAGTAAAGTAAACAACGTGTAAACGGATCCGGATTAGTCAGGATTATTCTCAAAAAGTCAGTAAAAAACGAAGTTCTCTAAATCCTTATTATGTGCAGCTGTATCGCAATGATGAGATAAACTGACGATATGCTCAGAAACATCTTAAGAGAAAAGGAATAAACACGCGATAACGGGAAAAGGAAAGAGATGAAACTCAAGTTCTGCCAATCATTTAAGAAGATAAACACAGAAGCCAAATATGCTAAATAGCTTCAAACAAAACAAGTAAAGGCTAGTTTTGATTTTCTTACTCGGACAGAGAAGTAAAGTCGTTGAACGCGACGACACTATCAACCAACATACTCACAAAATCCACAGTGTTTGTGGTCATTACAGTGGTCATCCTGGATGATTGGGTTTCATGCACAAAATTCCCGATACAATGGCATATATTATCACAAGAGGTGCCAACGTGAGCCTAGGCTAATTAGAGGCTTGAATGTATTCGATCGTAAAGGCTATGTATACTTAGAGCCTTAATGAATAAATAAACATAGGCATAAAATAAACAAGACAACATTGTATATTTTAAGGTCCATTGTTTTATAAATGTAACCTAATTTCTGCATACAATTTTCAATAAAATAATAAATCTACAAGCATATCAGTCCGTTCATTATTAAGGATATTGACCGGAAAATACCGAATGGCGAGATGCCTTTAAAATTGAAAACGACGGCTATTTATTTACATCTCCGTTGAACAATTATATTTGTTCCGTTTTTATACATTAACGGAAAAAATATCATTGCTCAACGGAGATGTAAATAAAGTTTATTCCAACGGGGCAAATTTGATATTTAAAGTATTAAACAAATATGAATGTTTGAACAAAACAATTCTTAATTTTCCTATTCGATTTAATGCAAAATCCTTTTATCGACATCGATTGATAAAATGCCCAGGGGCTGCATTAAAAGTTGGATATGACATTAACATGTTATCGTCTTGAAATATGATGCTGTATATTGTAATGAATGTTAGTTTGTGCATGCTATGTGCTGTATTTGTAAATAAGCATATTTTAAATGTTATTTAAATGTGCACATATATTTATATACGTTTTTATACGTTTAGCGTACGTCGTGTAGAGTGTGTAAATAAAATAAAGTTTTTTTCAGTAAACTTCTTATTGAATATCACCTTACATAAAAACGACTCGATCCGTGTGAGTACACAATACCTCTTTGCCAGATTGCCATATGTTTCTGCGAGTGCATTTACATGTATATAAATCGTACGGGCAAATTGATTGTAAATTATTAACAGAAAAAATACTGATAATTTATATCGACATTTTTACATTTAGTATTTGTAGAATCGCATCAGTCACATGTTATATATCAGAGGTTTGTTTGTCGGTTAATATGGCACTTAACTAAAATTCCTAAGCTGAAAAGGTTATTATCAGAATATTTCATGTTTATACTTTTTACTATTATTTATAATTTCGTTTAATTTTGCAAATGCAAGTTTAACAAAACCAAATTCTTGTAATGTTTGTGGAAAACTTAAATCTGCCGTAGCACATTAAACATTTTACGTATAATGACTTGCATAAACCAGACCACGAAAAGCAAGAACAAAAATAACACACACAAATTCCAACCGTCGGTTCGCGTGACTATTATCGTCTGCTGCTATTAAATATCAATTCATCATACCGCTTCCAAGAACTTCTCTCAAATTTAGTAACGACATTAGCGCGTTACATGCCACAAGGTTACTTCACTTATTTTAATTATCATTGAATACAAACATTAACCGCACCACACGCAAGGGTTCTAGATAACTTGCACTTTTACACCGACATATATTTGCCTAATGTCAGGTAGAATGTATCTGGTAATTATGGCATATTGCTTACTTGACCTTGGGCTTAAATTAGACACTGGTCTCAACAGGGGAAATTTTCAGGACTATGTTGTAATGAAAGTACCAGACATACATGCTTTGGTTTGCCGATAGGCTGAACAGTGGTGGTTATTTTAAGGTCAAGATCATATGTCAATGTAAATTCTGTAACATATAGCACATGCTTCAACATGCAATGATCGATTTCAAATGACTTGGTACAAATGTTAACCTTTATCAGACAGTGTCTTACAAAGAAAAAGAACAAAGCTACCACCAATAACTGGTTCATACCCAAAGGTCAAACGGCGCAAACGAGTATTTTATTGTTAAAATATGTCCTTTCAAACTCTGTTTTCGTATTCATTGAAGGCTATCGAAATATCGTGAGTCTTTTTCAAGATCAAATGTGAGACTAGAACGTATAATTAATAACATACTATTCATGGTTGTCCAGACTCTAAACTTTTTATGCAGTTTAGAATTGGGAAATAATTTCCCACACATTTCTTACCTATATGCCTGTTCGACCAAGGTCATAATTTGAGGTCAAATCTTGAAGATTACTCAATTATAAAAATAGTGTTTATTGTCAAATCTTCAACTTCTCATGTCAGCATCGGATATTGAAATAACTTTCACTTATGTTAATCTATTAAGATATTGTGTCACACAGAACAACCCGATGTGAAACCAACCTGCTAAATATTTAGTAAACATGAATCTGTCAGACAAAAGTAAATCGAAAAATGTATCATACATGTGTAAAGGAGTGGTGGAAGAAAGTAAAATATCCTGGTAGCAATCGGCCTTGAGTTCTATTAAGAATGTTTGGCAAGTGAAACTTGCAATAGATTAACGGCACATGGTTAAATGTATCTTATCATTTGTTTACAGGGATGCATCCTGGTTAAACACAACATGCATACTTGTATCAAGAATGAATGAAAAATTACGTATCTATCACACATACATTCCAAAAGACGACTCTTTGTGGATGGTTGATAAATAACCGACACATACCGTGCAGTAAACATTCAAAACATCACTTAACATGTTACTTTAAGAAAAAAACGCAACACAATTCCTTCCTTGGAGTGTGTTCAGAATGGTCCTTTAGGTCCGTAACGAACGACGTTGGATGTCCTAAGCGCGCCATAGAGGCAAGAGCAATGTCGTACAAACCACCAGGTCGTAATAATGTCACAGTAGACACGCAGAGATCGTAGTGTGACGCTGTGGCCGATGATCGATTCGACCGACATCTCCTATCTTGTGCTGATTGACCGATACCAATTCGATGGCATAGCGACGTCCTTTTTAAGAACTCGGACATGCTTGGCAAAGAGGTCATCTGTTATTCACTTATCCTGGTACGTTTTTATATTGAGTTTGTGATGTCTTCTGAGCCACTCAACCATAGTTTCTTTTGTTTTGGGTTTTGTTGGGCCTTCTTTACGTCTTGCACTGTTAGCAGGCTGCAATTACGACGACCCCGATCCTAAGGAGATGGCGTCGGTGTCTTGACTTCTCAACCGAAGACCCTTATACTTGAGCATAACGCCCATCGAGTGAATTGTTATTAAAATCACATGACGTCTTCTCACATTACAGAGTAGAAAGTAATGAAAATTTATTTTACAAAATCAGCGTTTATATGATCTAAACGCGGACGCTGTATGGTCGGGGTGCAGTCGCAGTGAAAACGCCAATGTCGCAGAAGAGTCGTATAATACACGCCAAAAAGTAGTGTGGATGATGTGACGTTGCCGCTTGATTCTCTGTGCGAGCGCAGAGGGGTCGCAGTATAAACGCAGCAAAAATGCGAAGGACGTTGTAAGAACGCCGCGTGTTCAAAAACATTTTAAATACTAGAACTCCCGGCGTTCAGGTTGAATGGTGTTGGAATTTCTTCGAAAGAAAAACACCACCGGTGTTCATACTGCTGTGGTTTATAAAATATGTCTGATTTGGTCTAAGAAAAGACGCCGTTCCGGTATGAGAGGGGTATATGGTAACGCGTGTTGGTTTTTGTTTGATCACAACAGTTCTTGGACGCACTCTTTGCTAGAACAAGCCCATTAACTGTTCCGGTCTAATTTCCATGTAATAAAAACACATTATTCTCTGATATTTGCATTATTTGCATTACCATGCATGTCTTGTACATAAACGCCACTTAACCTAAATTTCATAATAACGATATTCTCTGATTAATTTAACCATCATGTAAAAGTATCGTTTTGGTAAATCTTTGTTTTCAACACTATTCTATACTGATATCGTTTAAAGAACGAACGATCAGATACATGTATGAAAACGTCATGTACAATATTGCCGTATTGGCTCATTTGTTAACAAAGTAACTTAACATACATTATATGTTCTTATATCGATCGCAATTAAAGAATGAATAACCCATTAAACGAACTTGCGTATCTCATCAGCTCTGTTTATAGTAACGCATACTTTTGGAGATACCATACAACATACACTATTCTATTCAGGAATTCGGTTAATGTTCCAGGAGAATCCGTTATATGCGTCAAGGCGAATAAATTGACGTTCCAATGTATTATCAATGTAAAGCTAGACATATTACATTCATCGCATAAACATGTCAAATACCTAAACAAGTAATAACATAAGAACACCGTCTCGCATAATCGCAAAAGACATATTCAGTGTGGTTTCACTGCTCTCATGTTCGTCATATTGTGGAGTACTCGTTGGTCAATAACCTGAGGACGTCATATATATATGCGAGTTTATTGTCTAGTGTTTTCTGTTAAGGAGTGTTGCGGCAGTTTATCAAGCCGAGGCTATATTTATAGCAACACCGTTATTATCACAACCCACTATTTTCATCAGTATCAGCACAGATGACCGAGTGGGTAAGGAAATCGCTTTTTTATACAAAGGTCAGTTGTCCGATCTCAGATGCGGTTAACTTGTTTTTTTTTCTTTTTTTTTTCTTTAATTTCATTCTTGTTTTCTGTTTTACTGCGCTCTTTAGTTCCGTTGCTTACATTAATCAATTTAAAGCTTTTAATCACTACCTTCAAACCATGCCAAAATATGTGAACAATTCCTTGTAATTATTGATAATTAAAGTTAAGTTTGATACTTTATGGTCTTATGTTTGTGAATAGTTTGTTTTTGGTAAGCGGTTTTGATCCCAGTTAAGATTGTAAACAATTTCTAATGTGTTTGCATATTACAAGCAATCTATGTACCGGTACTTGGGTTTGCGAAATTGCCGTATTTATGACATTTGACATAGACGGTAGGGATTGTTTAAAACAATTTCTCTGTTAACGGTGCGGGGACCCCCTTTTATTATTGTTTTATGATGACAACACGTAGATGAACGTATTTTAGCAGTTTCGAAGAATTATATTAGACATTTAAAAGTTTAACTATGTGGATAAAATAGAAAAACATTGTCCGTTTTTGGGTTACATTAGTTCAAAATGCTCCATTTTATTGGTAGTGTGTGGTTTAATTAAATGGTTTATGATGTATCCTAGCTTAGATAATATCTACATGTTGTCAATTTCATAGGTTATCAATTATTGTTACGCAAATAGTGAGTTTTCAGTTTTAATGACAAAAAGTACATTTCATTCATTTCATTTCATTTTTCATATAGTATTTGTATGTATTACTTAAATATAAATTGTGAACAAAATCTATTAGATGGAAAACAAATCAGCAAAATTGCAGCAACACCCATTAAGTACACTGCATGTACTACATAACGAGATTAAAGGTATCATACTGTATGAGTCAATTATACCGTGACATCGTACAAAAGACTTGCAGTAATAACAGAACATGAAAGACTTAATGCATAAGCGATTGTATAATTTTATTTCATATAAGATGGATGCCTTTGCTCTGTTATAGTTCATGTCATGTAACTGTTCTAGATGCTCTAGATGCAAAGTCAATGTTCTTGTTGCTTTAGCATGCCGAGTTCACACGTAAACATGGTAGGCGAAAAACTGATTATCATGTGAGCTGCCTGCGTCATACCAATAAACTGTCAAATATGTTGATAAGATCGCTTACTTGCCATGTTGTTCATTGACTCAGTACACATTACTTTGATTTACAATTTATTATTTTACTATCCTATCCTTTAGTGCAGTTTTAAATGTATTTCTGGCGTTTCTTTAAAGTGACATAAGACGCAAATAACAGTATATGCTATGTTTATAGGTGTCTATCGCAACCGTTTTTATTTTTGGTGTTTTCACTTCATGTACACTTATATTTGGTAATGCAGCATCAAGATACTAAAACAATATCCCGGAAAGAGAAAAATAACGCATTTAAATATCAACCGTACTTTCGGTTTCGGTAAGGCCGTGATTCTTTGCTTTTTCACTTTCACCTTTTCTTCCTGAAGAAAACCCACCTTCGTCAGCCTTTTGGTTTCGTTTTGCGTTCAAACGATGCATGAATAATTATTTAGCCACGTGACTCACGGAAAATTTCCGTATCGCTTTCATAAATACGCGTCAGTTCCGCTCGGCTTAGAGGACTGGGACAGTCATGTAAAATATCGAATATAATATATATTTTCACAACTGGTAGCAAGATGATTTGAAGATGATTGGTCAGTTACCACATTTTAACTAACTCTTTTGACCTGTTAATTCTTTTTAGCTCAATTCAACAGTGACAAATGCGCATAATTTTACTTTAATAACATTCTACAAGTTTACTGAAGCGTCATAAGCATTCGTGCATTTGTGAAAATGCCATCAGAGAGAATTTAAATAACACATTATTTTAACAGAGAACTCCTAAATACATCTAAGAGTAATTATAAAAATGCTTAAAAAACCCATTTTGTACTTTTCAAACACACTTTGTCAATCTTCCTCATGTTTACTGAACACACTTTAATTGAATGTTATAATTTGTTTAACCGTGTACGTGATGTTTGGGAATTTACATTCCCCGAACCCCGTTAGAATTGTCTGCAGTGTTTTGAGTACTGAAAACATAATTAAGAGACTAGCATTGTTCAATCAAAATTAAGTTAAATGTTTGTAAACATGTTGATATGAGCCCTTTAACAAATTAAGATACAGCGCCTGCAGGCATACATACAAAGCTCTGTGAAATAACACACATGATAAACTCATGGCTATTCACGTATGAAATATGTACATTAGTTTTGGAAGTTATGGATAACTTGTTTGAACAATTGTAATCCAGGTGACCAGGATAAATATAGAAGTAACAATAATATAATATAATACAATATAATATAATAGGATGTGTTACCAACAACTCAAAATTCCTATTTATTATTGATTTAAAACGCTATGGTTACATGTCTGTTATATTGTATTTTTCGACAAGAATTGCTGTTAAAATAAATAATAGTAAAGTGATATGTTGAGCGCTTTACTATCGTGTTCTTTCTGAAATCACCAAGGGCCATAATACGGCGTCACGTAAAACCGAGTGACTTTGATTAAGTAAACATTGTTCCCATTTACTTTGTCATGAATACTTGAACAATCTATTTTCCTATGCTACGTTCACGATCGAAAAATCTGACTGCGTAGCGTGTTGTATTTTTAACGATTATAAATGCATTGTTTTTCTCGATATAGACAAGTGAATATCATGTAAGAGTAGAACAATTGTTTGTATTACTATATTTTGCATACGTAAATAATATGTATAACATAACATCAAACTGTACTATTTCAAACAAATGTAACCATACAGAGACAACCTTTGTGTTGAAGTACTCCTTTGTCCACTATAGGTTAACATGAGATGGATCCGGCAAGAATGGTATGAATAGAAAAACATGGACAGACAGTAGACATGTGGTTAATATCTTTATTAATATAACTAACATATTTGAACAAAGTATGTACATATATTATATATTAATTGTTTACATTTGTTGCGTATGTTTTGTATATAAAATTATCAGAGTAATGTATAAGGTACACTATATTGTGACTTAACACATCAGCACATTTTATAACACAATATTACGCAATATATTACGAGTGGAACTCACGCCTACGAGAAACAGCCGATCGTGAACTTCTGACTGGTACTGCGTCTTGACAGAGCCTTCAGTTTTAAGTAGGCCTTCTCGTCAACAGTTCTGTGATGTGACACAGTCAAAATCTTCACCAATTTCTGCAGGTGTGATTTGTCATCCGGCATTTTAGTCGCACGATTATTGTCAACAGTTCTGTGATGTGACACATTTGAAATAGACACCAATTTCTGCAGGTGTGATTTGTCATCCGAAAGTTTAGTCGCACAATTCTCGCCAACAGTTATGTAATGTGACACAGTTAAAATAGACACCAAATGCTGCAGGTGCGATTTGTCATCCGACATTTTAGTCGCACAATTTGACTTGACGAAACCGGTCTTTGGGATTATAGGCAGAATGGTTGAAGGGTCGTAACCAGCTAAAGGAAAATGGTCACGTTTGGTCGGCGGCTTTCCTGGAAGTTGTTGACATGTAGCATTGCGTCGGGCCTTTAACAATAGGGTGAATGTGGAAGTAGAGTTAACAACTTGGCCTTTCTCGCTATATTTTTCCAAAGATGAAGTGGGGATTGGAGCTCGTTTGTAAACGCGTCGATCCGGAGTGGACATAAAGGTATGATCAACAGTAGCACATGTACTCGGCGTTGACATGTCTTGTATGTATTTATATATCTTGTCTACCTTTGGCTGCCCATCTGGCGAGCATTGGCCAATCCAGAAGTTGTTCTTCGTATTATTGTGCAAACGTTTCGGTTGTGACTTGTTTAGAATACACGCGATCGTCTCGTGGAAATTTGTTTCGTCAGACTTTCCAAAAGTATCTGTGGTTATATTTGATGACATGCTTTTTTCGTGTTCGGACAGCGGAATTGTTAAAAAGCGACTTGACGACTTACCACTGCTAGCATTTGGATCTTGGGAACTTGACATCAGATGAAGACTTAAATTTGAGATAGATTTCCGTTCCTCATTGCCTGAAGTCTTCAACATTTCTATACACGTTAACATCACGTCCTTAGTTGTTTAAAAACATTGCGTCGCAGTTTCGCGGACATTTTCATACACATCCATAATTCCGATTCCGGAACAATTATTTTGCTGAAATGTTTGATCCACAACTGATATTGAAGTGTCCTGATAACGCCTGAGAATTGGCTTGAAAACTGATCTTTAATTTGTGAGTTGTTCGAAGCAGTGAAATACGTCCACTTTAACAGTTGATAGAAATTCGAACACATACTGACTTTAAAGATGTTTTTTTGAGCTTTTATACTCTCTTCATATTAGCACCATCAGTACCATTGCGGTGGTTGTAAATGAGTATTGTACGCATTTGGTTGCTACGTTAACAAGTTTGGTATGCACTCACACAGGATAGCCAAAGTGATTCAAACAATGACCTACATTATGCCTAAGTCACTTGGTGCTTTTTAAATTCTGTATTTAAACAATCGTCTTGGTAAACAAAATCGAACTTCTTCACTTACTTTACAATGGGTATTTAGACCCTAGCAGTATGAAGACTATCTATCTATTTGTCTATATACTTCACACAGTTCTTAATGAACTAATATAATTGTTTTGCATTTTCACTTAATTCTGATCGTTTAATCCAATCACGTCACGTGTATTACATATACTAATAAGCCAATTACGTATGCAAAGTAACTCATACATGTTTATGATTGTACTGAAAGAAATTTGAACACATAATTACTTAAATGACGTTTCTTTGGGCTTTTATACTCCATTCATATTAGCACTATCAGTACCATTGCTGTGGTTGTAAATGAGTATTTCACACATTAAGTGAATAAGTTGACAATATTGGTAGGACACTCACAAAGGATAGCCAAACTTATTTACAAGTGAAGTAAATGCGGTAATATAATTAACAGTTTGGCCTTTGTCACTACATGTTGCCGAAGGTGCAATGGGGGAGGATTGGAGCTCGTTTGTTAACGCGCCCATCAGGAGTGGACATAAAGGTATGATCAACAGTAGCACGTGTACTCGGCGTTGGCATATCTTGTATGAATATGTATATCTTGTCTACCTCCTTTGGCTGCCCCTCTGGAGAGCATTGTCCAATCCAGAAGTTGTTTGTCTTATCATTGTGCTAAGGTTTCGGCTGTGACTTATTTTGAGCACCCGCGATCTTCTTGTGAAAAGTCCTTTCGTACGACGAACCAAAAAAGCTCTTTCTTTTACTGTTTCCTCGATTTTCTCGTCTTCAATCAGAGACCTGGTGAAAGTAGGAGTATTTGTAACTGACTTTACCTTACGATTACAAAGCTTAGCCTTCTTGCCCATTCCCTTGATGTGAGGCGATCGAGTTATGTCAGTCCTTTGTGTCATTGCATTCCAACCACTGTCTGCAAGCAATGACACACCACGTTGTTTTGTAATTGAATTCGACCCACTCTCTGGACCAGCGGTTGAATTGTTGTGTGCAAAAAAATATCTTTGAATAATTGTGGCGATTTTTCTTTTAATGTATCTTGTCGGGTAAAGAGTTCGCACCATCGGCGGTTTTGTTGGGATGTCACAGTTGTCAGTCTACATAGCAACACCACTGCAAGCGTTTGAATCTTGGGTGCTTGACGTCAGATGAAGACTTACACTTGAGATGGATTTCTGTATATCCTGGCTCGACGCCTTCAACATTTCTGCAAGCAAGGACACACCATGTCGTTGTGTAATTGCATTCGACCCACTCCCTGCACCCGCGGTTCCCATTTTTAGTACAATATCACCAGGTCGAACACTCGCGGCAAATTTCCTTTTAATGTATACTGCCGGGGATTGAGTTCGGGCCATCGGCGGTATCGTTGGGTTGTCACAATCGTCAGTCTCCATAGCAACACCACTGCTAGCGTTTGAATCTTGCGTGCTTGACGTCAGATGAAGACTTAAACTTGAGATAGATTTCTATACCTCCTGACCTGAAGTCTTCAACATCTCTATACACGTTAACATCCCGTCCTTAGTCTTTTGAAAATATTGCGTCGCAGTTTCGCGGACATTTTCATACACGTCCATAATTCTGATTTCGAAACGACAATGTTGCTATAACTTTTGATCTATGACTTATATTCAAATGTCTTTATAACGCCAGAGAATAGACTTAAAAACTGATCTCCAATATGTAAGTTGTTCAAAGAAGTGGAATACGTCGACTTTAACTGTGGATATAAATTGGAACACATACTGACCTTTGAAAGGTTTCTTTGAGTTTTTATAATCCCTACATATTAGCACTATCAGTATCTTTGCGGTGGTTGTAAATATAGTATTTAACGCATTCCGTGGCTACGTTAACAATATTCGTAGGGCACTCAGACTGGATAGCCAAACTGGTGGGACGATTTTGCTCAAATTTTGTGGTCGTAAAACACTATACACCGTGATGCCAACCAATCACCTTTGTTGAATAAAACAGATGTAATTAAGGAAGGTTGACAGGCTGTCAACATAATATATGATTTAGCTATTGGGGTTAAAAGTAAATGCTGCTTTTAAAAACAATTCATTGTCGTACGTGCCAATTCATAACTGCGAAACGTTGACAGAACAGATTGTCCATAAAAGAACTCCCTTTAATTCTCAGGAAGGTGAATACAATGAAGTTCAAATTCCAATAAAATCAAGAAAGACAAATATTGTTTGGACATCCCCTGAAATGCAAATACTAACTTAGACAACAGATGAAGTCTATCAAGCATTTTATAGTTTGGTTCTTGCAAACCAACATATGAAACACTGGGATTGTGTATATATTATTTGATGAGTGTAATGATATCTGCTTGGAAGATCAAGCCGGTAAAAAAAAGTTAAAACTACGCAGGCTTATATGAGTTATTAAGCTATCAACTATTCGCATCTCTGAAGTTCTAAACATATGTGCTTTAAAACAGAATTTCAGTTAGTCACAGCTAGATAGTTCACTTTAATATACAGGGGTTTTCCTGGCCACTTTAGGAAAAGGAGTCTGGTCAAATAGGGAATTGTTTTATCGACAAAGTGGACCGAATTGGGATTTTTTATCAACAAAAATTGGCACATCGAACCTTTATTTCGAATAAACAGCATTTGTTTTAACTGGAATTAACAGTCTGTTTACACAAAAGCATTATTATGTTAAACACATTATTAGTTTATTATAATAAATGAAAATAAAAATTAACTCGCCTGCTTATTTATCCGTTTGCGTTAAAATACTGCATTACAGTTTAATATCTAAGTTAAGTTTATTTATTTATTTAATTTGCGAAATGATCACATTTTATCTAAGTAAATTTGAATGGCATATAACAATGTGAAGTCCGCAACGCTTATCCGAATGTTACTAAATGCATGGCGTATAATAAGCTGCTGTGAAAGTGACAACCACAACATGTATTTCGTGTGTACGGAAACAGTTCAAAACTGGCATGCAAAGCACGGGCGAATTGTCATATACAAACTTTGTAACGCAGAGAACATTGAGACGTTTACTTTGACAGTAAAACATATAGCGCGTGGTAATTAAATTGTGTCGCCCATATCGCGAACGCAGTTGATTTCTTAAAACGAAAGGACATAAATGCGCTGTATCGGTTTAGTGTAGATAGTTCAGTATTGAACCGTTATTTCGTCGCTGTATACACCTTCCATGAGGACTTTGTGTAACTCGGGTGCTAATGCTACAGCGAAAAGACGTTGCCATGAATGGAACGCGCGCTGTAAGCTGTTTGTGTGCATTAATACTAATACCATGCGATCGGAGCTATTTTGTTTGCGAACGCAGAATCTGGATGCAGAGTGGTTTTATTGCAGTAACGGACTTTATTCTTTGGTATACGTATATTATGTTACCGAATTACAGAAGGCAATCGCCCCAAAAATGATTCACATTATGCTTAAGTCACTTGATGCTGTTTTAATTCTGTGTTTTAACGATGGTCTTGGTAAATAAAATCGGACTTCTTTACTTACTTGACAAGTTTTTTTTTAAAGATCATATCAGTATAAAGACGCAGTGCCGTAGCCAGACCCAAATTTAAGCCGAGGCTGTATCTTAGGTCCTTCTAGGGGGGTCCGGGGGCATGCCCCCCCCCGTAATTTTTTTTTTATACCTAGAACGTCTCTGGTGCGTTTTAAAGGCCATTTAAACTACATTTTATACCTAAATTATCGGAATCGTGGACGCTACATATTACCGTTCGGTATCAATAAAGTTCATTGTCAATTTTATATTCTGGTACCATAAACGGTGTTTGAAGTGACAATGATGTAACAAACTTTACTACAGATAAAATAGTCATATACTTCATTTGAAGTCAGATAGAAGAAAGAAAAAATTGAGACGCAGCTCTCTCATACAAGCCATAGTATGTATATGGATAATAGAATGTTCTTTACATATTTATTATTGAAATACTAANTAAAGATTTTATTCTTAGACATTAATTTTCCTTTTTTTCCTTGTTATCTCAACATTGCTCTGCAAATTTTAGCCAAGGCAACTGCCTCGGTGTGCCTCATCGTGGCTACGGCGCTGAGACGGACTATCTTTTTGTTTATGTAAATATTCTTACACCGTTCTTGAACTTATTTCAACTATGCTGCATTGTTACTCAATTCTGATCTAATAAGCCAATTACGTATGTAAATTTTCTCCTAAATGTGTATGACCGTGCCGCTTTTTTCATAAACAAGTGGCAATCTAATTGTATGCCGCGAATCTAAACGACGTTACTTTTTATCGTCAATATTAAAATACCATCATTTTTTTTTGTTCGACGAAGAGTGAATCGAGACTTGCATGCCAGCGAATAAACGTCCGTTGTGGCCTTTGTAATTTAAACAATTGCATCTTTTATAAACATTAAGTTGTATTTATAAGGATTGAAAAGCATTTTTCTGCATTTTATCGGTGGATAAATTATCTGAAAAAATGCGCCTAATTTATGCATAAATGCCGTCGTTTCCTATTTCACTCAGGGAAAATATCAGACAATTCGCAATATTGTGCCATCGTTTACATCGTTCTTCCCAGTATCATTTATTTTTCCTGACAAAGGAAAATGCGTGTAGAACATCAACTTACAATGTTAGTAAAGTAAACCCCTGAAATACATCAACACAAGTTTGCTTTTTTAATAATTAAAAACAAGCAAATGATGTTTTTAACGTAACTATGTGATACGATGTTTAACACAACAGCTTTCTGGTTCATACATGACCCAAATTTTAGGTCATTTATATAAAAAAGGTTGGTAACCGCCGAATGTTTATGCCCAAAATCGAACACAAGTTAAACACGTATTAGCTCTGAAAAGCTTCGTAGTTGGAGTTGTGTAAAATAAAAATGCCAACCCTTTAGAATTCAAAAACTCAATAATATCCATTAAACACGTAATATGTGGATATTCCCAACTTTTATTGTGTGAAGATATGTTCAATCGAAAAAAGAATATGTTTATTGTATACGACAACTTCGATTGAACGTGCCGGTATCAGCATATCAATTAGCGCTCAAATTATAACCGCTAAGTGTTGTTATATAATAACCTCTCCATTAATATTTGTCCTCTGATTCCTGCTGGGTTTTGCTGGACTAATGGACTATTGACACTAACATGGTATAATTACTTCTATGATATGCAATAGTAAGTTCCTAAAGCTATTTATGTTTTTATACATATTTATTTAATATATTGTAATTGATTGTAATAAATGTAAATGTAAAATCGTTATTTGTTTAGAAAACAACTCTGCATATTCGTTAGCACATACATTACAGACGATAAACAAGAAAACAAACTCTGCACATTAATGTATTATTTTCGAAAGCTATAGGCAAATGTTGGAGTGTTTTTCTAAGGCATACAATTACTTGTTTCCTTCGTTGACACGACGCAAAAGAGATATGACTCACTCGGACATATCGGTTCAAGGTGATAATATCAGGACTATGCTATGCACCGTATATAAATTTTGCGCCATTCAAGCCTTAATTCACACATAATTCATATGAGCCTGCGAAACATGGTATTTTCTAAGATCGCGAATGTTCTTGTTTTTGTTTTAGGTCAATCCTCGAACAGAAAGAGGTCGTACTTTAATGAACTCTTCAAATGTTGCAACTCAAAACAGGGTTGTCAACAAATATTAAAACAACAAACGATTGTATGAATACGTAATACAATTTAAACCAAATATTTGATTAATTGGCTATATAATATATACCAACTTTCTTAATATACGCAAGAGAAGTTTGTAAAACAATAGTTAAAAAATAAAGAAGAAAATGTGTCGCATTTGTACGCAATGTGCTAACCTTCAGTTAAAAATAAGTTCAACATCGGCCATTTGTTAATATATAAATTTAAATGCCTGTTTTAGATATACGTATTTTAATACATAACGAGAAAACGCACAATTATAACAGTGTAGCAATTTTAATTGAGGACTATACGCATCTGAAATTATTATTTGAATATAGTTAGAAGCCGCCAGGGTTATAAGGTTGTTGTAATAACTTGTTTATACGCTAAACTGCAACAGTACTTACAATACTACACATTTGGAATAATAAAATATATCGAACAAGAGAGCTCAATGAAGTAAAGTATATAGACCTAAATGAAACATTTCTCTGAATCACTGGTCCCCTGGAGTCAAACCGATTAAAAAAGTCTGCACGAGTACAATTTAGTACTTCTAGAAATGCATGTGTTGTGATGTTGGCATATGGACATGTATTGTATATAATCAATTAGTGACTTGGGACTTGAACAAAACTACTCGAAGATGTGAACACTTATTTCTCTTCTTCTATTTTGTTTTGAATTTACACGTTTCCTATATTTACCAGAAGCTTTTTGATATTTCTAGAGGCCGTTGGAGAGATGAACTATAATGCATTCCTCAGTTTTAACAAAAGCTTACCAAAGCATGCAGACATGTGTGTCACAGTGCATTTGTGACTCTTAGCCATTATGAGTTGATATGAGAATGTGAATATATGAATCAGTCTATGCACACATATTGATGTTTAATATTAAACTCTTTAACTTTAATTTGGCACCGTTCACAACTCTTCAGTTCAGTGTCAGAATATCTATCATTGATACAAGTACAGAGGCTGCTTTTATTCGGATTTTTCAGACAGTTATGAATTTACTAATACACGTGTTGCATGCGATTATTTTATTATTTATTTGGTTAATTAGTAATTTGAATTGAATTTCAATCATGCATTTTAAATTGAAAAAAGCTTATACATGTGTAATAGAAAACAGGCAATATAATATGTTCGTTGCAAGAAACTGTATCATTATTTTTTTATTTAAACAACCTTTTTTGAATGAGTAGGCTGGCGAAAAAAAAACATTAAAAGGAAGCTAATGTGTTATCAGTGTATTTCTTATTTTCGTTAATTATAATTAAACACACTACACATTTAAAGCATACTTTCTTCGCTACTAAAACCTGAAAAAGAACTACATATATCTGACTGAAAATATACACGTTTGTGATTGCGAGTAGTGCATGAAAATTGAGCATTACATTTGCATTTACCTATCTCTTAGAATGTGTTTTTTCCTACTTTTGTGCACTCGCTCCGGTTAGTATAATTGAATTGGACATACTGTAATACTAAACATGCCTATTCGAAAAATGTTAACGTGGATAGAATGTGACGTTGAATGGCGTTATAATGGTGTATCTGGGTTGTTCACAACAACGCCCTAGCATGAATAAAAACAACATACGCATAAGATTTGCACTAAACAAAATCACATGCCATTCGTAAATGTTGGAATGCGATTTCATACTTATCTGTTCAAATGTGTCTTTATAAAAATAAGCACGACATTACAAGTAACAAATAACGCTTATTCACTAAAATTTGTAAATACACGAGTTTACATGTTTACCTGTACACCGTAAAGAGTAAATACTGTTGAATGTATATATGTGTTATAAATCTCGGGCGCGTATATTGAAGCTCCCGAACATTTTGGCCGCGGAAGTAGTGGCTGTGGGACGGGTGTGAAGAAGGTATTTTCAAGCTCTGTTTTCTTATTCATTAAAGACTATCGAAATATCATGACTCATGTTTACCCGAAATAAAATGGTTTGTCGAGCAACACAATCTTCTTTTTAGAAGGAGTGCTGTATCGGTAGAAGAACATCCATTTTAAGACAAGGTTCTTTTTATAGATCATGATACTATAACTTTTAATTAATAACATACTATTCATGCTTGTCCAGGCTCTAAACCTCTTATGCATTTTAGATGTAAGGAATGATTTCCCACACATTTCTTACATTGTCGACCAAGGTCATAATTTGAGGACAAATCTTAAAAGAAATTACTTAATTATAAAATTTATTGCAAAATTTTAAACTTCTACTGTCGGATATTGATAGTAATACTGCCGGCAATTCGGTTGAATGGTATTTGTATTTCTTTGAAAAAAATACCCAGCTGTGTGCGAACTGTGGCGTTGTCTAAAATCTATCTGTTTTGGTCTAAGATAGGACGCCATTCCGGTACTAGATGGGTATATGGTTACGCGTTTTGGTTTTTTGTTTGATCTTAGCAGTTCTTCGTACCTGACTCATCGTTAGAAAAAGCGTTTTAACTGTTCCCGTCTATAATGTTATTAAATAAACACAGTATTTTCTGGCATTTGCATTAATTGCACACCATGCAGATCATGTACATAAACGCCGCTTAATCTAAATTTCATAATAATAATATGTTCTGGTCTAGTTAATTTAATCTTCATTTAAAAGCCTCTTTTTAGTGAATCTTTGTTTCAACGGCAGTCTATCATGATATCGTTTAAAGAACGAACGATCAAACACATTCATGAATAAGCCATGGATATAATTACCGTATTGGATCATTTTTTAACTAAGTAAGTAACTAAACATATATATATATATATATATATATATATATATATATATATATATAGACTAAGCCATGCATGTCCAAGTACACGCCTTCACACGGCGAGACTGCGAATGGCTCATTAAATATATATATATGTTCGTATATGGATCTTAATTAACGCATGAAAAGCCCATTAAATGAACTTGCGTATCTCATCAGCTCTGTTTTTAGAGAGTCCATACAACAAACAATATTCTATTCAGGTATTCGGTTACTGTTTCAAGAAGATTCCATTATATGCGTCAATGCGAATAAATTGACGGGACGTTCCAATGTATTATCAATGTAAAGCTAAACATCATGCATTCATCGCATATACATGTCAAATACCTAAACAAGTAATAACATAAGAACACCGTCTCGCATAATCGCAAAAGACATATTCAGTGTTGATTCACTGCTATCATGTACGTCATATTGTGGAGTACTCGTTTGTCAATAACCTAAGGACGTTTCATATATGCTAGTTCATTGTCCATTAAGGAGTGTTGCGGCAGTTTATTAGGCCGAGGATATATTTATAGCAACATCGATTATCGCTATTATCACAACCCAATAGTTTCATCAGTATTAGCACAGATGGCGAGTGGGTTAGGAAATCTTTTTGTTTAATACAAAGGTCAGTGGTTCGATCTCAGGTGCGGTTAACTTGTTTTGTTTTCTTTCTTTAATTTCATTCTTGTTTTCTGTTTTACTGCGCTCTTTAGTTCCGTTGCTTACATTTATCAATTTAAAGCTTTTAATCACTACCTTCAATCCATGCCACAATTTGTGAACAATTTATTTTAAGTTATTGATATTTAAAGTTAAGTTTGATACTGTATGGTCTTAAATGTGTGATTAATTGTTTGTGTAAGCTCTTTTGATCCCATTTAAAATTGTTAAGAATTTCTAATGTATATGCATATTTCTAGCAATCAATGTACCGGTACTTGGGTAGTCGAAATTGCTGTATTTGATTACATTTGACATAGACGGTAGTGATTGTTAAAAACATGTTCTCTTTCAAGGGTGCGGGGACCCCCTTTTCATTTTTGTTTTATGATGACAACACGTGGATGAACGTATTTGAGCAGTTTCGCAGAACTATATCAGACAGAACTTTTCAAAAATTCCAATTAAATACTCCATTTTATTGGTAGTGTGTTGTTAAATTAAATGGTATATGATGTATTCAAGCTTATATAATATCTACATGTTGTCAATTTTATAGGTTATAAATTATTGTGACGCAATTAGATATGTTTTAGTTTTAATGATAAAAGTACATTAAATTCATTTTATTTCATTTTTCATATAGTATTTGTATGTATTCCTTAAATATAAATTTTGAACAAAATCTATTAGATGAAGAACAAATCAGCAAAAATGCATTACGTACACTATGTGTACTACCTAACGAGATTAAAGTTATCTTACTGTATGCGGCAATTATACCGTGTTATCGTACAACAGATTTGCAGTTATAACAAACATGAAATGATTGTACGAATACGCAAAATAATTTAAACCAAAGGTTTTTTTTTATTTGCTATTTAATATATACAAAAATTCTTAAAATACTCAAGACAAGTTTTTAAAAACTAGTCAAGAAATAAAGGAGAACATTTATTGCATAATTTATAATGAATATTTTCGGACAATATTTTTAAAAAGAGAACGCTTTGAATTTGGTATGATAATAACGGTTTCGGATGTTCTGCATTGCATAGCGATTAATATCTCAGGAGTTAAAATCAGGTTCATTTACTTAACAATGCGTATGTTTGGTTGGTACCAAACGTTTTATATTTTATTTTCGGACCCGATTATTAAAACGAGAATGCTTTGAATTTGGTATGATAATAACCGTTTCGTATGTTCTGGATTGCATAGCGATTAATATCTCAGGAGTTAAAATCAGGTTCATTTACTAAACAATGCGTATGTTCGAATGGTACCAAACGTTTTATATTTTATTTTCGGACCCTATTCTTAAAAAGAGAACGCTTTGAATTTGGTATGATAATAACGGTGTCGTATGTTCTGTATTGCAAAGCGATACATATCTCAGGAGTTAAAATCAGGTTCATTTACTAAACAATGTGTATGTTCGATTGGTACCAAACGTTTTATATTTTATTTTCGGACCCTATTATTCAAAACAGAGCGATTTGAATTTGGTATGATAATAACGGTTTCGTATGTTCTGTATTGCATAGCGATTAATATCTCAGGAGTTAAAATCAGGTTCATTTACTAAACAATGTGTATGTTCGGTTTGTACCAAACTTGTCCGAAGATCGTTGTTGCACATACTTTTGATGATAGGATTGTTAAAATATCATATATTAAATTATATGTTAGACCTTATTATCAATGCAGATCACATTGTATGAGAATAGGTTTCGTATTACTTGTATAACTTGTCGCGTTCTACATAGGTATTCAATCTTTTTTTCATTTATATCTAACGAATTGTATCATTAAATAACATGTATATTATATAAATAATCTGCGAATTCATGAAGGGTCATCCCAAATAATTTAATTCATCACGTGCAGATGTGCAAGTGTCCATATGTGCATTAATGAGTTTTCATGTTTGCACGAGTCTATACGTACGCAATGTGCACATCTTCAGTTAAACATTATTTTAAAATCGGACATTTTAAAATATATACTTTTAAATGCCTGTGTGAGATAAACATATTTTAATTCATAAGGGTAACACGCATAATTATAACATTTTAGCAATTTTCATTGATGATTATACGCATCTGAAATTATCCTTTTACTTTATTTTGCAGTCGCAAGGGTTCTTTGGTTGCTTTATTAACTTGTATACAAGCTAATTATAAGGAAACAAATGCGTTATTAATGTTTTCTCATTTGTGCTAAATTTGAAATTTTAAGCATAATTTCTGCGTTTCTAATAATAAAAAAGAACTACATATACCTGACTGAAACTCTACACGTTTGTGATTGAGAATAATGGCATGAGAATTGAGCATTACATTTGCATTTACCTATCTCTTAGCATGATTGTTTCCTACTTTTGTGCACTGGCGCCGGTTAGAATAATTGAATCGGACATACTGTGATACTTAACATGCCATTTCAACAAATGTTAACGTGGATAGAATGTGACTTTGAATGTCGTTATACTGTTGTAACAGGGTTGTTCACAACAACGCCCTAGCACGAATAAAAACAACATACGCATTAGGTTTGCACTTAACAACACCACATGCTATTTGTTAATGTTGGAATGCGATGTCAAACTAGTCTGTTCAAATGTGTCTTTATACAACATAAGTACGATACTTCACGTAACACATAAATCATATTCACTGAAATTTGTAAATACACGTGTTTACATGTTTACCTGTATACCTTAAAGAGTAAATACTTGAATTTATACATGTGTTATTAATCTCAGGCGCGTATATTGAAGCTTCAGTACATTTTGGACGCGGGTGAGGTGGTTGTGGGAAGGGTATGCAATCTACATGTTTTCAACTGTCTTTTAAAAACATGGTTTTCCCGGCCTTGTTTCTACTAACAACGGTGACTCGCGACTTATAGTTTTACAATTTAGGTCAATATTTCAAGGTCACAGTAATTGTTTACTGGAATTAAAGACACAGGATGATCGTTCCGGGAATATCAAATTTCGAGTTTGGTTTTTGAGCATCCATTTTTATAAAAAAATATTTAAAAAATAAAAACGGTAAACTAGCGGCATGGTACTTAACATAAAAGTACTTAGTCATTTTATCGGGTCAACTCGATTATTCATTTAATATAGCATCCCTTCTTTTGATCAGTATTAATGGCAAGACCGTTAAAGAAAAAGGACATATTTCAACTATATTTTGTTCAAGGAAAATTATATGTATTATATAAACATTTAAGGATAATTGTTTGACAATTAATGGGTATTCATCCGTTGGTTCAAACGAACATTGCAGTAATGATATTGTGTTTCAGTTAGAGCTAAATCAGCAATCCGCCGATTATCCAAAGTGTACTAGTGTACGTTTATATTTACCACAATTGCGGCTCCCAGTCTACTGCTATAGCCGCGGCCGCAATTCAATTGCATCCTCGGGCATATTTTCTTAACCGTCGAAGTCCATTGATTCTTCTTCTTAAAGTAATAATGGTTTTCGAAAAAAAAAGTTTGAGCTCTCCAAAATATTTGGGCCGCGCCCCTTCGACCCCTTGCTCCTACACGCCTGCACTGATGATATATTGCTAATTAAAAATATTAAACGATCTCCGGCTGAACGCTCTTATACGTTAATTTATAACATAAATTTAATACGTATATATTCAGAACATGCACTATAGATGAGTTAACACTATTATTGACATAACAATGTAAATTAAGTTCATCAGTAAATAAGGTATATGTAGTAATATAACTGAATGCAATATACTATTATGTTCAGGTTCCTGTCGATGTTAAAATATTATTCATACAAAACGTGAATTGTTATTTTGTCATCATAAGAATTTTTACCCCCAATGAATCAGGAAATATGTTTATTAAGTTATTTGTTACATTTCAAGATTTTGTAATTAAATATCACGCACATTTGTGCTTGATTTATTTGTAGCACGATCATGAATTACTATGATATAAATAACTACTATACTGTAAACTCATTTACTCAGTGCGTTAACCACAGCAACATTAATGCACCTGATATGGTATCATGAAAGTATATTGATAGTAGAATACTGAATGGTCTAAACAAACTATACTATTCGGATTAATTCAAAATCATATGTAGTATGCTATCAACAAAAATAAAACACATCAAAGTGTACATTGGTCGGCATTAGAACCCCATGGTCTTTGTGGCATAATCTTATTCTCTACCACTGGTCTGTTCGGCCTGTAGACTTGACCACGTATTTGAAACGCGATTTTATTTATAATTGTCGTTGGAACGCGTTAAACACTGAATCGTATAAGTTTGATACATATTTATATATGAAATAAATGTAATAGTAATATTGCATGACAGATATATTGCTTGTTTGAATCATAACAATGCGGTCGGTCCGTCTGCCTAGCAAACACATTTGTTTAACAATGTGTGGCATTCACACATGCAGGCAGTGTTTCTGCAGTTTATTACGCAGTTGTTCACTTTCCATTTTATTAACCTGAGAAAAATTGTTTAAGTTATGCCACCTTTTCAACTTAGACTGTCTAAAACATGATTATAACAAATTTACTACGAATTGCTACTAGCGGCGTCGAAAGGGTAAACGTCACTACAATTATACGCTCTATTTGTACCTTGCAAAGAATTTGGGTCAAATATGTTCATAAAACATGTCTCTGCCACGAATGTTACGAATGCCGATATGCTATCAAGGAATCATGAATAGCCCAATTTATATTAATACTGACAGTGAATCGCGTAGTTATTTTGCTTCCTCTTGGCTTCGATAAATTACACGTCAACTGCAGGAAGACGAAATATTAGTAAATTAGACACATACTGAATGGTAAGATGCTTTTTAATATTGTACAGCCGTGTGTGGATTGTTTGAAACTTGTTTTTATAATATTGCTATAATATATATCGTTGTTCCGACACAAAATACGTGCGCCATGTCATGAACAAAAATACAAAAAAATGATTTCATTTTTTGTTTGCAGTACATAAAATGTAGACATATTGCATTAACTGCATATACAACATGTACATGTCAAATTCCTAGCCAAATGATAATATTAGAGCACCGTCTCGCATATTAGAATAAGGCATATTCTGTTTAGATTCACTCTTATAAGGTAAAACATATTGAGGAGTGCTTGTAGGTCAAACCGATATCAACAATGACCTAAATACTTAAAATATATTCGAGTTTATTGTCCATTGTTTTCTGTTGAGTACATTTTCATGTACTTCATAATGAGATTAAAGGTATCATAATGTATGAGGCAATTATACCGTGATATTGCACAAAAGACTTGCAGTTATAACATAACATCACATGCTTGACGCATGAACAATGACATTGAATATTTTCAAATAGGAAGGATTCCTAGTTCATGTCATTAAACTGTTCTATATGCTAAGTAAATGATTGTGTTGCAATAACATGCCGAATTCACAAATTAACATGCTATGCCTAGAACTTATTAACAGATTGCCTGCATCATACCAATAAACTGTCAAATACATACTGTCAAGATACAGATCGCCCACTTGATTTATTGTTCGATGACTCAGTAAAAATTCCGTTGATTTATAATTTATTATTTTACTATCCATTAAGTGTAAATTTAAATGTATTTCTGGTAGTTTCTTTCATAACAATTATACGTGATTATTTAAGCGTCTTTATCATTCGTGCTTTTGTGAAAATGCCATCAGAAAGAATTTAGATAACACATTATTGTTTACAGATAAGACCTAAAACAGACTCTTTGAGGAGTAATTATACAAAAATGCTGTAAAAAAAGATCATTTGTACGTTTAAAACACACGTTGACCATGTCCTTCGTGTTTTCTGAACAAACCTAAATTGAATGTTAACATTTTTCTAACATTGTATGTAATGTTAGGGAATTAACATTTTCCGAACCCCTTGAGACATGTCTGTAGGGGTGTGAGTAATGAAACAATACTTAACTTTAAACAAGCGTTTTTCAATCAGACTAAATAAAATGTTTGTCAACAGGTTGACATGAACCCTTTAACAATTTAGGAAAAAGCGCATGCAGGCATTCAATCATAGCTCTGTGAAATAACAAACATGATAAACTCATGTAATTGCTATTGACGTAAGAAATATGTACATTAGTTGTGGAAGTTATGGAAACTTGTTTGAACAATTGTAATCCATAGGTTACCAGGATAAATATAGAAGTAACACTAATGTAATATAATATAATATGATGTGTTACCAACAACTCAAAATTCGTATGTATTATTGATTTAAAACGCTATGGTTACATGTCTGTTATATTGTATTTTTCGACAAGAATTGCTGTTAAAATGAATAATAGTATAGTGATATGTTGAGCGCTTAACTCTCGTGTTTTTTTTCTGAAATCATCATGGGCCATAATTCGGCGTCACGTCAAACCATGTGACTTTGATTAAGTTAACATTTTCCCTTTTACTTTATCATGGATAATTGAGAAATCTATTTCACTATGCTACGTTTACGATCGAAAAATCTGATTGTGTAACATTTTTTTTTAAAGATAATAGTGCATTGTTTTTCTCGATATAAATAAGTGAATATCATGTACGAGTAGAACTATTTTTTGTATTACTATATTTTGCATAAGTAATTAATATGTATAACATACCATCAAACTGTAATATTTCAAACAGATGTAACCATTCAGAGACAATCTTTTTTTGAAGTACTTTTGTGTCCACTATAGGTTGACATAAGATGGAACGGGCAAGAATTGTAAATAGAAAAAAATGGACAGACAGTATGTTATTTGGTGAATATCTTAATTAATATTACTAATATATTTGAACAAAGTAAGTACATATATTTTATATTAATTGTCGACATTTGTTTCGTAAGTGTTGTATATAAGATTATCAGGGTAATGTATAAGGTACACTATATTGAGATTAAACAAATCAGCACATTTTATTACAAAATATTACGCAACATATTACGATTGGAACTTCATATTAAGTACATATATTTTATAATCATTTTCGACATTGTTTCCTAAGTTTTGTTTATAAAATTATCAGGGTAATGTATAAGGTACACTTTATTGTGATTAAATACATCAGCACATTTTATAACACAAT
Organism: Dreissena rostriformis; assembly: GCA_007657795.1. Lineage (NCBI taxonomy): Eukaryota > Metazoa > Mollusca > Bivalvia > Myida > Dreissenidae > Dreissena > Dreissena rostriformis. The sequence continues at coordinate 215,252 of VMBQ01000265.1, forward strand.
GTTACGCAACATATTACGATTGGAACTCATGCCTACGCCAAACAGCCAATCGTGAACTTCTGACTGGTGCTGTGTCTTGACAGAGCCTTCAGCTTCAAGTAGGCGGCCTCGTCAACAGTTCTGTGATGGGACACAGTAAAAAAAGACACCAATTTCTGCAAGTGTGATTTGCCATCCGGCAATTTAGTCGCACAATGTTCGTCAACAGTTCTGTGATGTGACACAGTCAAAATAGACATCAATTTCTGCGGGTGTGTGCCATCCGGCACTTTAGTCTAAAAATTGGACTTGACGAAACCGGTCTTTGAGATAACAGGCAGAATGGTTGAAGGGTCGTACCCAGCTAAAGTACAACGGTCTCGTTTTGTGCCATCCGGCGTTTTGGTCTCGAATGTTGACTTGACAAAACCGGTCTTTGGGATTACAGGCAAAATGGTTGAAAGGTCGTATCCAGTTAAATTAAAACGGACCCGTTTGGCCTGCAGCTTGTCTTGTAGTTGTTGACCGGTAGATTTGCGGTGGGCCTCTTTCAATATGGTACATGTGGAAGTAGCGTTAACAGTTTTGCCTTTTTCACTCCACTTTGCCGACGGTGAAGTTTGGGTTGAAGCTCGTTTCTTAACGCGCCCATCTGGAGCGGACATAAAGGTATGATCAACAGTAGCACATGTACTCGGCGTTGAAATGTCTTTTTTTGCATATGTATATGTTGTCTACCTCCTTTGGCTGCTCAGTTCGTGGAATTGTGAAAACGCGATTTGACGACTTAAACTTTTCTTTTACTGTTTCCTTGATTTTCTTATCTTCAATCTGAAACAGAGACGTGGTGTGAGTAGGAGTGTTTGTAACTGTCTTTGCCTTACGATTTCAAAGCTTAGCAGCAGTCTTGTGCCTTCCCTTAAGGTGGGGCGATCGAGTTACGTCAGTTCTTTGTGTCATTGCATTCCAACCATTTTCTGCAAGCAAGGACGCACCACGTCGTTGTGTAATTGAATTCGAACCACTCTCTGCATCCGCGGTTGAATGTTTGTGTGCAATATTATCAGGTGGAACAATTGTGGCGATTTTTCTTTTAATGTAGTTTGTCGGTAATGGTGTTCGCACCATCGGCGGTTTTGATGGGCTGTCACAGTCGTCAGTCTCCATAGCAACACCACTGCTAGCGTTTGAATCTTGGATGCATGACGTCAGATGAAGGCTTACACTTGAGATGGATTTCTGTATCTCCTGGCCTGAAGCCTTTAACATTTCTGCAAGCAAGGACGCGCCATGTCGTCGTGTAATTAAATTCGACCCACTCTCTGCACTCGCGTTTCCCATGTTTAGTACAATATCACTAGGTCGAACCATCGCGGCAAATTTCCTTTTTATGTATACTGCCGGGGATTTAGTTCGGTCCGCCGGCGGTATCGTTGGGTTGTCACATTCGTCAGTCTCCATAGCAACACCACTGCTAGCATTTATCCTGGGTGCTTGACATCAGATGAAGACTTAAACTTGAGATGGATTTCTGTACCTCCAGGCCTAAAGCCTTCAACATTTCTACACACGTTAACATTCCGTCCTTAGTTTTTTGAAAACATTGCGTCGCAGTTTCTCGGACATTTTCGTACACGTCCATAATTCTGATTCCGAAACGACTATGTTGCTGAAATGTTTTATATTCGACTGATATTGAAGTGTCTTGATAACGCCAGATAATTGGCTTGAACACTGATCTTTAATTTATGAGTTGTTCGCAGCAGTGGAATACGTCCACTTTAAACGTTGATAGAAATTCGAACACATACTGACTTTAAAGATGTTTTTTTTTTAGCTTTTATACTCTCTTCATATTTGCACCATCAGTACCATTGCGGTGGTTGTAAATGAGTATTGTACGCATTTGGTTGCTACGTGAACAAGTTTGGTAGGCACTCACACAGGATAGCCAAAGTGATTCAAACAATGACCTACATTATGCCTAAGTCACTTGGTGCTTTTTAAATTCTGTGTTTAAACAATCGTCTTGGTAAACAAAATCGAACTTCTTCACTTACTTTACAATGGGTATTTAGACCCTAGCAGTATCTATCTATTTGTCTAAATACTTCACACAGTTCTTAATGAACTAATATAATTGTTTTGCATTTTCACTTAATTCTGATCGTATAATCCAATCACGTCACGTGTATTACATATAATTATAAGCCAATTACGTATGCAAAGTAACTCATACATGTTTATGATTGTACTGCCTTTTCATAAACAAGTGGCAACATTATTGTATTCCGCGAATCTTAACGACGTTGGCACAAACGTTAACGTTTTGCTGTTCGACGAAGAGTGAATCTAGACTTGCATGCCAGCGAATAAAAGCTCGTTTTGGCCCTTGTTATTTAAACAATATCATATGTTATAGACATTATGTTGTATTCATAAGGATTGAAAATCATTTGTTTTCAAAAATTCATCGGTGAATAGACTATCTGAAAAATTCGCCTTATTTATGCATAATGGCAGTCGTTTAAAGCCTCTATAACTCTTAAAATCAAGAAACATTTCTTAAAGTATTTCGTCAAATAAAGTTAACACATAAAAACAATCAGTGTTCGTTATAGCAATAGCCAAAATTTCAACACTAGATGTGGTCTGGTAGCATAGATTTTACACGATACAAAATGCTCTTTTTTTGTGTGTTTGTGGTACAATATATTCAACACATGTTCATGTCCTATTTTAGTGTTCGCGTGTCGTATAAATATCGTTGCGGGAAATTAAACTGGAATATATTGTGCCACACAAAAATAAAAAAGAGCATTTTGTATCGTGTTAAATCTATGTTACCAGACCACATCTAGTGTTTAAATTGTGGCTATGCTATAAGGAACACTGAGTGTTGATGTGTTAATTTTATTTTACAAAATACTTAAAGAAATTTCGGTTGATTTTGAGCGTTATAGAGGCTTATCTTTTTTTTCACTGCGTGAAAGTATCAGACAAATCGCAAAATTGTTCCATCGTTTTCATCGGTCTACCAGGATCAGTTACTTTTTCTGACAAAGGAAAATGCGTGTAGAACATTTACTGACATTGTTCCTAAAGTAAACTCCTGAAACATATCAACGAAAGTACCATTTAGCTACAACGACGCACAGCTTATTGTACTTTTTTTGCTACCATACTCATTTATAACTTTGTTAAGCACTCATTTTGATTTTTGAGAATAAAATAGAAAAACAATGTGTTGTGGTTTCTTTTGTCAAACATGTAATATTTATTTCACTCGTGGTTAAAAAAATATATCTTTGCTCGTGACTTCGCCAATCGTAAAATTAAAAATCGATCATACACCGAAGTAAATAAATAGATCATCTATTTCTTCGAATTGTGTTTTGTTAACGTAACTAGGTTGTACGATGTTTACCAAGACGTCTCTCAGGTTCACACTTGACTCAACATTTTAGGTCATGTATATATAAACAACTGTAAGTATCATCAAAGAAGGTATGGAAGTAAAATAAAACCGCTAAAAATTGAAATACATAAAATCGAACACAAGTTAAACAAGTATACTTTTGGAAAAGCTTCTTAGTTGGACTTATAAAACATACAAATGCTGCTCTTTTTGAATTCAAACACTCAATAATGTACATTAAACACGTACACTGTTTGGATATTCCCAACTTTTATTGAGTGAAGGTTCATACGAAAACTAGATATGTTTTTTTTATCCGACAACTACGATTAAACATGTTGGTGTCAGCATATCAGTTAGCAAGCAAAATTATAACCGCTTATGAATCTTATAAAATAACTTTCTTTATTTAAATGGAAAAAGCGTGATTTATTTTAGCAAATAACAACATGCATATTCGCAAGAACAAACAGTACAGGCGGTAAACAAGAAAACACACATTTACTTGTTTCCTTCGTTGACAAAGACACAAAAGAGATATGACTCACACGGACATATCGCACAGGCTGTTCAATGTGATAGTATAATGACCATGCTATGCACCGTATAAACATCGTTCGTCATTCACGCATAGATTCACACATATGAACCTGCGAAATATGGCATTTCCGCAGATCGCGTACTGTATTAAAAATAGGTCAATGCTCTAACATATAGAGGTCGTACTTTAATGAACTCTTCAAATGTTGCAACTCAAAACAGGCTTTTCAACAAATAATAAAATAACAATCGATTGTATACATACGCAAAATAATTTAAACCGAATGGTAGATTAATTTGCTATTTACTATATACCAAAATCTTAAAATACTCAACAAAAGTGCGCTAAACAGCAGTTAAGAAATAAAGGAAAACTATATTGCATAATTTCTTTGGAATATTTTCAGATATTTTTGTTTTAAAGAGAACGCTTTAAAATTGGTATGATAATTACGGTTTCGGATTGCATAGCGATTAATATATCAGGCGTTAAAAGAAGGTATATTAACTAAAAAATGCATATGTTCGGTTGGTACCAAACGTATGCAAACATCATCGTTGTACATGCTTATAAGTTTGTTGTAATGACTAGTATGAACTGCAACATTACTTAGAATTTTTCTACTATTGGTATGTGTGGCATAAATCATTTGGGAATATAATGTATCTAACCAGATAGCCTAATGAAGTAAAGTATATCGACGTAAAGGAAAAACGACTTGTCCTCTCAAGTCAAACCGATTAAAAAAGTTTGCACAAGAAGAAAATAGGACTTCAAAAAATTCGTGTGTTGTGCTTTTTTTTGCATATGGGCCTGTATTGTATATGCAATAGGTAACTTTTCTTAGAAATCAAATACGCGAAGATGTTAACACTGATGTTCTTTCTTCTGTTTGTTTGGAGTTACATGCTATCTATTTTTACCAGAAGCTGTTTCATATTTATATACGCCTTTTGGGAGTATAAATGGCATGCATTTGTCAATTTTATAAAACGTTCACCGAATCATGCAGAAAGTTTCACAGTACATTCGTGAAACGTAACTATGATAAGTCGTTGTGAAAATATGAATGTATGAATCGTTGTATGCACAAATATTGATGCTCCATCACTTTTTAATTATACAAATATTAAAATACTAACAGCAACTTAATACGCATAAACCTTTTTCACTTAAATATGGCACCGCTAAAAACTCTTCAGTTCAGAGTTACAATCCCCATTATTGACACAAGTAAAAACGCGTTTCTTTGGATTTTTCAGAAAGTTATCCATTTACTCATAGAAGTTTACATGCGAATATTAAAATATTTATTTGGATAATTAGTAATTTGAATTAAATTTCAATCATGCAATTTAATTTGAAAAAAAGCATCCACATGTGTAATAGAAAACAGGTATTATAATGTGTGTGTTGCAAGAAACTATCGTTAATTTGTATTTAAAAACTAACTTAAATGAGTAGGCGGGCGGGAATACCAATGATTTATAAGGATACACATGTGTTATTAGTGTATTCACATTTCGTTAATGATAATTAAACACACTGGCAATTTAAAGCATACTTTCTACGTTTCTGGAAATGAGAAAGAAGAACATATACCTGACTGAAAACCTTCACGTTTGTGAGTGAGAATAATTGCATGAGAATATAGCATCCTTTTGCATTTACAAATCTCTCAGCATGATGTGTCCTATCTCTCAGCATGATGTGTCCTATCTCTCAGCATGATGTGTTTCCTATCTCTCAGAATGATGTGTCCTATCTCTCAGCACGATGTGTCCTATCTCTCAGTATGATGTGTCCTATCTCTCAGCATGATGTGTCCTATCGCTCAGCATGATGCGTCCTATATCTCAGCATGATGTGTCCTATCTCTCAGCATGATGTATCCTATCTCTCAGTATGATGTGTCCTATCTCTCAGCATAATGTGTCCTATCTCTCAGCATGATGTGTCCTATCTCTCAGCATGATTTGCCCTATCTCTCAGCATGATGTGTCCTATCTCTCAGCATGACGTGTCCTATCTCTCAGCATGATGTGTCCTATCTTTCAGCATGATGTGTCCTATCTCTTGCATGATGTGTCCTATCTCTCAGCATGATGTGTCCTATCTCTCAAGATGATGTGTCCTATCTCTCAGCATGATGTGTCCTATCTCTCAGCATGATGTGTCATATCGCTCAGCATGATGTGTCCTATTTCTCAGCATGATGTGTCCTATCTCTCAGCATGATGTGTCCTATCTCTTAGCATGATGTGTCCTATCTCTCAGTATGATGTGTCCTATCTCTCAGCATGATGTTTCCTATCTCTTAGCATGATGTGTCCTATCTTTCAGCATGATGTGTTTCCTATTTTTTGTGCACCGGCTCCGGTTAGAATAATTGAATTGGACATACTGTGATACTGAGCTTGCCCGCTCGGAAAATGTTAACATGGATAGAATGTGACTTTTAATGTCATTATAATTTTGTATTTGGGTTGATCACAACAACGCCCTAGCGTAAATAAAAACAACATAAGCATTAGGTTTACACTCAACAAATTCACATGCCATTTATCAATGTTGGAATGCGATGTCATACTTGTCTGTTCCAATGTGTATTAAAACTGGTTCACTGGAAACGTGTTAAAAGTTTAGCCGCTGGTGTTGTGGCTGTGGGACGGGTATGGAGTCCCATTTTTTAACGGTCTTATTTAAACACGGCTTTTTGGCCTTTTTTCAACTAAAAAGGTAAATTAAATACAAAGGATGTTCATATGAGAAATTTTTAAATTTTGAGGCTGGCTTTGAGAATCCATTGTAATGATTTTCTTTTATTTAAGAAATACACAGTAAACATGCGGCATGGCACTTAACATAAAAGTACTTGAGAATTTGATCGGATAAATTCCATTGTACTTTTCAGTTAGCAACAATTCTTTGGATCACTTTTTTGGCAAGAACGTTAAAGAAAGTCTTAGGATTTCAAACCTTTTATTTCAAAGCAAACAAAAGAAGAAAAAAAAACAAAAAAAATGTATTTTCGGCCAATTTACCTAGCAACGCATTTGAAACGCTATTTTATTTATTATTGTATTGGAACGCGTTATAAAATCTTTATGATCGAAAATGTGTAACATTAATACACGGAGGTCGTGTTTCTTCAGTATATTATTCAGTTGTTCATTTTCAATTTTATTGACCTGAGTAAAATTGTTAAAGTTATGTCCCCTTTTCAACTTAGAATGTCTGATTACATGATTCACATGATTATTACAATTACTACGTACAGCTGCTATTGGCATCGATGGTATACGTCACTACAATGATACGCTCTAGTTGTACCTGGCAAAGAATTTGGGTCAATTATCTTCATAAAACATGCCTGTGCCACGAATGTTACGATATGCTATCAAGAAATCATGAGTAGCTCTCTATTCATTATTACTGACAGTGAATCGCTTAGTTAAATTGCATCATCTTGGCTTCGGTGAATTCCCCGTCATCTGGAGGGGGACCAAATTTTATTAAGGTAGACACACACATACTGACTGATAAGATGCTTTTCAATCTTGTACATGGTTGTGTGGAATGCTGCTTGAAACTGGCAATAAACAAGAATACAAAATGATGTCATTGGTTTGCGGTTTATCAATTATACCTTACAATCAAATATCACCAAACTGTGCCGATATCAAATACTATAGACCCAATCGATAGCATTGAACATTACAGAATGTCGTATACACAATGTCCTAATGTATGGCGGCTGATTTCGCCATATTATTATAGATTCAATTTCGTATAAAATAACATGCACGTAACTAGCTGTTTATATTTGTTTATATTTGTTTTAATTGCAATATAAACCATATTTGATACAACAATATAAACCAAATTATTAAATTAAAATATATCTAGTTAGATATGTTATCTGACAGCATTTCAAGGTCAATTGACCTGTTTAAACCTCTAATGATTTGCATTGACCGCTCGACCTCTGCTATATCAGTTTAATTTTTAATGTTGTATAGTACGTTTTATTCTGGTACTTACCTAAAATAAAGGACTAGCGGATGTTAACAAGAGTTTCACTTCTGATAAGTTTCTGGAGTTTTACTATTCCTTTATATAATAATTCATTTAATTTTAGAAACTGAATACTCAGGTACTAACTCAGAACTAAATATGAACGCAATTAAATAATTAAATAAAATGTAAAAGGATGTTAATTTAATATGAAGTTAAAAATATCGTTCTTAAAATTCGGAATAATGAAACGCCAGAAACAGTATCAAAAGAGAGAGATTCCTGTCACCATCAGCTAGGCTTTCACACATGTGACTATATATCTATGTTTTATATTCAGAACGCCTTAATAGGTTTTAACTGATTTAAACATAAATGATATTTTTATTAAGCGTTCAATATCACATTTGATGTTTTGTTCTGAAATGTACATGAAATAATTCACTCGCCTCACATAAAAGACTGAACGATAAAAGTAGGGTTGTTTTCACGAATAGATAAATCGCATCGTTCTATAAGTAGCAGGCATTAAATTAATAACCGTTTTACCTGCTTTCCAGTGACAGTTCCAATCCGATTGCATCAGCTCTGATACGTTGTATATGCGTAATGGTCTGTTGTATGTATTTTCTATACTGTGTTTACAATTTGTCACTTTCCTTTGTTCTTATATTATGCAGCAGCAAATATGGTATCAGTTTTCGAGGGTTGCAGGGTTGTATGGGCATATTTTGACGCACAAACGCATTATACCGCTTTGCAAACTGGAAGAATTTTAACCCCAGGTTGGAAATATGTGTAACACATGGCTGATTGTTTCCGCAATATGTTTGCTTACTTTTTTCCAAAGATTAATGGGATATGCCAGATAAAAACAATGACACATGCAATACTTTAGATAGATATATTTAGTTTGACATAGGTATGCTTAATTTATAAAACACAATGCATTTATTAAAATCAAGTAGAAGACGTAAACAATTAATGGGATTAAGACATGACATACTATGAGCAGTCACATTCTTCCTAATATCAAAGACACCACAAACTAGAGCAACCCCTTTCCATTGCATGGTATTTATAATTTGGTTATATTCTATTTGAAAAGCTTGCTTGTGCTATGGCCAATAACTCCAAAGAACTGGAACGAGTTGCAGATGAGGATATGAAGTTGTGTTCTGAAGCTTCAGACAGTGTCATGGAATTAGAAGAATTTGTTGAAAAGATGATAATTCTCCAGAACAAATCAGATACTGATCAAGCAGACGGAAAACTTACTCTTTCGGGAACTGAGAGGTTAGTGACTGTGCAAGAACAAATGAAAGATATGATGAATATCCAAATACACCATCAACAAGAATTCATGAAATATGTGGAGAAACGAGATAAAGAGAAACAGACTGAATCTTCAGTTAAACTTCCTAAACTGGATTTGAATATGTTTTATGGAGACAAATTACACTGGTGCGAATTCTGGGACGCCTTTGAGTGTACCATCCATAGAAACGAAAAGCTATCGGACATAGAAAAGTTCAGTGATTTACAGAGTAAACTTGGCGGTGACGCAAAGCGTGCTATTGCTGGCCTAGCGCGATCAGGAGCAAACAACAAGGTTGCTGTGAAACTGTTACAAGAACGATATGGGAAAAGACAGGAAATCATTGATATTCATTACAAGGAAATGTTGAGTATCCAAGCACCTTCCTATAAAGTGGAGAGTTTAGATCATTCATGGATGCTATTGAAAAGCATATTCGAAGTCTTGAAGTGTTAGGTGAAAATGTGAACCAGCTTTTGTTCGTTTCAATGATAACAACAACGATTCTAGAAGGTGTGCTTCGTCAACTTGAAATAAGCAAGGGAGCTGATGTTGAATAGGATGTCAAATCTCTTCGAACTCATTTGAGAAATTACATATGTGCTTGTGAAAAATCCAACAAAAATATCAAGGAAAACTATGTTTCGAAGGAGCGTGAATTCAATATTCAAAGGACAGGAAGTAGAAGCAATATACCATTGAACACTCCCAGAGCAGCTTATGGAAACTTACAAACCATAGTCAATCGTCGAATCTCATCATCATTCGTTACAAACGAAAAAGGAGCACGCGTTAATACCAAAATCAGAAAGCTAACACCATCGTGTCATATTTGTGATGATTCACATTGGAGTGACGAGTATCCGCAATATAAGACAATTCATGAAAGAAAACAAAAGATCAGCGGACATTGTTATAGGTGTCTGGAAAGTGGACATGTTGTAACAGAATGCAAATCAAACAAGGCGTGTGTCTACTGTACAAAAAAATGTAATGTGTATAATATACATCACAGAAGTGTGTGTCCATAAAGATTTGGTGATAATAGTGTGAAGGAACAAGCTCATGTTCAATTTGATGAAGATATAAGTTAAAGTCCAGATGGGAACACAAAGCAAGAAGGTATGATGGTTTCACACGGAGAGACACTTTTCATGCAAACTGCAAATAATGAAGTTCGAAATCCGGAAACAAATAATTCAGTAAGAACAAGGATTCTCCTAGACTGTGGTTCACAGCGTACATATATCACAAAAGATTTAGCAGATAGTCTTGGTCTAAAGTGCAAAGGAACGGAGGAATTGAAAGTGTTCACATTTGGTGAAAGTCAAGCTAAGACCATAAAGACAGATATGACTTCATTCAATCTGAAGTTGAAAAGTGGCAAATACATGAAAATAAGTGCAAATGTTGTACCAGTTATCAGTGGTAATGTGCAAAGAAAGACGCTTGAACCATCCCTCCAAGATTGTTTCAGTCAACTTTTGGAAACATTAGATCTAGCCGAGACTCTACCAAATGAAACAGAATCGTCTGCTATTGACATATTGATCGGGAATGATTATTACCTAGATATAGTGCATTCGCAAAAAATGAAAGTGTCAGAAGGATTATACCTTCTAAATTCAAAGCTGGGATGGATTTTAAGCGGAAGAACAAAAAGTGCAAGTGAAAGTGATGAGGAGGAAAACTTACTGATTCGTACATTTGGGAGTCAGCTTTATAACACAAGTGTACTCCAAACAGTTGATAGTGTTGTTCAGACTAAAGTGGACTTAGAGGACTTTTGGAATCTTGAATCCATTGGAGTGAAAAATGAAAATGAAGAAGTGCTTGATGATGAAATTGTGATGAAAAAATTCAAAGATGAAGTTATATTTGAAGGTGGAAGGTATCAAGTTACTTGGCCTTGGAAGTAAGAATATTCAGATTTACCAAGCAATACACAACTGGCATTTGGTAGAATTAAATCATGTCTGAAGAAGTTGCGAAACAAGCCGGAGTTTGTTAAACAAGTATAATTCTATCATTCAGGAGCAACTTGTAAAAGGGATCATTGAAAAAGTGTCTGAAAATAAATCAAGTGAACGAATTCATAACATACCGCATCACACAGATGGAATGCAAGGAATGTTGCAAGTTGTTTATCCGTTCCATAACTGATCTATCACAGCAAGTTATACTTAGAAAGTGCTATGTGATTAAAATATTTAAAATAAAAGAACATTAAAACATAATTTGTTACAAGCAATTTTAAAATAATCATAATTTATCTCTGATAACATATAAGCCGCGCTCTGGGATAACTGTGTTTAATGCCTGTGTGTAAAGTATCGCGCCTGATCAGCCTTTCAGTCCTCACAGGTTAATCACGGAAGACAATTTCCGCTTAGACTGGACTTTCATATAGATGAGGTTTTCTTGACATGAAATATTCGATTACAGCGGAAAGTTTCATCCATGATTAAAACTCAATTACTTTTAGAGAAAGAGTCTCTATCAGCCAATGGCTTTCGATACAATCGAGCTAAAATAGATAGATAAATAAAACAATACTAATTTGGCATATGAGTAGTGAGGTACCCAAACAGATATGAATACGCCAATGTGTGGGATTTAGCGTTTGCAACCACAGGCTATACAAGTTTTCTTAAAATTATACCATACTAAAGCTCTCTAATACTTATAACGGAGTGATGCATTTCATTGCAACACGTTTACCAAGTCACTATTTTTTTTTTGTAATTCAATCGATACAATTATTAATATAAAATAGTTCTGAAAACTGAAAAGCATTAACACAATAGAGTCAGCTCATTTACAATCTTGATGCCTTACCACTTTCACCTACATTTGTTAATTGTTATATATTGTACATGACACATTTATAAACGTTTAAACAGATGTGTTACAGATGATATAAACAATAAATCTAATTTTATTAATGGGCCAACTTGTTTGTTTTGTGTTTAAGCCATTGCCCAACGTAGCAACGTTTAAAATGTGTGAATAAGAAATGATTATTCGAATACAGTGTTAAAAGTCTCGAAATTCATATATTTAATAGTGTGCAAACACACATCCTTACATAGAAGTGAAAACATCTATGAAAGACCTTATTCTTTTTCCTTAGCGTTTGGAGCAAGCAAGTTTGATATAAATCAAGAGAAGTAGGTTAAGTTAAGTTACTGCTAATTTATGTTTTATATATATATATAATAGAAACACCAGAAAGAAATAAGTCAGCATCCAAAAGTCCTTCATGTTAGACAAGTGGCCAATGGCCTATACGATACAGAACGAAATGAAGTAAAATAAATTAAACATAATGCTTATTAACGCTGGAGTAATCAACTTCAAATGATCATTGCACAGCATAAGGGGGGAGGGGGTAAACCGGTATAACGGCGCGCCAAACCTTTCACTTAGCCCAGCGAAAGACTCATTCGAGCTCTACTGAATGGAATAAAGACAAGCTTTTAAGGTGCATACTTTCTCTTGGCCATGCAGTCTCATACGATACCACTCAGTGTGTATATCAACCTTCGTATTAGATCTGGTATCCAATACATGACATTTTGCAACAATACATTATTGTTATCCCTTAATCGATACATGTACGTCCGTAAATATGATTTTAAACAATACAAATGCAACTGAACATCGATCGTACATGATTAAATGGCGCTACACTCAATCGAGTGTGCATTTACCAAAAAATGTGCGATAATAATACATTTATCAAGCTAGTTAAATACAGACTGACAGTTTATTCCGTGCAGCAGATCTTTGTAGATAAAGAGACTTTGTCAATGGCACTTTGTTTTAATCTTTATAAATCAGCATTGACACCTTAAAAACGCATTTAGCGCAACCAAAACCATGCAATCTTATTTTAGGTGTTCAAGTCATGATCTCATGATTGAAAAGGTTCTCAACCGAAATATACCAAGAGGAGACTGGATTTGCATACCTTGCCAAACCTAACGCATGATAAAGCATGAAAACGAAAAAAAGTTCATGAAATATTGTCCTACGTATAACGTCATTTGTAGAATGCATTTTATCGATGCCTGGATTCAAATTTTACAACATCATTTGAAACCATAATAGCTGGTACTAATTGATTCAATACATAAAGATTTTTTTTATAATATATTAAAATGCCATGACTCTATACACTTGATGTTAATACATAAATAAATGCACGTAAATGATCAATACACATGTTCGCTTATTTGAATTTTTTTCATATTATGCATGTTGTGCATATCTATGAATATTTGTGATGTAAACAATTGATACTACATTTCTAACTTCTGACTAATGTATAGGTATTTTTAGCCGATGGTCTTAGACTACAAATATACCATTGTCATTTACATCGTCAGTCCAACAATCTCTGTGTCTTACGCATATTTGTGTCGTGTTCTGAGAAAACTGGGCAAAATGCTTGTGCGAAAATTGTCATCCCGCACAGGCTAATCCGGGACGACACTTTCCGCCTAAACTGGATTTGTGCTTAGCAGATACATCATTTAAACGAATAGTTCCATAAAAGCGGAAATTGTCGTCCCTGATTAGCCTGTGCGGACTGCACATTTACGTACATGCATTTTGTCCAGTTTTCTGTATCTCCTTCCGCACCTTTTGAAAACATCATGATATGATACATCAAACAACGATCAAAGGAGCTTTAATTAACGATGGTAGAAGCTCCACGTTTCACGACACCATCAGAAATAATACACAGTGAAATGTTGTGCAGTCAGTCGTTGCACGCGTGGTACAAATGATATACCTAAACAATAATACAACCGCCAATCACACATTAGTGACACACAGTAAGCGTCTCGATGATACAATCTGTACTATTTAAAAGACACCAAATATGCACATCAAATGTTCTAGGCCATTGCTATAGCAGAAAAAAATAACACTTCAATGTATTTTTAGTAATTAAAATGTATAAAGAACGTTGTGAGGATCCAACTATCAAATCGTTCAATACATTGCTATCCCGCATAGATACCGACACATAAATCATTGTATATGCATACGGTTGCATATGATTGCAATATTTAACAAAGCACAGATTTCGTGTCATACACTTGTCGAGAACGTATTTTACTATATTTGTACAGTTAAGTTTACACTTCGGAAATAGGTCATTTAACCATATTGACTTGCAGAGATCTGCAAATTAAGGATTGAAATTAACAGTTATGTGTTTATATTTGAAGTGAAACAAATTCTTTGACAAACATGGGCGAAAACATATTTATGTCTACTTGTTAATTTTGACTGTCATCATTGTCATTATATCATTCAACACGTTTTGTATTAATGCATTAGACTAGATTGTTTACTTATCTAGTAAATATATGTGTGTAAATTTACAAATAAATAAAATATCTCTCACCGAATAAGGATAAAAGAAGCAAATTCAAATCGAGCATTGGGCTCTATTGAAGTTTAACAAACTATGTAAACAATTATTATAAATTGTTATACTCACATGATTTAAAACGAGAAAGACTTAACAATTTCCGAAAGCATTCTGATAAAATCTAATCTTACTTAGTTAATCATAGATGACGTCGATGGCGTCTTTTGATTAGTAAATCAATAAAACGCTTACGTGGGTTATTTTAACATTAGTTTGGGTTCATTTCGTAAGCTCTAACATTTTGGAAAATGTTCCCCAGAAATGAATGATATATGTGAACTAACTATTACATATTTTGTAATGCAAGTATTTCTATAAAGACATGTTGTTGTGTACTAGGTCACTTGAGTTAGTAATTCACTTCTGCTGAATATAAAATATTGTTTTGAAAACTGAAACAAACAACACGTATTCCTTGTACTAACCTGTCAAATCAATGATCATTGTAATCATATTTCTACATCCAAATAGTTAAAACTTAAACGATCAACATTCAATCATTGTGGTTTATGTTGGAATAACACGTACACATAATGATACAAAAATATCTGTGATTTAGAATGTACGTAACAAACACAACCGAGAGACCGTGAGAGGAATCTAGTGCGCAAACATACTCAGCTTCTTTCAACAGGTGCGGAAAGAGATAAAACAAGACAATTGGCGCCAGGTGGGAAGTGCATGTGGAAAGATATATAAAATATTTAGGCTTTGCGTACAGCTCTAAAATGTGCAATAAGCTTTTGCTGATTCTGAGAAAAAAACCTGAAAATTAAACTGTGTTGAATTAATGTTTGTTTATCACATTTGGTCGTTTCATATCAATTCAATTCATTATAATTTTGATAATTAACTTAAACGCACTTTCAATTAAATATGAACATGCACACTTAAAAAATAAGAATCGAAACGTTTGAATTAATATTAATTGTATACCATTATAGTCTTAAGTTTTCAGCCATTTTATGTACAATGACTTTAATACTACTTCTGAATTTTCTTTGTTACTCGGGATATTTTGTTCTAAATATAACAATAATAAAGTTTAAGCTTTTAAACACGAGTCCTATATGTTATGCACTTATAAAAATAAGTATTTTGAAAAGATAAGTTTCGTTTGCAAATTGTAAAATCGTAGGGGCGGCCGATACGACAGGTCGTTAAAACAAATCTTTCAGTAAGCTTTCACATTTTACTTTGATTTGTTTGAAATACTATTTGCTTAGAATCAATAATTTGAAATCAAATTACAGTGCAACAACTAACATCGGGAACTGAGTTGATTTACGCAATTTGTTTTTATCAGTCTTCCTTACCAATTGCATTAGAAGCGAATAATCAATGTCCTTGAAAATATCAGAAAGTGCTACAGAGGAAACGCGCGTGGGATGTAGATATGATTGCCGTTATTATCATTTGTGGGCTTGTTTCCTTTGTATCAATTGAGATAATTATGATAATGTCTTTGTGGTTACCATCTGTTGGCGCAAGTGTAAATGAATCCTTAATGAATGTATTGTTCTCATGGTAATTACTTCCCACTTACAAAAGTAAGACCAATCTTACTTTCAAACAATAATACTGTGTTAAATCAGTTAAAGTATTTGTGTGATATTTATATTGTTTGAATATGGAATGTATAACAACACTAATTGGTTTGGTATGTAAACATGTGAACAGGAAAACCAACATTAAATAATTGACGATTTAAAAGTTCCAGAACCACTTAGTTTACAACAATGTGTGGAGGTTTGTATTTTGTTCTTTGTAAAACAGAATTGTACCATTGTGCTTCCAATAGAAATTGGCACGCAGCTAGTTTCTTCTACAATTATATCTGAGCGCGTGGGTAGTTAATCGAAACACTTGAAGCAAAGTTATTAGCTGAACGTCCCTGCAATTTGTACTGTTAAACTTGCCGAATTCTTTCATCTAGTGATACCTTTCTCAATGATCCGTCTCTTAATGATCCGTTTTAAGTGCACCAACAAAACATACTTTTATTCGTAACTGAGAAAGTTCAGAATTGAAGAATGATCTTATTCAAAGCGTGATGTCGTCTGCAAGAACGCACCGGCGCGCGTACATAAATGTTATAGTTTG
Source organism: Dreissena rostriformis (assembly GCA_007657795.1). Classification (NCBI taxonomy): domain Eukaryota; kingdom Metazoa; phylum Mollusca; class Bivalvia; order Myida; family Dreissenidae; genus Dreissena; species Dreissena rostriformis. Next base: position 232,077 of record VMBQ01000265.1, read on the forward strand.
ATTTAGAAGCCTTCAACGTCTGATAATATAGGATAACATACACTTAAATTACAAGATATTGATATGTGTGAGCCTATACACTATAGGTAATATAGGTGCCGAGATGGACACAATTTATCCGGTTATGTGTAGGAAATAAAAACAAGGCGGGCTTGAGCGATACTATTTCGTTCTCGTGCTGTCAAAATATGAAGCAGCTAATTTGACTATTTACCTTCTTTACAAAGTATAATGTGACTAAATGATAATGTTTCTCAAAAGGATAGAAGCTTCATGTTTCACAACATCGTAAACAATATAAATAAAATGTCTAAAATAAACATTCACATTTGTTCTCCGGTCAGTCATTGAACGCGTGGGTTTGAAAACTGTATTTACAAATGATATGCATAAACAAAACCGCTAATCACATATAGGTAACATACGGGAGACGTCCGATGATACCAGCTGTAATATAAAAAGATACTTACTATGCACATCAAAATGTCCTAGACCGTTGCTTGTTGCAAAAAGAAAACAACTTCATATTGCCTTTATAGTGTAGGAAATCTTGGAATACGCAGGAAAATGGTGTTTTGCACGAATTAAAATATCGAAAGGCAGTTGTGAAGATCAAACGTCCAAATCATTTTAACCTATATACATGCCGGAAAAGAGAAGGGTTATAAATGCATAAAGCTGGGTCGGATTGAAATATGTGTAATAGAAACGCTACTTAACAATACGAATTTCGTGTCATAAACCTGTCGACAACTTATGTTACTATATTTGCATAGTTAATTTTGAATATTAACCTTGTAGAAACTCAAAATATATTTGTAGTTAAATGCAAATTTCGGATTGAAATTACCAATTTTTTGCTTATATTTGTAGCGTTAAAAAGCATATGTTTGTAAAACCAAATCGATTTGCTGTATTTTCTTGGATAAACATGGGCGACTACCAATGGATGCTTGTTGATGAAATGTCTGTCTACTTGTTAATTGTGGCTGCCATTGTTACAAGATTACGTATTGCATCAGGATTATGATATTAGAAATAGGTATTCACATAGTGCATTTTACTGTGATAGGACCCACATATGAATGCAATATATTGACATATGTTGCATTTAATCTAGAGTCGCGGCATTCCCTGGGATGCACTAAGTAAATATATAACATACTCATTTGGTAATACGATTGTGAAATAACCAAGGCACTGAGAAATATTTAACACTTTATTGCATGATATTTTACTGAATAAATTGACATCATTAAGAAGTATTCATCACACACGGACACATCTCTTGCATAGATTTATTTTATGATAAAACGTATACTTCTCTGCACAAAACATGTTGTTAAAGATCATTATCCTATTCTTCTAACAGGTTAATTGGTCGATAAGTAAAACATATTACACTTCATTTTCAGTGTATTTTCCCGCGTTGTTAACTTAAGGCAAGTTTTGTGGTAATCCGGCATACTTTATAAACAAATTTTTATCGACATTATCTGTAATGACATATCATGGGCAATGCGCTTTAAGGCTGAACTTGAAATATTTTTTAATTTAACTAAAACACACATCACATTTCAATATTTAAATGATATTGGTGTTTATTGCAGTTTTGACTAGATTATAAATAAGAGGCTCTTTATATTAACTATATATATATATAATAGTATAATGTGACGTACAGTGATTTACTCTATGTGATAAACTAATTATATTTCATGATATAAGAATATATTGGTTGTTTTATTGAAATATAAGCTTAAACAGGAACATGAAAATTACAATGTGTCAGCGCATATGACCATTGTGATTAAGGTCACGCGTTCGAAACCCACTGTGAGAGCATTTTTTAGATCTACCCAATAGACACCAAGAACGGGTTGTAGTCCCAGAACACGGACTCGAAGACTTTTCAGATAAGCCTTAGGCTTTCGATGCAATCGAGCTAAAATAAATAGGTTTAAACAAACGAATAACAAGTTCAAGTAACTGCCACAAGTTTACAAGGTTGTTTCCATGACATTGTCAAACTAACACACCAAACATATGTTTCAGATAAGAAGATATGACAATATGCAACTGAAAATTAAATAATTACCGTAGCCATTTTAACATTCAGTAATTCATTTAACTTTTAATATGCGCAATCTAAAAGTGTAACGAACGAAGCTTGTCAATTCTTTTCAAATGTTAGAGCATGAACGGTGTTGATTTATAAAAGTAATTTGATGTGCAAACTATATGAACTTTCCTTTATTTCTATGCCCAAGCCAGCCGGCAAGCTCAATTGCTATTAAACAAGACAACACATCCAAGGATCGCGGTTTCTATCTCTGTCAAGGCCACTAACATTGTGTGTAAATTAGTCATGAACTATTATCTACGCCCTTCTCACCCTTTGATTCAAGTAGGACTGGTGTCAGCTCCGAGACTCATGGGTATACATACACAGACGGATTGAACAATGTTTGCTCGCCAACTGACCCAATTCCATTAAATGGTCTGTAAACTACATATTGGGATCTTCCTAATTTTGTATTGGCCAATATTGTTTTTCCCTTGGCCTCTTGAAACCGAGGGACATTTGACTTTTGTGGAAACGCATGCGTAATATTAGTTTACTTGTTTCGTAATATACAGTAAACTGTGAAATCGCGCCCAAGAATTTCTTTCTTGTTTAAAATATGTTTTAAACATGTTTTATGGTCATCACTATTATGCTGGATAACCTTAATAAATGTATTGTTTTGTTGCGAAAGCAAGTACCATACAGCTGGGAAATGTTCAGTAAACAATTAATTATACATGAATCGTTTGTAGAAGCCATCAAAATATAACACATTACATGCTACTACCTATTTTATATTTTCTCATGCATGTATTTCTATGAATACTGTTCTAACATATTTTAGGTTACTTAGGACACAACTGACTATGTTGACCATGAAGCGCTTTGAGATGACATTGAATACTTGCTTCAAAACTGAAACAAACAAACTGTTTCCTTTCGAGTGTCTTGCCTTGTAATAATGTCAGATTTAATTAATGTAAGTATCATCAGGTGAGAAGTTCAAAAGTAGACGATATATAAAATGTTTATAAATGTGATAACGACTCTCCTATGTGTTCAATTAAGGTTATAACTCACTTTAACATCATTATAATTATTGTCTAGTATGACATTACACAAACACTCAGTTGAAGATATGAATTCTCAGTCTAGACCAATTGCATGAAATGTGGTAAATCAATCTCTTTCGGAATAACAGAGAGTGCTTCGGGGATGACGCGTGCGAGAATTTGAATACCGGTAACATAATGTGGGAGTATGTTTCATTGGTTTTAATCGGAAACATTCTACTGTACGCTTTTGGGTTGCCTACGCAAAGGTCGTGTCTGTTGGCGGAAGCATTGTATTATTATAAAAGGTATTATTCATTTTAAAGAGTGCAATATAATGCCAGAAATAACAGTTGTCATTGAAGTGCAAGTAGAAACAAAATAAATTGTATGGTTTCCATATGCATTATTTTCCGCTTCCCAAAAGTAATAAGAGCATATTTATTAGGTCATATTTCGGTACGGAACATGGCCCATTCTATATAAGTGCAAGTACACTTGGAAGCATTTCTAACGCAACACTTTTCAAACTTGAATATCTCCGTAATGAGTAAAGATGTAAAATTGTACATATGATCATGTGACTACATCCTGTGCAAGCTCACGATAAAATCATTCATCCGTGACATCGGACGCTTTAGCACGATAGTCTAGTTTAATTGTTTGTATACCTAAATACCTTTTTGAACGTTTCAATCATTCTGAAAACAGTTTTGTCCTTCTAAGTACAATCCTTAGGTAGTGAATGCTCGTTTATAACAAGATGATTGTTTCAGTTAGTGTGTAACTGATATCGTGTCCAGACAAAAGCGTATCGCAGACGTCGCTAGATGAATCACGTGAGTGGGTGTGTTATTCAGACTTCTAGAGCCACTGCATTCGTTGCGGTTAATCAAAGTCTTTGAAAATAACAGCCAGTGTTTAGGGGTCAATGCGTGTGGTATGTAGCGCATTAAGTACACATACATAAATGCACAGCTCGTTTCATATTAATTGGAAACTTTACAGTATTGGTTATTTATGCGGTTTATTCGGTTGTTAAGCAAATTATGACGTCTGGGTTTGCTCTTCAGATGTCGGAAACAAATGCATTTGCTGTGGTCGATCAAAGGGTTTGGACGATAGCAGTCAGTATACCAGTGGGATTCAACAATGCATGATGCTCGGAATTATATTTACTTGACAGTATCGCCTCGAGGAGAGCTACCCACGCTAATGCTCACTGGAGTAGTAAATTCATATTTTGTGCCTGGTACAGTTAAACTAATACACATAAATTATCTGTTTCCTATAACATGAATACAATTATTACAGATGTGAGCCAGTTTCGATTATTGCTAATTTCAAATATTTTGCACGCAATACTATAATATAAAATGTCGATTTAATTAACATGTTATAATGGAAATATTCAATCAGAAAGATAAATGCCAAAATAAGCACATTGTAGTTTTTACAAGTTTTAAAAATCAACGTTCATTTATAAAATAAATTATACCTAAATGCATTTATGAAAAGCAAGTAATCAGTGAATCATTCACCATAATTTGTATTTGAATAATAAACTATGTGATATGCACTGAAACGCCAATTTTAATGATAATTACAAACTTTGGCAGATAATCAAGTTACTTCATTTTGTAAATTGTCCAGGTATGCATCCGTTTTCTTGCAAAAACTATTTCTCTTGTTTTTACGATGTAATATACGTCGACCGGTGTACGTAAAGCATGCGCGATGTTTAGGTTGATCTGGTGAAATATCACATCATAAAATGTTGTAAACTGTCAAGTTATCGCAGACTCGAAACATTTACGTCATTTAAATAAGATTAAATATAGTGTACGGGCTGTTGTTCAATGATACATAGTGCTCATGATATGGAATGAACTTCACAGATATTAAATAGAGAACGTGGACAGCGTATAGTACGCAAACATATCCACCTATTTTAACAGGTGCTGAAAGACTATGCCAAATAGCGCCAGGTGAGAAGTGCACTGGCAGGATATATATAACATGTTAATCAATGTGATAACAGACTCGCACCCATTTGCTATCATTAAAAACTGGCATTAAGATAGTTTCGTCTACAATTATGTACGAGCCGTGTGGGATTTCATTGATAAACATCAATAAACTTGAGGCACATTGGTTCGTTGCACGCCCCGTATCATAAATATACTGTTATTCAGTATCACTTTCCAGGTTTTAAAGCGAGGAGTGCTTTCAAGTAGTGATCCCTTTTTGAGTGATTTCTTTCAGCAAGTATATACGATCTTATTTATTTATTTTTAGAATAAAAGTACCAAGAAGTAGTAATAACATGTCGTAATAATATGATCTTATGAAACAAAACCCATCCACACACCAATAAGCATTTAAGCAAATTATTATCCAATGATGCAGAAATATTCGAACACACATCCTGGAATACTATAAAACTTAAGGGTCGGCCAAAAATAGCTTCAGGTGGATTAATGAAAAAAACAACATTTGTTTACGGCATATCCGATTGTGTATTGCACACGCAATATGTTTTCTTTTTACTTTAATTACTAAACATCTATTTTATTTGAAATTATAACGAAAATATTATAACTTCTCAAAAGGAAAGTATGGTGTTTGTTTATAAAGAGATTGAATGAATAATTCAAAGTACAGTATAGATTTAGTTTTGCACCTCTTATCCCACAAATATATATTTCTCAAGCATTACCTATATACAAAACGTGTGTAATTCATTCGTAAATTATTGAAAACAATAGTTAACAGTTAACATGTATAACGGTCGTTTTAGTATGTAAATATACGTGTATGTGGATGTTTTAAACATGTTAAAAATACATACTTGCGGATATAGCTTCGTAGTTTTGCGGATATAGCTTCGTAGTTTAAGTTTTGTTGATTGTAAAGCTAAACATATACCTGAACTTTCACTCCTTCAATTTTGGAATGCAAAGTACACTCCCAAGCTAATAAATTATTATTGATAACAAGATTAAGGTTTCAGTCAGTGTGTATGTTATACCTAGTCCAAAGCAATCCGTATTGCTAACGGTGCTATATCCAATAAACGAGAAGTTGTATCTTTTACGACCGCCGCATTATCTGTGATTAATCAATGTCTTTGAATACGACATAGAGTGTAACGTGGTTTTCCCGATTTGGCTGTCATAAATAACAATTATTTAAATATAGAACTCGTTGTATCGATATCAAATGGAATCGTTATCGTATGGTACCTTTAGCAAACTTGATATGTGCATTATTATGAGGAGCTATATATATATATATATATATTTAAGTGAGCAATATAAAATCATAGCGTTATTACGTAATATAAAGCGATTTGTTCAAAATGGTCTGATTGCTTAAGAACTAAGCCATACTGAAACATTATTCATTCCCTTTGCAGGAGTAATGCCACTCCAGAAACATACGAGGATTTCTTATTACCATCCGATAGTTTTTTAATTAAAGGAACGTAGACACTGACCGATAAAATAAAAAAATACATGCAATACAACAATAAACGATGACTAATTTTAAAATAAACCATATTACATCACTTTGGGGAAACTTACTCCGCATATTACGCAATTTTACTGTAGAAAATAGCAATTTAACTGTTTGCATGTTCAGTCTGGGCAATCGTTTCGTGGTAAGTGTTTAAACGATTTCTCATTCATACGGCAAAATGGTCTACAAAGGTCTATCAAGAATACATTCTTGGCTTCTCAAAAAATTCATAACGTATCTCGTATTTAACCAGATCAGATCAAATGCGATTGGTTAGTCACGCAGAACGTGGCCGATGAAAAAAAGAAAAGTAAACATGTTTAATAACAAAATATTCGTTATAGTGATTTTACATAAAAACAATGTGAAGCATGAGCTCCATTGTTTCATATGAAGTAAATACAATATTACAAAACACAATTCATAGCAATTAAGTTCCGTTGGTTCTATTCTGGGGTTCGTAACAGAATTGCACCAATTGGCCACCAATTAACAATTGGAATACAGCCGTTTTCGTCTACAATTATATCTGATCGTGGGAGAAAACAATTAAACACATCGATACACTTGAAGCCGGTCTGTTCGCAAAACGCCTCCGTCCCGCTCAGAGGCTAGAATTGAAACGCAGCGCACGGCCAAACTTTGTGCATTCTGATTTTTTTGCATTGATCGTTATTGAAGTATGCCATGAAGAACTTTATGCAGATTTGATGAACGTTATTTGTAAACGTTCGCCGTGTTTGAAACATATTATTTATACATAATTAAACGCTCTTCACTTTCACGTAAACGCTGCATTCTGATTAGATCACGTTTTCTGTTTTTTATTTCCCAATGAACCCACTACGTTTACAAATTCAAAGTAAATATTCCAGATTGTACTACTTTTTTTATAAACAAGTTGCAAAACTACATCGATATTTTGCACGAATCGGATTATCGTTGTAATTCATCTTTCATTAACCAAATGGCGTCATCAATTCGCGAATACGTCAACGATATACTTCAATAAAAATGAAATCGAACTGAAACTTGATTCGTACGCCAGCGTATAGTGGCCTCTAGAATGATAAAATTACAGGTTATGTTCGACATTTTGGTTGTTATAATAAGTAGTGCATTTATCTGCATTTTACCGGTGTATGAACTGCGGGGAATATTACATTCCCTGACAGTTCATAAACCGGTCAAATGCAGATTTTTTTTATTAAATTATTTACACAAATGCATTTGCATGGCTTGGTTAATCTTTAATACATACTGATTGACGATAACCGTAGAAAAAAACATGCACATTTAAGATTCACATTTCGTCTTTTATTTTCAAAAGTATATGTGGTATGGGTACACAAAAGGCTAAACACATCAGGAGCAATTTATTATTTTAATTTGTTTAATGTAACATATTCTTTGAGCAAGTTTCGTTTCGAGTTAACAAACATGTTAATCTTACTTTCCTACATGAAATTAACACTGTTACGACGCATATGTCCACTGAAAGATATGTCGATAAATTAAGTTATAAAGTGTGGGCGTGCTTTTCAGATGTTTGGAACAATTGCACATGTTGTGATTACTCAAAGGCTTTGTACGGTAGCAGTTAAGATAACGGGGGTTACCCTTGTGTGGTTTCAACGATGATGCTAAGATGGATACTTATTTTTATTGGACCGTATCGCTTCTCGGAATGCTACCCACTCCAACTTGTTTTCACTCACTGTGGAGAGGAAACCGAAATGTGTGGTTATTCTCTATCTGACACCAGCCGGAAATTGAATATATCCTTATGATAGGTCGCGGTGGTGTAGTGGATGAGGTGTCCGCCTAGCGATCGGGAGTTCGTGGGTTCGCTCTCTACTCGGGGAGTGTTCTCATTATCTCCTCCATAGACACCAAGTACTGGTTCTTCCCAGTAAACGGACTCGACAGTGTCCATATCTGCCTATAATTGGCCTTCCTGTAATAGTCAGCAATTGACTGTAGGAAGTACGAAGTAGAAGTAGACGATTTATTCGTACATGAGTATATGTATTCGTTTCCAGTGCTTATTATATAGTCCACCGTTGTTTTTTTTTTTATTTTGATAACATTTATTTTGAAAATTAAAACATTATGTTGATTCGTATTTGTAAAATGTTACATACATTTTCTATTTTACATTTATAATAAATCAAGGTAGCTTAAGAAAAACGTAAATTATTTTTTTGTTATCGTGTGTTAAATTGTCTGCTAGTGTTCTTGTTTTAATGGGCATATTAATACTAGAGCGAAACAAAAGTGAGATTGGGTGACATGGGAGGGCATAAAAAAGTAATACGCAACATTTAGTATTAAACATGTAACAAGGCGCGCAAGCGTTCGAACAAACAGTAAAACTGAGTTCAACAACACATAGAACAGCTTGTTTCCAAAATAGGTCAATAACATTGTCAAAGTGAGGCTGGGCAGAAGAAATGATCATAAATAATGAAAAAAAAAACTTTGTATATGATAAGTGATGCACGGGGCGTTAGTGCTAGAGGGAACGTTCACATATACCCATCAACTAATCAGAAAGGGTCAATGTTAATGTCAAAGTGATGCTATATGATTTGGATCACACGAAACCACTGTAGAGGTATCAACTGGCAAAAGACGTTGGTGTTAAACAAATCGATAAAACAAACGTTTACGCAATGACGGGCGTCATGACAACACCGAATCTGCACCAACATCCATGAACAAAAAAAATGGGAATAATAGGGTAGTATTATATATGATAATGTTCGAATTTAATATTTAATAACATAATGCAATATTGTTACTTTGGATAAAACGGCATGTACAGTAAGTAAGAAAAGGGTAAAAAAATAATGGAATACGTTATGTTCTTTATTTACTATACTCAATGGGTAGTTATTTTTTTATGCGCGTACTATTTACTAATTCGTATTGACCCTGAAACAAAAATGCATGCTCTTGTATTTGTTAAATAAAGAGGCAATATACATCTAAACATCATTTAAAGTAAATTTCAATATTAAAAATTCTGATCATGTTTCAATCACACTGCACTTGTCGCAACGTACATCCGTAATGAGTAAATAATTATGTATAAGGTAAGTATCCTTATACTAAATGAAAACACACAACACACAAAACACGAACAACACATACACACAAGATGAACGCTACAACAAACAAAACAACAATCAAAACACCAACACAGTCTCTATACGTGATAACATTCAAGTCTATGCATCAGCATGTTTGTTTTTTTGTATTTATTTAAAGAAAGGCTGTATATACAAGCTATACAAAATCATAACTATATTTCAATTATTTTTTAATTTTGCAATTTAATGAACGTGATGTGATCAATTAAAATTTAAAACAATTATTAAATAAAACTTGATAAATGTGTTACAAAATTTATAAGCTCACAACAAAATAACAAATAGTGAATTATGTTTTGAACAGTAATTAGAAAGCGGGTTATAGCCTTAGACCTTGATTTGTTTGTCATGAAAACGTTAGGGTAATAAAAGCATAGCGTTGCTTTTTAAACGGATATGATCTATCCATATTTCTGTTTATTTTACTATTTCCAATCGTCTTGCTAGAAAACACTGTTTCTTTTATACCTAATGATAAAATATGACATTTCTGCAGTGAAAAAACAGCAGTGAAAATAAACAAATTGTTATTTTCATCGGTGCAAAATAACGAATTTTCGCGTGCTATTTTAAGATCATTTGTGGGTTTTTAAAAAAAATTGGACAATCTGCGTTTATCAACTGCGGAAGAACAAAATCGTCTAAAAATGCGATATTTGAACATAATTATTGTAATCATAGAAGAAATGATAGGATAAATATATATATTATGTGAGTTTGGGATAAAGATATAGTTTATCATGTTCGGCTCGAACCAAACACTAATGACGTCATTTTGTGTATTGAAATGTATTTAGGCACGCCACGAGAGAAAGGGTAACTTTTCAGCGAAAGGGAAACAGCTTTTAATTATTTTCTTAAAAAAGGGCCATACAAGAAACAGAGCATGTGTTCATGTCAGTGTCAGATCGTTTGTAATTTCACTCGTGATCATAGAAAAATAATATTTTCACTCGTGGCTGCGCCACTCGTGAAAATATGTTTTCTATGATCACTCGTGAAATAACAAACGATCTTACACCGACATGAACAAATATCCTCTATATATCACAATCCTCATGTTTTAGGTTGCAACAGATGCATACTCGTACATGACTGCATTTACATGATACAACTTTGCAATGGACAGAATAAACGGCCGTGACATGTAAATCCTTTTTAACCAAAGTACCAGTGAGCTTTAAATAAGATGACAATTATGTGTTTGATTATCAGAAGTGTTCAGAGAATTATTCCTTTTTGATTCAATGACATTTACTCTAAAGATAATCACTAGCGATTCAGTTTGTAAATTGTAAACGTTGACGACCACGAAAAAAAATGTAGTCCGTCATAAGAAAATGCGATGCCTTGAGTAAATGAACAAAAACATTAACAACAAAAACACAATATTCACTAACATTTGGGCGTTATGGCTGCTCTGTAGTTTGTTTCATCGGAACTGACATTTGACCATTATATGGTTTCAAAATAACATCCCTGTGTTTACCTTGAGTAATATTGTGTTTAGATCATAAAATTAATAATTTATGACATTAAACCCAGTATGTAAGGGCGTTCATTTCTTCTGTCTTAATCATAGTTGCTTGTCAATATAAAACCCTCTAACACAATCCGGCCCTCCTCAATAAATCTCACGAGATGTAAAATGCATCTTAGCAATTCTTGTTTTATTCATTCATAATTGCTCATGAATATTCATGATGGTGGTGTAGTCCAAATTTGTGTCCTAAGTAATGCATTAATCTTAATGTAATNCGTTTATCGACCTGCTTTTGAAATAACTCCACCGGCTTGCCTTTAATAACACTGACGGGTGTAAACACGAATTTATCTCCGTATAATGTTTCTGAAGTTTCATTATTACTATATTATAATATTACTATATTACTATATTACTACCTTACTATATTACTATATTACTATATTAATATATTACTAAATAATATATTACTATATTACTATATGTTAATATTACTATATTACATATAACGATATTACTATATTACTATATGACTATTCTACTATACTACTATACTACTATATTACTATATTACTATATTACTATATTACCTTATTACCTTATTACCTTATAACTATATAACTATATAACTATATAACTATATTACTATATTACTTTATTTTAACATGAAGAAACTGAACATAAATGCTCAAACACAAACAACACAAACAAATAGACAGTATATGCAATAATGATTTGCATTGGCTCTTACAGTACGACTTAAAAAAATAAAATAAGAGAAAAGTGTGTATCGCGGATCAGTCATATCAAAATCCCAAGAAAAATGGAATCAGCTGCACGTGTCATCAATTTTTGTAATATTAAATATTGTTAATATTACACATATTTGTATAAGCTGTGTAGACAACGGTGCTCGTTCAAGAACAGTTTATCTGCATATATGTCTGAATTCATATAAATTTTGTTCCTGATCTAATATATGGGCATAAGACACGGATGTCCCATTAAATGTCCCTTCACAAAAACATGATTGCTATGTGAGATACCTCATGTTAATATTTAATTCAGTAATAAGTAAAAACGCATACGAAGTTGAAAAGAAAATCAAGTAAGATACATTTGTAATAAATAATGTATATAACCGAACAGTGTGAGCACGGTCATTTAATTTATACGTAGGACACGTTCATGTACTTTTACTAAATCCAATATCCACAAACTTTAAGTGTCCGGTATGACCCTGATTTATATGCGCGCACTAAGGCTGTTGAAAGCGACATGTTTTCTTCGTAGTATGATCCTTTGTGTCAATTGCTTTTAATGTCTGGCATGCATGACACAGTTATGAGATGGACACGAAAATACCCACACAAACATAGAATCACACACGCGCGCAAAATAATATTTAGCATAGAAATTAAACACCATTAAAACACATATACGGACGGGGTAAACAATGTTTGCCCTTCCATCAGTATCAACGCGCGGCATACAGACATACATCTTGCATATACTAAATGCTGTCAATTAAATGTGCCTGATTGGTAGTCATTGCCTGCCGATGTAAGTATTGTTTGCGTATATTTTAATATGTCTATATTAATATGATCTGATAGAATCTTTACCATTCTTCTTCTTCGCCATATCTCAGTGATATAGCACCTCGACGTGGGCTCTCACATGATTCGACAATAAATGCCATCGGTCCATGCCTTGGGCCGCCCATGTTATATTTTGCGGACTCTCGTCGTAGCTTGAGAATGCTGCAGACACCCATGTTGTTCTTGGGCTTCCCCTCTTAGTTGTCCGCCACTCGTCCGTGTAGTGTCATGTTTGCGATCCTGTTCTTGTCCATACGGAGTACATGACCGAGCCACTGATGTTGTCGAACATGTACTCTTTGCACTATTGTTTCGTTCTGGTTGAGGGCCTTCCTGATGTCATTATTCCTCATCTTGTCCATGATGCGAACTCCAAGTATCTTTCTGAGTAATGCCATCTCGAGCAGTTGCCTTTCTTTTTTAAGAGTCCACGTTTCGGATCCGTACATTGCAATCGGGACTATGAGGGCATTGCACAGTCTCAATTTGGTTTTCTGATTTATGTTTTTGTTCTTCCAGATGCTGAACGAGTCGCTCATTGAGCTCAACGCTATGGCTGTTCTCACTCTGATGTCTTTCGCGCTGTCACATTTTGTGGTAAAGGTCAATCCAAATTACTTGAAGCTGTCCGTATGATTTGTTTCTTTCCTCTGAGCAGCATTTCCTCTTCCACACTTTTCTTCACTGTTTGCTCAGGTTTCGAACTCAGTAGCATCCACTTGGTTTTGGTGTCGATTGTCTCTTGCCCGTACCTTGAGCTGAAGCTATCCACTTTATCCAGGAGGAGCTGTGAGTGACTGCGAAGTTCAGCCATGAGACCAATGTCATCAGCAAAACGAAGGTTGTTAATCGTTCTGCCATTCACACAAGCTACCTTGTCTTCCAGTCCTTCGAGCGCCTCTAGCATGATGTGCTCCAGATAGATATTGAAGAGGTCCGGTGACAAGATGCAGCCATGTCATACACCGATTGTTTGTTTTAACCAATCTGTCACATCTCTTCTGACTCGTATCGCGCTCTGCGTTCTCTTGTATAGGTTATCCAACACACCGATCAGCTTTGGATGGATGCCGTAGTGGTGTAACACTCTCCAGAGGCCTTGGTGTCACACTCGGTCAAAGGCTTTTTTGAAGTCAATGAAGATCCAGTAAAGCTCTCTGTCTTGTAGTGAGCTGTATGCTTTTATCTAATAATACTTAAATGGTCAACCTCCACCACAATGTATATCATCGAGATATCAAAAGTCATCAGCAATACATTCTTTTAATTATGTCGCCTTAAAACAATTGTTTAAGTAAAAACACAACGGCAACATTTCGAGATTTACTGCCCTATATGCAAGTGGGACTGCCTGATGAGGCCTACATCAATCGATATGTATTGAACATGAAACATACGCAAGTGTTACGGATAAGATGATAAATAATAACATCTCAGTACACATTTAATAAATAAACAAAACACTAAAGCGAGTAAGTGGTACTTGTCGTGAGATTAAGCATATTAACAAAAACTAAATTATGTTATTTTGTCTATTAAAATACGCTAACAGCAGACTGAAGTCAACACGACTTATTGAATTCCAATGTGGGAAATGTAAACACTCAACAAAAACACACATTATGCAATCATACGATTTCTCACTTTCGGATACATGTTCATTCTTAACGGCAAATCGTTAAACATTCGCCGTGCTTATTTGTTTGGCATATAGCCAATACACGAATCAAGTCGTGGTGGTGCTTCTAGCAAAATGATGTCTTTTCATAACTTTGATATTAAAAAGTAGTGCTTCCATGAATGTGAAAAATGCATTATATACCTAAAGGAATTGCTAATACGCATCTACATGTATATATGATCAAGAATATCGCCAATATGAGTATTGTTCATGTTTTCGAACCAGTTGTTCGAACCGGTCGTTATCAATGAATTCTGATGTTTACAGTTAAATTACCAACACACTATCTTTACGGTCATCGCAAATGTGCATACAAATCGAAACAAGAGATCCCTTGCAAAATAAAAATTGTTTAAGAAGTGCCCATAATTCAATTGATTATAAACCTCAACAGCAATCTGAATTCAGAAATCAATTATGTAATACAGAACAGACTCCTTGGTAAAATTCCGATGTGTAATAAAATGATTTACCAAACCATTTTGTAATTGAAGGTTGCGTGTTTCGTTACGTATAATGAACCATTATATATATCATATAATGAAGATGAAAGCTGATTATTACATGGGTCAACAAAGATGTTATCTAGCCTAATTCATAGTAAAATTTGATTTGATAAGTAAAACAATCGCATATTTATTATGTGGGTATCGACAAAATACTACTTTTCTGCATTACTGATTTATATGTTATATATTATCTGTTTTGCGTATTCTAGTACACTAAAAAAACATCAGGTATCAGACTAGACAGCAACGTCGATGCCAGTTGAAATATATCTGCTTTAAATTTACTGGTACGCGTGCGACATTTAACATGAATTAATCGTTCATACACGTCAATTGTTTCGTTAAAAAGCTGATTTTCTGACTTAGTTTTTAGCTATTTCACACGAGGGATGCTCGATGTTATGAAATTATACAGAGAAGTAAGATACATACTATTTATCCAAACACTGCTCTTTGATAGCGTTTTTTCCGTTTTTTAGTAATACCGATATGTATTATGAACATAACCAACTGATTTCGTTTTATGTTTAGCTATTTGATATTCCAGAATGTAGACTTCGAAACCGTTATTGCGAAAACAACTCATCAAATTATTAAGTTGGAAGTCTTCGTTTATAAAAAATATTGTAAACCTATGAACTTACATGACTGGATCAATTCCGTCAAAAGAAGTAGGCAATATAAACATAAACAAACGAAAAGACGTCAACTTTCTTCAGTGACGTTACGTCGTATGGCGGTAAAGTGATAGAAGGCGTGGAATGTTAAACAAATTATGGATCAGGCATCACTGTTGATACATCAGTTGAATAAAATGATTTTGAATTTTTCAATTTGACGTTCCGAATCATGATGTTGATATGAAATATTTGTCATTTGAACTAGAAATTGGTACTGATTTTTTTTTTTTTAATTTGGACGATTTAAATTAATTAAGCTCTAAAATGTTATCATTATGAAAATGTATATTAAGCCCGTATTTATTTCAATTGTTTATTTACAAGTAGTAACTGTTATAAAATTAAATTTAAACAACTGAATTGTTGCTTGAATGCCATAGATAATTATAATCATAAGGTGATTTGATGACAACAAAAATACATTGTTCGCATCACTTCAAATTGCGAGCCTGCAAGTCGAAAATGTGTCACGTTTCTTTGATAACACACGCGTTTGATGATTGTTATTTTATTAGATGTGGTTACACTCCTCCGTCTCATTTTGAACGTGAAGGCGACAACTTAACCACCTCAAACTAAGGCCAACTAAACGCATTCAACGTTTGTGCTTTTTCCTTACTCAATCCAGCTATTCATGCTGTTATAAAGGCTTTTCATATCAAATTTGACTGTATCTAATTTCTAGATGTCTCTTGTTTATTAAAATATAATAGTACATGTTAAAAACGTTTTTCAGACAGACTAATGCTTGATTCATAGTTTACTCAATTTTTAGAAAACAAAGGCGTTATTTGAAACATTGCAAAGCATACGCGTTCATTCATCGCGATAGACGTTTATATTCGTTATATCTTCAGAAATGAGTATATTATTTGATCATGATGCGCATAAAAACATATTTAATATGAACACCATATATTTAACGTTATGCGTTAATTATTCAAACCCAATATAACTTTTAGAACTTTACGAATATAATATAATACGGCATTTTCAATAATTGATGTGTTCAAAAGGGCCATAATGGCCCTGAAGAGTTCACGGACAACAATTGTTGAAGACTTGACCTGATGATCTAGTTGTTCACCCCACTTTAACATTTCAGCATAGCCATCCAATTGTCAACATTAACATTCTGACCAAGGTTCATCCAAACTAAGTAATAAATGTGGCCTCTAGAGTGGTCAAGTTTTTTAAGATTTGACCTGATGTATTTAATTTTGGACAAATATGACCTAGATTCAAACTTGGACTATGTATTGTCAAAATAAATATATTGTGACTAAGTTTTATCAAGCTTGATTAATAAAGGATATCCCATAGTGGTAAGAATGTTTTTGAAGTTTCGACCTGGAGATCTTTGTTCTAGACGCATGTGACCCGGATCTGACCTTGCCTAGATATTGTCCAGAAAAACATTCAAGTTTCATCACTATTGAATTATAAATGAGGCCTCTGGATTGGTAACAATGTGTTTTCTAAGCTTTGACCTAGTGCCCTGGTGTTTTACCAACATTACCCAGATTCAACATAGATCTTGATATTGTTAAGATAGAAATTCTGAGCTTGTTTCATAAATGTGGCCTGTAGAGTGGTTACACAGTTTTTCTAAGATTTGACCTTGTTCTAGGACGCACCTTTTACAATTGTTCTAGATATTGTCAAGATAAACATTCTGGCCACGTTCATTATAAATGTGGCCTCAATGGTGTTAACAAGGGTTTAAGAAGATTTTACCTGGTGAGCTAGTTTTCTTTTACCCTTGTGACCAAGATTTAAACCCAGCATTACAAGTATCAAGATAAACATGCCGACAATTTTTATCAAAATTGAGTTATAAAGGTTGCCTCTAAAATGAAAACACGGTTTTCTAAGGGTTGACACTGTAATGGCATTCATGTTTGGTTTACCAAACTATTGTTACAATAACAGTTAACTTTTATAGATCATATGCATTGTTATTGTTTCCGGACTTCGTTAATTGGAAACCCTCACACCACCTCATATATTTCCGATGTCAAACTCATTACAAAAGTGACATTTCCAAACTGTTTATCATCAATTCGAAATCGGAAGACTTTATTAAACTAACACTGCACAATAGCATTCCAAATACAAACATATTCTCCAAACATGTGTCTGTTTTCTATTTAATGGGCAATTAAATTGGCACATATGTATGCACACTCGTTGATAAGTCACATATGTAAACATTAAACTTGATAATTAAGCACAGCCATTTTTAAGAACTTAAATCTAGCTATTACCATGTCAAACTATGTAAGTACATGTGATAAATAGGTTCGGTCATTTTTTAAATAACAGCATTCCCTCGAAATCCTTTCAAATCAATGGACATAGTTATTTACAGAAACGTTTGTTTGCAAAAGTTCAACACACTTATGTCAATCACTCCTGTCTTTCTGGATAAATGCAATCCCTTGTTTTCTGTACTGACATAAATTGCTAAATTATTAGCTTCTCTTTTCCGTTAAATTTAATAATTGTTGAAATCTGCTGTATTCACTTTCTTGCCAACTTTAATGAAGCACACATTACAATGTTGGTATCGGTCTGGCGAATCACATCTAGAAGCAAAACAAAAAGTTATGTTTGGAAAACCATGTGCTTCTCTGAGTGTCTCAAACTAACTAGTGTTTATTCGCTATCCAAATATATAATTATGTATGACTTAAAATGACAATGTCTCATTTGTTTGTTTGTTTACAATATTGGAGTGAAAAGTTATAACGATAAGATAATTTTGGCCTCTTACATAGCAGGTGTTCTAATTACTCACAGCATTACGTTCATGTATATGCTTGTACGCCATTATGTTCTTATTATATTTTATAATACAAAACCATAAGGTTTGATAATTTCACTAAATTCAATAAATTTATTGGTATTTTGTTTGAGAAAAGGGGAACATAATTGGTATTAAGAAATTGGACTGGTAAACAAAGATAGAACACACCAAATTAAGTTTAATTAGGCGACAATTCACAAACAAAAGCACGTTTTACCCACTATGGCGACAATAGGCATTTTGTTTTAATCACCAGGACTTCATATTTATGACGTCAACAATCTTCTGACGCTAAATAAAAAATCTGGAAGTTTAATATTTATAATCCAAAAGTATAAAAAAGAGCGTGATAAGAACATTGACCGCGTTAGAGTGTAAACAAAGGGAATGTGAAACAAAACAATGAAACATATGTTCTACCGCGGAGTTTTACATTTAATAAATATTTAGTCTGGTAGTTAGGATAAAAATTCAGTTATTGTCTCCTTACAAAAACAACAAATTCTAAAGTATGCTAGACGGTGATCCGAAAGTGTTCATTAGCACTGTTCAGTTTTTGCAAACGACATTGAGCTAACACATACTAGACGAGATGCAAGACGCCCATATTTAACAACCTTGATACTCCTCGATTAAAAATATATTACATTATAGCTGTATGTAGCTCATGAACACTGAAGAAGTTACATGTTTTGCCCAATCATCATAAAACTTGCTCATTACATTCGTTCTGATGATACCTAGGCATTGTTCGAAAATGGTTGCAGTCCTTTGAACAACATGGCCGCCTGGGGTGGGCAAGTGTTCCTTATATCTCTGTAGTAAAGTTACAAATTTTAAGGTCACATACTGCACAATCATTTATATTCGTCGGCATGAATGTTTGTGTTAGTTTTTACATGGGCAGGAAAAAAACAACTCGCGTCGGTTGTTTGGCGGTGTTTTATCATTTACTCATTACTCATTTACTCATTAAATTACCATTGAGTGAGTCACGTTCAGGATTTGGGCCCTGTTTATCACTTGCCAATTTACAAGTGCATCGTTATAAGATGCTAGTTACCGGTCATGTATCT
This sequence comes from Dreissena rostriformis, assembly GCA_007657795.1. Classification (NCBI taxonomy): domain Eukaryota; kingdom Metazoa; phylum Mollusca; class Bivalvia; order Myida; family Dreissenidae; genus Dreissena; species Dreissena rostriformis. Next base: position 251,713 of record VMBQ01000265.1, read on the forward strand.
TACATGCCAATTAACTCGTCCATGTAATATAAAATGTAACCTTAATCGATGCCAACTAAGAAAATGTGCAATTATTATTGTTATATTCGACCGACAGCTCATATTAATGTAAGAATATATTTTTATTGTTTCCAATAAAGCTTCATTTCTCCTTATTAGAAGTACAAAACATATTTCAATCAGATGTTAACCACACATCGTCATCTTATAATAGCATTTGTTGTCTTTGATTTGCTGTTTCTTTTATTGCCTTTCTGTAAGGAAAAATTGTGGGCTGATTAAAATATCCCTGAATCCCTGAAAACCACAATACACATACTGGGGTTGACGGATGGTAACAATAAGCGCAAATCATTTTTATTCTACCCAAATGAAGAATACGATATCGATACAGCTTTACTGCACAAGCGTTTTACAGGAAATGCCAAGTGGCAGGAAATGACCAAGTTCCAGGAAGATCGTGCTATACATTTGGCCACGACAATGTTCATTATCTCTTTTCTTTATTTCTTAATTTGACTCAGTGACCCAGTTTTTGACCGCACATGATCCGGTTTCAAACTCGGTCGAGATGGTATTAGTACAAATTGTTGGGACTAAATTGCAGAAACATTGGGCAATAATTGTGGCCATTATAGTGGTCACAAGCTGTTTTTTTAATTTTACGTAGTGGCTTAGCTTTTAAACAAAATCGTGACCCCCTTTCAAACTCGATTATCATTGGTACAAACGTATCAACAAGATTAATAAAGATTAAGCAATAACTGTGGCTACTTTTTATTTAATTCAACATAGCGACCTTGTGTTTCAACCCACGTGACTCGGTTTAAAATTCGCCTGATATATCATTGAGGCAAATGTTCTCAAAACGTTACATGCGGATTAAACACTTAATATGGCCTCTAGAGTGTTTTGACTATTCTGTTTATTTCTGACTTTTACCTAGTGACCCTGTTTTTACTCCACGTAACACAGTTTATACCGAAATATTGCAGTGAAAATGTTCTGACAAAGTTTCAAGAAGAGTGGGAAATAAATCTTGCCTCAGGAATCATATGCGTCTTCGTTAATTTGACACATTAATCTTGTTTTATTTTCAACCCACATTTATTGGTTTTATACTATAACGATGAGATATAAATAAAAAAGTTTCACGAACATTTTCATTGAGCGAAACATAGTCTCACTAAGTGTCATTATTATTGAGGAATAAATGACTTCTATAGTGTTTTATGTTTTTAGACCTCTCACGTTAAATGCTGTTTGGTTTAAGTGTAAAATTCTTGTATTTGGTGTTTATTGAATGGTTGTTTACATAACAAAAACAAACACATTTATTATGATGTTATCATGCTGTCAATGCGTTGCTGTTTTTGTCTTTATCAGCAAACTTTATTAGTAAGAAAATGCATACACAATCCATGCCTTCTCCAAACATCTTACGAGATAGATAAAGTATCTTATCAATATATGTTTTATTCACTTATGTACGTTCCATTTGTAGATGGTGGCATAATCAGCAATTGTATCACCGGTTATGTAAATAAGTTATGCCATGTGCATACTCTGTTTTTGATTCAGCATTAACCGATTTGCTTACTAAATGCCTGTACAAGACCTCAGAAGTTTCATAGCATGTGACATGGTGAAATTGATTACAACTGCCGAACACACAAAATATAAGTCACATAGATATCGAATAAAATACAGTTAACGCCTTAACGCCTTAAATAATGACTTGGTGTGTATCGCACATAACAAAGTTACATTATATATCGAAGCTGCATGGGTCATTTTTGATAATATAATAATTATTGTAGTAGATAATTATAAGAAGGAACATTATTTTACGTTGCCAAGATTAATATGTTCTTGGTCGAAAATGGTGCAAAATGTACGTACCTTTTCTGCATAGGTGTCAGTCTTAATATAACTATGTTTACATGTTTATGTGTGACTATTACTTCACAAACAAAATACTTTAACAATAATACATCAAATGTTGAGGACACTGTTGTTTGTGTATAATAATCTGAAATTGACATTTATGGCGTCATTACGCCAACGAATGTCATACGATTGGTCAGTCAAAGAAAAGGTAACCAATGCTAACGTTTCGAGGATTGTCTTAAATATATTTGTTTTCTGTTTTGCTTGCAACCGCAATGATTCGAAATGTTCAATAAACACTTAATGATATTGTGACATAATTGATTACACCTTACACTCAACTAACTGTTATATTTATATTTATGCAAGTTTTTTCCATAAATTTTGTTCTAATATATTGCAGCTTATTTGAGAAACAACTGGCCATGTTTATCTTTATGCCCTGTGAACTGAAACTGCAACAAATAATTTCATTGCAGCATCTTGCTTATTTGTTTACATATTATGGTCTAAATGCTTTAATTAAAACGTAAACAAATTAAATGATACAGTGTGCTCATGATATAGAATGTACGTCACGGACATCAACTTGAGAACGTGGGCAGAATCTAGTGCACAAACATATCCGCCCTTTTTAAATAGGTGCAGAAACATTACGCCGAGAAGCGCCAGGTGAGAAGTGCACCAGCAGAAGATATATACAATATAAATCAATGTGATAACAGACTCGCACCCATTTGCCACTAGTAGAAACTGGCATAAAGATATTTTCGTCTACAATTATGTACGAGTCGCGTGGGAATTCATTGATACACATCGATACACTTGAGGCAAATTGGTTCGTTGCAGGCACAAACATATATTTCACAAGTATAACCTATATAAATATCCTCTGTAATTCCTTCGTCGATCGTTGAAAATAAACGTAAGCAAAACATGAATAGCAATCGTTTCAGTATGTAAATATACGTGCAAGTGGAATTTTTAAACATCTTTGAAATACACACTTGCGGATATCGCAGCGTATTTTTCTTTTATTAATTATAAAGCTAAACATATGATTGAGTTTTCATTCATTTAACACACATTTTGGAATGCAAAGTGCACTCCCTAGCTTATAAATGATCATTTATAACAAGATGTTTGTATCAGTCAGTTTTTAACTTATAACTAGTCCAGAGAAATCCGTATTGCAGACGATGCTAAATCAAATACACACCAAGGTATATAATCTAGGACCGAATTAGCTGTGATATATCAATGTCTTTGGATACAACAAACGGTCTAACATGATTGTACCGAGTTGGCTGTAGCGCGTGAATCACAAGTATTTAAATATAGAGCGCGTTTTATCGATATTAACTGAAATCGTAAGCGTATGGTATATTTATTAAATTTGATATGTGCAATTCATTGTTATATATATTTTGAGTGTGCAATATAAAATCATAGCGTTATTACTTATCAAAAGCGATTTGTTCAACATGGTCTGATTGTTTAAAGACTAAGTCATATTGTTGCATTATTAAATCACGTTGTAAGAATAATTACACTAAAGAAACATACGAAGTAAACATCCGCTAGTTTATTTTATTTGAGGAACGTAGCCAATCCCCTATAAAATAAAAACAATACATGCAACACGACAATAAACTATGACTAAGTGTTAAATAAACCATATTTCCTCATTGTGGGGCAACGTACTCCGCACATTGCGTAATTTTAATGTAGAAAAATAGCAATTTTACTGCACGCAGGTTCAGTCGGGGCAATCGTTTCATGGTTAGTGTTTAAACGATTTCACATTAATAAGACACAATGGTATATAAAGGTTTATAAAGAATACATGTGTTAACTTCTTTGAACGATAACCGTGGAACTTTGATTAAAAAGTGTGTGCACTTTTGGAGTAAAATTAGTTTAAAATGTCTCAATCAATGATGTCAGCAAAGTCGATAAACTAGTGTCCTAAGTCGATCTTAAGAACCTCGAATCATTATATATTGTTTTGTGTTTAAAATGTAAATTACCGTCATTATGTTTGTAAATTTATTACTGTGGAAAGGATCCCTACTAGCTTAGCTAACGTTCCAATCCTATAAACTTAAGATGTTTGTAACCTTGTAAACACATTCTGGAAAAAATATGTTTAAACCAATCTTAAGAACTTATTCGAATGCAAGCACAATTTGAAATTGATATTTTTTTAATTGAAGTTTCATGTAAATTGTTAGCAGATTTAAGCCCATTTGGATACATAATGAATATGTTCTGCGTAATCTTTTTGCAACTTACGTGTACATATTACTTGAACGATAAGTAGTGGATATTACAATACTGCATGAAGATATGGACTGAGTATTGTGGTCTCTGTATAAATAGGTTTTTCAATTGTAAAACGTTACATCGATATTGTTTTTACTAGATAATACTTTAATAGTATATAATTAGATGTATGCATTATTTTATTTCATTCATTGGGTGTTTCTGACAACCATTCGGTAGAACACCTGTAACGGTGTAAGCATGCACTTATACAATAGTCAATATTTATAAGTTACGATATGACTCACTGTTTTGGTGGTTATGCCCACACAATGCAGGTTAAAATATTGTGTTTAAACCATTGGGATGTTAATCTTAAAACCATCCGCCCCTTTGTTGTCTTCAATATTCGTAAATGTTCGGAACTGCATAATGTCCCAATAGTCAGTAAAAATGAAACAAATGTCACTAATACATCATTTTTGTACATTCATGTTAAATACATGTTGAACACTGTAACACATATATTGTTACTTTATCCTCGAATGGTACAGTGTTTACATTTTGCAAATGCTATAGGGAACTAATACATGGAAGAGCTCTATTAAACAGCCTTTTATCATGTCATTAACAAACAAGTTTCTAACTGTTAACTTAGTGTATACATATGTTAATGGTAGTCATATTATTTCTACAGTTGTATATTTCTTCTGACAACAAGACCATTCAGGAATTCTGTACCTTTTAGACCAACAAGTTTAATCCAAAATATTCGTAATTGTTATATTACATAAAAACTAGGTGTAGCGCGTGATCCATTACTTCATCCAAAAAGTAAATACAGTATTAAAATGTTGAAGAACACAATTACAAGAAAATAAATTCCGTTGGTTCTATTCTGGATTTCATGACAGTAATTGAACCAATCGGCCACAAATAAACAATTGGCATACAGCCTTTTCCGTCAGCAATTATATGATATCTCATCGCAGGTGAAATTAATTATACACAACGATACACTTGAAGCAGGCATGTTCGCAAAAACGCCTCCTTCCTGCTCAGAAAATAGAATTGTAACGCAGCGCATGGCTAAACTGTGTTCAATCTGATTTCTGTCATTGATTGTTACTGAAGTACGCCATGATGAATGTTATCCAGCTTTGTTGAAAGTTAGTTGTGAACGTTTTCACAAATCGGACTAACGTAGCTTTTCATTTTGCATTAAGCAAATGACGTCATTAATTTGCTCGAACGTCAACGATATATTGTTAGACAAATATTTAATCGAAACTGAAAATTATTACGCTAGCGTACAAAAGGCCTTTGTGGTATTTCAAATGTAAACATTACAGGTATTTTTTGTCATATTGGTTGTAATTATAAGTATTGAATAGCATTTTTACCGATGTACGAACTTTTGGGAAAGGTGCTTTTCCAGACTGTTCATTCAACGGTCAAATGAAGGAAGATGTTATTCAATTCTTAACAAAAATGCATTAGATGGGTTTATCTTTAATAACTTATTATGTAAGACAAGCGTTAAACATGCACACTTAAGAAACAAATTTCGTCATTTATTTTCCAAAGTATGTGTAGTATGTTCACATACGGAGCAATATATTTGTTATTTTTGTTTAATGTAACTTGTTGTTGAGTAGACATTTTGATTCAAGTGAACGACAATTTAAATCTTACTTTGCCACATGAAAGTAACATATGTTCACTGCCAACATTGTTCGATATAGCAAGTTATAAAGTGTTGGCGTGCTTTTCAGTCTTTACCACATCAAACTATTAAGATGGATGTCTTAAACAACTGCACTTGCTGTTGTTAATCAACTACTTTTACGATAGCAGTAAAGATAACGGGGGTAACCCTTGTGTGGCTTCAAAGCTGATGCTAAGATGGATACATTTTGAACCGTATCGCTTCTTGGAATGCTTCCCACGTCGACTTGTTTGCACAAATAATGTAGTCCGTCATAAGAAAATGCGATGCCTAGAGTAAATGAACAAACAAATCAACAACCAGACACACTATTCACCAACATGTGTGCGTGATGGCTGTTCTGTAGTGTGTTTCATCTGAACTGACATTTGACCATTATATGGTTTCAAAATGACAACACTGTGTTAGTTTTGAGTACGATAGTGTTTGGATTATACAATTAATAATTTATTACATTAATCCCATTGCGTAAGGGCGTTCCTTTCTTCTGTCTTAACCAGAGTTGCTTATCAGTATAAACCCCCATACACAATCCAGCCCTCCTCAATACATCTAACAAAATGTAAAATGCATCTTATCGAATCATGTTTTATTCATTTATAAGTGTTCATGATTCATGATGGTGGTGTAATCGAAATTTGTATCTTAAGTAATGCATTAATCTTAATGACATATAATATATATATATATATATATATAGTATCNGACCTGATTTCGAACCAACTGCATGAGACTTGCCTTAAATAAAAGACTGACTGACTTGGAGCCTATGGCGTAGGAATCCCCCATTCTGATCGGCCCCTCGTTAAAAATTGACCGCGCTTAACAGTGAGGAATATAGCCAATAAACCAATCAAGTCTGTGTGGTTCTTTTAACAAAATGACGTCTTTTCATATTTTTGTTATTAAAAAGTACCCTGAATGATAAGCGAATAGTTGGCATTGTTCCAGAAAAATAAGTCTTTTATTTAAAGTGTTTGATTGTATGCATTCTTTAATTCATAAATAATGATATAGATTTATGAACAATGCATGACATACCTTAAGGAATTGATAATAGGCATCTACATGTATATATGAGTAGTCTCCATCTTTTCGAATCAATAGTACGCACTTGTTGTTATCAATGAATGCTTATGTATCAACTTAACGAACTAACAAACTTTACGGACATAGCAAATGCGCAGTTATCGAAACAAGAGATCCCTTGCAAAATACAAATTGATTAAAAAGTGCCCATAATTTAATTGAATGTTAACCTTAACAGCAATCTGAATTCAGAAAACAATTATGTAATACAAAACAAACTCCTTTGTTAAATTCCGATTTTTAAGATAATGATTTATTATATCATTTTGTAATTTAGGGCAGCGTGTTTTGTTACGTATAATGCACAATTATGTATATCATATAATGAATATGAAAGCTGTTTATTAGATGGATCAACAAAAATGTTATCTAGGCTGATTCATATTAAAATTTGATTGATATTTCGTTGTATTGTAATATTATGTAGACCAATAAAGTAAAACAATCGCATATTTAATGTGTGCGTATCGACAAAATACTACTTTTCTGCATTAATGATTTTTATTCTAATTGTGAAGTGTATCTGTTTTGCGTATTCTAGTACACCACAAAACATAAGGTATCAGACTAGACAGCAACTTCGATGCCAGTTGAAATATATCTGCTCTAAATTTACTGGTACGCGTGCGATAATTAACTTGAATTCATTGTACATACACGTCAATTGTTTCGTTAAAAAGCTGATTTTCTAATTTAGTTTTTAAGTTATTTCCCACAAGCTTTTCTCGATTTTATAAAATTTTACAGAGAAGTAAGGAACATACTATTTATCACAACACTTCTCGTTCGTATAATTATTCCGTTTATTATTATAACCGATATGTATTATGAATATAAACAACTGATTTCATTTTATATTTAGCTATTTAACTTTCCAGAACCTGTAAATACATGTGTATATATATCAATATTACATGTATGTAGACTTCGAAACAGTTATTGTACAAAATTACCACATTGAACTATTAAGTTGGATGTCTTTGTTTTAAATTAGTATCTCATAACCTTACATGATTGGATCAATTTCGTCAAAATTAGTAGGCAATATAAACATTAACACACGAAATGACGACGACTTCTTTCATTGACGTTATGTCGTTTGGCGGTAAGGTGATACGAGGCATGAACTGAACCAAACTGATGGACCAGGCCTCACTGTTGAAACATCAGTTGAATGTCATGGGTTTGAATGTCATGTGGACGTTCCGTATCATGATGTTTTTGTGATTTGAACTTGAAATTGGTACTGCATTTATTATATATTACTTTTTTTATTTACGATTTAAATTAATAATGATCTAAAATGTTATCACAATTACTATTTATATTAAGCCCTTATTTATTTCAATTGGTTATTCATAAGGAGAAGTTACTGTTCTAAAATGAAATGTAAACAACTGAATTGTAGATTGAATGCCATAGTTTAGTATAAACATAAGGAAAATTTATGAAAACACAAACACATGGTTCGCATCACTTTAAATTGCGAGCATGCAAGTCGAAAATGTTTCACGTTTCATTGATAGCACACGCATTTGATGATTGCTATTTTATTAGATGTGGTTACTTTCCTCCGTCTGATTTTGAACGTGTAGGCGAAACCTTAACCACATCAATTAAACTTAAAGGTCAACTTTTCGGATTCATCTTGTATGGTTCAACTCCTGTCTCAATCCAGCTATTCATTTTGTTATACAGGCCTTTCATTAAAATGTGACTGTATCTAGTTTCTAGATGTCTATGTGCTATCAAAATATCACACTCGCATAATGTTATATCTATTCAAATCGTAAGTCAGACATACTTATACTTGATTCCTAATTTACTTAACTAACAAAAAACACATACATTATTTGAAACATTGCTCATAGCATACGCGCTCATTTCGTCGCGAAAGACGTTTATACTCGTTGTCTTTGCAGAAGTGGGTCTATTATTTGATACTGATCAGTTAACTTGTATTGGTCATTTAAATTGTTAATGTTCACACACTTCGTAAGTTGGAACCCCATATATTCTGATATCTGACTGATTAGAAAATGGACATTTCCAATTGGTTGGTCATGAATTCGAAATCGGAAAACTTCACAGAAATTACATAGCACAATAACATTTCAAATACATACTTTTTCTAAAGAATGTGTGTGTTTCTGTTAAAACGGCGATTCAAGTGGCACATTTGTATACATGATCGTCGATAAAAGTCATAGGTGTAAAAATAACACTTACCAATTACACACACATTTTGTCAAGAACTATGTTAGTACAGGTGCTTAAACAGGTTCGGCCATTTTTGAAAACACGTCCTTTAAGTTCTTTCACATAAATTGACATCTTTATTTACGAGAACGTCTGTCTGCAGATATTTTGACACATGTATATCAATATCCCCATGTCTTTCCCTAGTTTTCTGTACTGAAGGAAATTTATGCATTAATAGCTTCTTTCCTCCATTAAATTAAATTATTGTTTAAATCTACGGTTTTCACTTTCATCTTGCCAACTTCACGAAGCACACCTGTGTATGTTTGTTTACAATATTGACGTGAAACTTAGTAACGATAACATTATGTTGGTGTCTTACATAGCAGAGTTTCTAATTACTCACACTATTGCGTTCATGCCAGTGCTTGTACGTCATTTTGTTGTTATTGTAGTTCACAAGGAAAAACCATAAGGTTTGATTATTTTACTAAATTGAAGCAGTTGATTGTTATTTAGTCTGAGGACAGGGCAATATCCTTGTTATTCAACACACCGGACGCGTGGACAAATATACAATAAACCAAATACAATTCAATAAGGCGACAATTCAGAAACAAAACCACGGTTTGTCCACTACGGTAGCGAAAGGCATATTGTTTTTATCACGAGGATTTTATATTAATGACTTTAACAATCTTCTGATGCTAAATCAGATATCTGGTTTTCAAAAACGTGTTGACTGCATTGGTAGATCGTAATATGTTTTTTTTTCATTTCTTTTGTAGTCATATTAAAATAAATCTCATCTGTGTTTTATATGTTCATATGAATCGTTATCTAACAATATACCACATTAGGATGACCATATACACTTTATTCATACTGTTTTATTCGATGTAGGCGTCCATAATACCTTTGATGCAGAGACTATAAAATATGCAACTGAGGACTATTTAAGACATGAAATCGTATGGTGTTACAAACTAAACTATTTCCGCCCATACTTATTTTATACACAAAGAACAAGGATCAAAGAAACAACGAAAAGAACCAATGTGCTAACTACAAAAATCCCACAATCTAGAGCCGACGATATCCAAACAGGCAATTTGAAAGTTGCTATTTCTAACATCAAATGTATCTAATACATTATTCTTAGAAGTTGGTATCGTAATATAACCTTAAATATATAAAGTATATGGGGTTAATTAATTGTAGGATATAAACCATTTGTTTTGCACTATATACAGACTATTGAAGCAGTGAATTGTCAATACATGCTGCTCTACGATACTAAAATAGTTCATGTATCGTTACATCTATTATTACATTAATTAGGTCTTATAGTAAACCAACATAATTTTGGTGTAATCGCAATTGTATTAATTACTATTTTATAACAAAAACTACTTTTTTTACAGTTCTAGCTGTTTTTCGCCGACTCATATCCAACAATCAAATTAGCGCGCATATTTTCCCGTTTTCACCCACTAGTGTTGGGATCTGACAATAAAGACTAGAACAGAAAGATACATTTCTTTTTATTTATATGCGAGCATAAGCATAACAGACTCTATAATGAAATATTGTTTATACAACATCAATTGTATTTTAAGAACAGCAAAGTGTTGAATAACTTATTCTTAGACGCTATAATGAAATATTGTTTATCCGACATCAAGTGTATTTTAAGAACAGCAAAGTGTTGAATAACTTATTCTTAAGTATACAAAACGTAACTTCTCGCGTTGTTGATCGTAATATGTTATACTATTGTAAAATATATTGCGCCCCAGAAACCTATTAAAACGATAAGTGTTGAAAGGTGTTGCGCAACTTCATAGGAATGTTACGTCGGATTTAAATGCATAGCATTTTGAGTCAAATGTATTGTTGACAGTGTGCCCGTCAGCATTTCTGGCTGTTATCATCGTTCCAAAATGTCGACATTTTCATTCACCGCCAACGAATCTGCTTCAAGTATTTACATCGCATCCATGCTGACCTTTTATCGTATTATTAACAAAGGAAACTCAGACAAGAATAACACACGCCTCGCTGATGATAAAAGGGGCTATACCTACACGATGATTCTTCTCTAAATGTAAACTAAACATTTAGAATCAGAAATTTTAATGTCAATATAATGCAAAAATTCGCTCTAGATTTTTAATACTGTAGTTTTTCTTCTTGTGTTGAAAGATTTTATTGAGAATGTTACGTCGGATTGAAATTCATAGCATTTTGGTTCAGTGACAATGTGCCCGACAGCATGTCTTGCTGTTATCATCGTTCCAAAATGTCGACATTTTCATTGTCATCCTAAGAATCTGCTGCAAATATTTACTCCGCATACCCTCTGACCTTTAATCATCCACAAATCAATAATCATTTAAGCAAATTATTATCCAATGCTGCAGAAATATTCCAACACACATCCCGGATTACTATAAAACTTAAGGGTCGGCCAAAAATAGCTTCAGGGGGATTAATGGAAACAAACGCCATTTGTTAACGGCATAACACTTTTCAAACTTGAATATCTCCGTAATGAGTAAAGATGTAAAATTATACGTATGATCATGTTTCTACATTCTGTGCAAGTTAACGATAAAATCATTCATCCGTGACGATCGGACGCTTTAGCAAGATAGTTTAGTTTAATTGATTGTATACCTAAACACGTTTTTGAACGTTTCACTCATTCTGAAAACATGTGTGTAATTATAAGTACATTCCTTAGCTAGTGAATGCTCATTTTTAACTAGATAATTGTTTCAGTCAGTTTGTAACTCATATCGTGTCCAGATTTAAGCGTCTCGCAGACGTTCCTTGATTATTCACACGAGTGGGTGAGTTATTCAGACTTCTAGAGCCACCGCATTAGTTGCGGTTAATCAAAGTCGTTGAAAATAACAGCCAGTGTTACGGGGTCAATGCGTGTGGTATGTAGCGCTTTAAGTACACAAACATAAATGCACAGCTCGTTTCATATTAATTGGAAACGTAACCGTATTGGTTATTTATGCGGTTTATTCGGTTGTTAAGCAAATTATAACGTCTGGGTTTTCTCTTCAGATGTCGGAAACAAATGCATTTGCTGTGGTCGATCAAAGGGTTTGGACGGAGCAGTCAGTATACCAGTGGGCTTCAACAATGCATGATGCTCGGAATTATATTTATTTGACCGATTCGCTTCTAGGAGAGCTACCCACGCCAATGCTCATTGGAGTAGTATATCCATCTTTTGTGCCTGATGCGGTTGAACTAATACACCTACATCATCTGTTGCTAATAATATAAATACAATTATTCCAGGTGTGAACCAGTTTCGATTATTGCTTATTTCAAATGTTTTGCACGCACAACTTTAATATACTATGTCGATTTAATTAACATGTTATAATGGAAATATTCAATCAGAAAGATAAATGCCAAAATAAACACATTATTAACATTAACATTAACATTAACATTATTAACACGTTATAACTTGCTTCACAAAAAAAAAAAAAAAAAAAAAAAAAAATTAAAAAAAAAATAAACACATTGTAGTTTTGACAAGTTTTGAAAATCAACGTTCATTTATAAAATCAATTGTACTTAAATGCATTTATGAAAAGCAAGTAATCAGTGAATCATTCACCAGATTTTTATTTGAATAATAAACTATGTGATATACAATGAAACGTCAATTTTAATGATAATTAAACACGTTGGCAGATAATGAAGTAACTTCATTTTGTAAATTGTCCAGGTATGAATCCATTTTCTTGCAACACATATTTCACTTGTTTTTACGATGTTATATACGTCGACCGGTGAACGTGAAGAATGCGGGATCTTTAGGTTGGTGAAACATACCTCACATCATACAATGTTGTAAACCGTCAAGTTATCGCAGACTCGAAACATTTACGCCATTTTAACAAGATTAAATATAGTCTACGGAAAGTTGTTCAATGATACATAGTGCTCATGATATAGAATGTACGTCACATATATTAAATAGAGAACGTGGACAGCGTCTAGTATGCGAACATATCCATATTTGTTTTAATAGATGCGGAAAGACTATGCCAAGTAGCGCCAGGTGAGAAGTGCACTGACATGATATATATTACATGTTAATCAATGTTAATCAATGTGACTCGCACCCATTTGCTACCATTAGAAACTGACATTAAGATAGTTTCGTCTATCGGTATGGGATTTCATTGATAAACATCAATAACCTTGAGGCACATTGGTTCGTTGAACGACGCCGTTCCATAAATACACTGTAATTCAGTATCACTTTCCAGGAATAAAAGCGAGGAGTGCTTTCAAGTAGTGATTCCTTTTTGGGTGATTTCTTTCAGCGAGTATATACGATCTTATTTATTATGTTTAGAATAAAAGTACGAAGAAGTAGTAATAACATGTCGTAATAATATGATCTTATGAAGCAAAACTTATCCACAAATCAATAATCATTTAACCAAATTATTATCCAATGCTGCAGAAATATTCGAACACACATCCCGGATTACTATAAAACTTAAGGGTCGGCCAAAAATAGCTTCAGGTGGATTAATGGAAACAAACGACATTTGTTAACGGCATATCCGATTGTGTATTGCACGCGTAATATGTTTTATTTTTACTTTAATTACTAAACATCTATTTTATTTGAAATTATAACGAAAATATTAGAACTTCTCAAAAGGAAAGTATGGTGTTTGTTTATAAAGTGATTGAATGAATAATCCAGCGTACAGTATAGATTTAGTTTTGAACCTCTTATCCCACAAATACATATTTCTCAAGAATTACCTATATAAATAACGTTTGTAATTCCTTCGTAGTTTATTGAAAACAGTAGTTAACAGTTAACATTAATATACGTTTTAGAATGTAAATATACGTGTATGTGGATGTTTTAAACATGTAAAAAAATACATACTTGCGTATATAGCTACGTAGTTTAAGTTTTGTTGATTGTTAAGCTAAACATATGCTTGGACTTTCAATCATTAAAACATAATTTGGAATGCAAAGTATGCTCCCTAGCTAATAAATTTTCATTGATATCACGATTAGGGTTTCAGCCAGTGTGTAATGTATACCTAGTCCAAAGAAATCCGTATTGCTGACGCTGCTCTATCCAATACACGAGTAGGTGCATCTTGTACGACCGCTGCATTATCTGTTATTAAACCATTAATGCCTAGCGGACTCTCCCATCCTTCTATATTGGATCAATTTATTTCCAAAATTAGGGATGTCTAGTATAGTTATTTCTATATTTAGAATATTTATTACAAAAACATTTCTTTACGCATCATACGGCGTCTCATCTTGGTCTTCGCTGTTTGCCAAGGTTTTTTTTCTAGACGCTAGGCATAAATGGGTTAATCAATGCCTTTGAATACGACATAGAGTGTAACGTGGTTTTCCCGATTTGGCTGTAATGAATTTCAACGATTTAAATAAAGAGCTCGCTATATCGATCTCAATGGAATCGTTATCGTATGGTACCTTTAGCAAATTTGATGTATGCCATTCATTATTATGCGGTGCTATATATTTATTGTTTTTGAGTGTGCAGTATAAAATAATAGTGTTTTTACTTGTTGAATAGTGATTTGTTCAAAATGGTCTGATTGTTGAATCTGCTGGGTGTTCAAAGAAGTACTCAAAACGAGTTTATATACGGCGAACGTCGTCTCAACTGTCAAACACGTATATATTATAACATTATAAAATATTGGGTTAAAATATTACATACTAATAGTAATAAATTCAATAAAAAAAATACCTTACATTGTTGAGTGATAACGAAAGATACCATAATACAAAAAGTTGGTGTTCCCTACTACATGATTTGCTAAGCACACTTGGTTTTTACGATGCCTGGTATTTCAAGGATGTCGGTCAAAATACTGTATTTTTTGGCGCTATTAAACAACCACTTACAGATAATTTTATCCACATTTTGAACGTTCGATTGGTAAACTCGAGTAGAGCTTTAGTTTATAAAAATTTAGCAAACTTAAAACTTAACTTCATATTGAACAATACAGGTTTAGCATAACTAGGATACGATTATCTTCTAATACATTGAGAACAGAAAGTGGCTGATACTCTAAGCCCAACCCTACACCTGTTGAGCCAAGTATGTATTGTCTGTAATCGTCTAGAAGACGAATACTATTTTGTGATTTACTGCAACGTTTATATAGATTTAAGATATAAATATAAACCTTCATATTAAATACATGAAATACTGTCACTTATACATCATTGTTTGACATTAATGTAACATTTCAGTTGAACACTGAGGCACGTATTTTTTTTTACTTAATTCGGTTATTGTACTGTTTTTGACATTTTGCACATGCTATAGGAAACTGATACATTGAAGAGCTCTATGAAACAGCCTGGTTTTTCTGTAAATAGCAAACCAGTTTCTAACTGTATACATTAATAAATGTCAGTCATGTTTTTTTTGACAATTGTCTTTTCGTATGACAACAAGACCATTCTGGAATTTTGTACCTTTTTCAGCAACATATTTGTAATACACAAATATTCGTAATGGTTATATTACATTAAAACAAGGTGTGGCGCGGTATCCATTATTTCATCTAAAAAGTAAATACAGTATTAAAATGTTAAGAACACAATTCATATCAATTAAGTTCCGTGGGTTGTATTCTACGTTTCATAACAGTAATTACACTAATCGGCCATAAATAAACAATTGACATACAGCCGTTTTCGTCTGAACTTATATCTGATCGTGGGTAAAATTAATTACACACATTGATACACTTTACACAGTTCTGTGCGCAAAACGCCTCCGTCCCGCTCAGATAGTATAATTGAAACGCAGCACAGGGCAATCTGTGCAATCTGATTTCTGTCATTGATCGTAACTGAAGTGCGCCGTGATTGTGCTAAAATTGTGCCGTGTTTGCAAAATATTATTTATAAATAATTAAACGTCTGTCACTTACACGTAAATGCTACTCCGATCACGTTACCTTTTTTTTTTATCTCCCAATGAGCACAATCCGTACGCAAATATCACTATTTTTTATAAGCAATTTGCAAATTACATCGATATTATGGATCAATCGGATTCATTTACAAAAATGACGTCATTAATTGGCGTGAACGTCAACGATATGTCGTTCAACGAAAGTGAAATCGTAACCGAAGCTTGATTCATACGCTAAAGTATAGAATGCCTTTGTGGTCTTTAGAATATTAACATAACAGGTAATTTTCCTCATTTTGGTTGTACGTATAAATATTGAATATCATTTGTTACTAAATAATTCTTTATAAAAATGCATAAGCATGGCTTGGTTTACCTTTAATAACTAATTATGTTAGACAACCGTTATAACATGCACACTTAAGAAACTAATTTCGTAATTTATTTACCAAAGTATATTATGTATGGGTACACAATAGCCTGAAAACATAAAGAGCAATATATAATATATTTTTTTTGGATTATGTTACTGATTTGTTGAGCAGACATTTTGATTCAAGTGAACACAAACTTAAATCGTACTTTGCCAGATGAAAAGTTAGCAATTTGACGACACATATTCCCACTGCCAGATATGTTCGATAAAGCAAGTTATAAAGTGTGGGCGTGTTTTTCAAATGTTTGGAACAACTGCACATGCTGTGGTAAATCAAAGGCTTTGTTCGATAGCCGTAAAGATATCGAGGGTTACCCTTGTGTGGCTTCTACGATGATGCTCAGATGGATACTTGTTGGACCGTATCTCTTCTTGGAATGCAACCCACACCAACATGATTGCATTTCAATTTATCTCGCAGCTTGTTATTTTTTTGCAATTGTTTAAAGAAGGCTGTATATACATGCTAAACATAATAACTTTATCACTATTATTTTTCAATTATGAACTATAATGTATGTGGTGTGAACAATCAGAATTGAAAAATGTTCTTTAATAAAAATAAATAAATGTGTTACAAATTTAATAAAATAACCACATAGTATGATAAATCCAAAAAAAAAACACATATTTGTTTCCTTTTTTAACGACGTTTCGGCTTACGCCTTGATCAGGATAATACAAATAATAACAGAAAACGGATGTTACGTCATTTACTTAACGTACATTAAATTGCGGGAAAATTTACGTCAATAAAATGAACGTCAATTAAATAAAGCTTAAATTTTGGATTCAAGAATACACAATTTCCTATAAAATTATATATAAAAATACTAATAGGAAAAAACAAAAGTAAGCTAAATTGAATTGCAGAGCTAGTCTTTCATGTTAAAAAGAACTTTGTTATTCATACCATTAGGTTATAATGTTTTAAGTCTATGAATCCAGTAAGTTTCTTTACACAGACGAGTTATGTTGTTACTAACAATATCAATCGGCATAAAGGAAAAGTCATTTGCACTGTGTTGATCTTCATTAAAATGTGATGCGACTAATGTAGAAAATGCAGGGTCAGAAAAGTGTGTTATGTCAAATCGATGACGGTTCATTCTCTTTGACACCGGTTGCATGGTTTGTCCAACGTACTGTTTCTCACACTGTTTACATGTAATGAGGTATATTACATCTTTAGATGCACAGTTCACTTTCTTTTGTAAATTAAATTGCTCGCTTGTTACTGTACTTTAAATTTTTTCTCCAACGTGTATGGATTTACAATGGGAGCAACGTGTTCTTCCGCAGGCACTGGACGCACGTGAACTGTTCAAACTGTTTGTAAATTGAGCACGTGTAATGTGGTTTCCTATATTATTAGGCCTTTTAAACGCCAGTATGGGCTTATAAGTTTTATACACACTTGTCACTTCTTCTTTTTGTGACAGGTTAAGTATGTCCCAATACTTGTTTATTGCGGCTCCTATGTTTGGCAATGACGGATTATATTCCACTGAAATGGGATTACTTTTGTTTTTGCTTTATTGCAGGACTGTAATGCGTCTTCTTTAGATAGAGCAGAAACTTTTTCAAACGCACAATCGATAACTTTTTCCGGATAATCTCGCTCTTTGAAATGATGCTTGAGGTCTTGAAGTGACGATTTAAAACTGTTGTCATCAGATATAATACGTCTATATCGCTTCGCCTGACTGTATGGTATCCCCTCCTTACACTGTTTAGGGTGACATGACCTATAGTCAAGATATTGGTGGTTATCGGTCTCCTTTATGTGTATATCTGTTTGAAGAGTTAGGTCGTTATTAATAGAAACAGTCACATCGAGAAAAGATACGAATTTCCCAGAAGCTGAATACGTAAACTTTATGCTGGGGTGAAAACGATTTAATGCTTCAATAAACAACTCAAGCTTCTCTAAAGAGTGGTCCCAAATCATAAATATATCATCTAAAAAGCGAAACCACAGTGTCGGTTTATGTTCGCATATTTCAATGAAGTCTTTTTCAAGTTTTCCCATAAATAGCGAGGCATATGCTGGCGCCATTGGACTACCCATAGCGGTACCCATTTTTTGTAAGTAGAATTTCATCATCAAATAGAATAGTTATTTTCAAGTACAAGTCGTAACAACTAAGAAATTATGATGCTATTAATGTTGCCATTATGCAAAAACTCCCCATAAGCCTTGATTCCATCGTCGTGCGGGATGTTCGTGTAGAGCAATGACACGTCTAGAGTGACGAGGTAGGTTTCTATACTATTGAATGTCTTATTTTTTAAAGCTTTTTTATGAAGTCCGTTGTATCTTTGATGCAAGACGGCAATTCAAACATATATGGTTTGAGAATAGAGTCTATATATTTAGAAATATTCTCCGTAGGTGAATTACATGCTGACACTATTGGACGACCGGGGTATTTCAGCGGAAGATTTTCATTTGTTTCTTTGTGAATCTTTGGTAAATTGTAGAAAAATGGAGACCTTATATCCAGTGGTAACGCATCAAATTCTTTTACAATGCTGGTATGTGATTTTTGTATATCTTCAACGCAATTGATGATACATTTTTTTTTACATTTTCTGATGGGTCGCTGGGTAGTTTTTCGTAATGAGTTTCATTGTTAAGTTGCCGTAAAACTTCATTTTTGAAATTTATTTTGTTCATAATCACAATAATGTTAGATTTGTCGGCTTTCTTGATAAAAATTCTATCTTCTTGGGACAGTTTTTGAAGTGAAGCTAGTTCCTTCTTAGTAATATTACTATACTGTCGTTTTTCAATAGCGGACTGTAATATTTCTTTTGTGATAGCTGTGATATAAAAGTCAAGGTACATGTCTCTATAAGCGAAAGGAGTAAATGTAAATTCGCTTTTATTGAAGAATGGCCGTTTTAAGTTTTCATCATTATTCTTTATAGTAGACTGGGTATCAGGGTTATTAAGTTATTGAACTATTCTTTAAGTCTTAAACGCCTACTGTATTTAAATGTTTCTTCGGCCAACTTAATTTTATCATGAGAACGTATCTTGGGACAAAACTTCAAACCTTTGCCGAGCAGGATATAATCATCATCAGTGAGGCATTTGGATGAAAGGTTTAAAACTGTCTTCTTTCCTTTCTGAATTTTGCGAAGCCGTTTCTTTGTGTCGCCATGTTTTTCGGTCTGAAACACGGACAAAACGTCTCTGTCGTTAGGCTGTCCAACGATGTCTGAAGAGTTGAAATCTGCAGTTGTAGATTTACATGTAACCCGTTGCTCAAGGCCTCTGCGTAGGTTTTTTTGGACCCGTGGCTGGCTCGTTTTTTGACTGTTGCTTTATCGGCAGGTATTGAATTCTCGCCTTTTTGTTCCGATGATTGTGTTTCCGGTGTAATACTGCGTTGTCCTATTTTTGGAATCAGCAACGCGCATGCGCCGTATTTGTCGAAATTTTGATGCGTTTATCCCTTTTGCAATTCACTGCACCATTTGATTTCCATCCGTTGTTTCGGCGAATGCTTTGCGATGAATCTTGCTTTGGTTGATCATCGTTATTTGTTTTAAGCACGGTTGCATCTGTATTTTCTGTCACTTTATTTGATCTCTTCTCTTCTGGTTTTTTATTTACCATGTGGCGAATCTTTTGTTCGTGCTTAGCAGCAAGTTGTTCGCGTTTCATTTCCGTTTGTTTACTGATTTCACAATCCAAGTCAAACATGTCGGCGTTTGACATTTTATTTTTAAGTTCGTTTCTAACGTCCTCGAGTTAACACCCATATTCTTTCGATTTACGAAGATGGTCATCACGTATACGTTCGCAAATTTCTATGCTCACTTTACGTAAACGAAGATCTACGGAGTCTTGTAGCTCACTAAAATTGTTGCCGACGTTCACTTTTAAACGGAGTTGAAGACCCTTTGAAATTATGTTTTCCGCTCTGCAATTTTCGAGAAAATGTGCATAAAGTGCACTTTTCATCTGTTTCTCCGCTATCCGCTGTAGATTTTGTATATGTAGTTCTTGAGATGCCATATTGTTGGTAATTATGAAAATATAGTATGATAAATCCAACAAAAACACATATATTTTTCCTTTTTAATCGACGTTTCGGCTTACGCCTTCATCAGGATACTACAAATAATAACAGAAAACGGATGTTACGTCATTTACTTAACGTACATTAAATTTCGGGAAAATGTACGTCAATAAAATGAACGTCAATTAAATTAAATTTAACTTTCTGATTCAAGAATACACAATTTCCTATAAAATTATATATATATTTGTATAAAATAACCACAAAATAACACATAGGGTTTTTCGTTGTGCGAAAGGGCGTTCCTTTCTTCTGTCAAAATCAGCATTGCTTATCAGTATTAAACCCCATACACAACCCAGCTCTCGTTAATAAATCTTACGAGATGAAAACTACATCTTATCAATTCATGTTTTATTCATTTATAAGTGCTCAGTGATTTTGACGGTGGTGTTATGGAATTGTATATCCTAAATAATGCAATCTCTTTATGTCATATACAAATCAACACTTATCGACCTGCGTTCGAAATAACTGAACGCGGCTTGCCATAAAAAAAACTTGCGGGTGTAAACACAAATTTATCTCCGTATTATGTTTCTGAAGTTTCATTATTACTATACTACTATATTACTAAATTACATAATTGCTTTTTAACATGACAATTAATAAAAACGCATGAAGAAAATAAAAACAAAAGAAGGTACCTTTGTAATAAATAATGTATATAACCAAACATTTTGAGCATGACCATTTAATTAATACATGGCATTGACCTAGAGGCGAGCAATACGGCTGTTAAAAGTGACAAGTCTTCTTCGTATTATGATCATTTATGTAATAACAAACATAGAATCACACACTAACGCAAAAAATATTTGAAATAGAACTACAAATTAAAAATTACCATTAAGAACCATACACGGTCGGGGTAAACAATTTATGCCCTTTCATTATAATCATAGCACGACATACAATAATACATCTTGCATCTACTAAATGACGTCGATAAGATGTGCCTGATCAAAGATTTGTACAGTCATTCCCTGTCGATGTCAGTATTGTTTGTGTATATTATGTCTATATTAATATGATATAATAGAATCTTTACTTATATTATTATATTATGTATGCTTTTATTTAATAATACGTTTTTGGTGAATATGGTTAATTGCAAAACGCACACACAATTTATATCATTGAGATATAAAAAGTCACCAACAATACATTCGATTTATTATGTCGACTTTAAAAATTGTATGTAAAAAAACAACGGAAACATTTTGCTATTTACGGTACTACACAATATACAAGTGGAACAGCCTGCAGACGTGTATATGTATCGATGTGTATTGAAGAAAAAAAAAGAAATAGTTGCAGATAATATCATAAATAATAACATTTTAGCACACATTTAATCAATAAAAAAAATGAAGCGAGTAAGTGTTACTTGTCTTGAGATTAAGCATAGTATATAAAAATAAAATTATGTCATTAAGTATATTGACACACGCTCACAGCAGAATGCATTCTACATTGACTATTGGGTTCCAATGTGTGAAATGTAAACACTCAACAAAAACACACAATATATAATCATACAGATTCTCAATTGTTACACCATGAAATGATGCTTTAAATATAAAAAAACTGACGATTTTTTATTTGGGCAAGTTAGGATAATAAACTGTGGGGCAAAAGATTAAACAGCCAGAAGTTGAATTTTCAATATTTGTCGCGCTTGTGCGTTAGGTTTGTTATGACTTGTAGAGGACACACACGGAAGAAAATCTAATTCATCATTTCCAAAACAGAAAAGTTGTGCGGCAATAACACAATGTATCAGTTTCAATATGAATTCACAAGCTTGGAACTAGATGTAAAGCGAAAGTTGTGGTAAATTTATGTCTGCAAGCAACATCGTAAATATAATTGTGAAAAATTCTATTGGTTACTTTGTAATCACGACTCAAAGAATGTAAACGTTTCAGTTTAACTCTCTTAGGATCGCAACTTACTTGGAACCTATGGCGTAGGAGTCCCAATTTCGGATTCATGACTATTCTGAGCAGCATATCGTTAAAAATTTACAGCGCTTATCAGTGTTGAATATCTGAGTAGTGTTCATGTTTTTGAATCAGAAGTTCGAACATGTCGTCATCAATGCATACTGATTTATACACTTAAAGTACCAACAAACTTAACGAATATTGCAAATGTGCAGAAATCGATTAAATAGATTCCTTGCAAAAAAAAATATATTAAACATAATTTAATTGATTGTTAACCTAAACAAAATTCTAAATTCAGAAAAACAATTATGTAATACGAGCCACACTCCTTTGTAAAATGCCAATCTATAATAAAATGTATATTTTATATCATTTTATAATTGAAGACAGCGTGTCAAAGTATAACGAATCATTATATATATATCATATAATGCAGATGAAAGCTGTTTATCGCATGTATCTACAAAGATGTAACGTAGGCTGATTCATGTTTAAATGTTAATGATATATCGTTGTATTGGAAGAATATATTGACCATACAAGTAATGGAAATGCATATTTAATGTTTATTTGTGTTTATTAATTATATCTCACATTTAAAACTAATGAAAACTTTATTTCAGGTATTGAATTTGAACACATATATAACACAACTGACACACTCACATATTTATTATTATTATATATTTTTTATTCTTAGATCAAAATATTTATGAGCAAATGTATAATAACTCTTAATTTATAACATGTTTAGATTGAATCACAATTTTAATACTAGAACTAATATCTAGTTTTTCATTTTTTTTTCTTATTTTGGCGGCCATCTTGGATGCCATCCTTGATTTCCCAGTCCCCCAGCACTTTTGAACCTACCTGTAACAAACATTTTGGTATGCGAAATTCTCTGCTCATGATCGGAGACCGATTAGCCCTTAAATGTGCGAGTTATTCGAGGCAGTTTGCACTACTTGCATGCGTATCGACAAAATACTACAATACTGCATTTAGAATATATTATAGATTGGTATGTGTATTGTTTTTTGTTTAATCTAGTACAACATTACACGAGACAGCATGGCATCAGACGTGACAGAAACTGCGATATCTGTTGAAAAAGATCTATTTAAAATGTACTCGTACATGTGCGATATTTAATTGAATTTATCATACATACACATTTGAACAAAATGATTGATCATGCATCACAGTTAATAGATCAGTTGAACGCCATGGGTTTGAATGCCACGTGGACGTTCTGTATCATGATGCTGATATGAACTATTTGGTATTTGAACTAGATTTTTTTTATTAATTTGGATGATTTAAATTTATTTTTAGTATAAACTGTTATAATTATTAAAATTCATACTTAGCCCGTATATATTTCGTTCGCAATTAGAGAGAGAAGTTTTAGAATGAAAGGTTAACAACTAAATCGTTGTTTGAATATAATGGTTTGGCGTAATCAACAGGTGATTTGATAAAAACTAAAATATATGGTTCGTATCACTTCATATTGCAAGTCTGCAAGTCGAACATTTATCACGTGTCATTTATTACACATGCATTTGATGACTGTTATTTTATTTGATGTGGTTACACTTCAACGTCTGATTTCGAACGTGTAGACGCCAACTAAACCACATAAAACTAAGGTTAACTAAACGCATTTAACTTGTGTTCTGTTTCCTTTCTCAATACAGCTGTTAATTTTATTCTACAGGTCTTTCATTAAAAAATGAGTGTATCTAATTTCTAGTTGTCTCGTGTTATCAAAATATAACATTCGCCTCATTGTCAAGATAAACATTCTGACCACAATAACTTTTGTCTGCAGTTATTTCAACACACACGTCAATTACTCTTGTCTTTCTGGATAAATGTAATCCCTTGTTTTCTGTACTGAAGCAAATAGCTAAATAAATAGCTTCTCTCTTCCATTAAATTAAATAATTGTTGAAATCTACGGTATGCACAATCTTGCCAACTTTAATGAAGCATACATTACAGTGTGTGTATCGGTCTGGCGAATCACATAATTTATCTAGAAGCAAAACAAAATGCTATGTTTCGAAAAACGTGTGCTTTTCTGAGTGTCTCAAACAAAGCAGTATTCATTTATTCGCTACCCCAATATATAAATTGGTATGACTTGAAATGACTATGTCTTGTGTGTTTGTTTGTTTGTTTGTTTTTTAAATATTGGAGTGCAACTTTATAACGATAACATAATTTTGTCTTCTTACATAGCATATATTCTGATAACTCACACCATTGCGTTTATGTCAATGCTTGTACGTCATTTTGTTGTAATTGTAGATTATAAGGAAAACCATAAGGTTTGAACATTTCACTAAATTGCAGTTATTTATTGGTATTTCGTTTGAGTAAAGGGGAATAAAATTGTGTTAACAATTATACAAATATCAGAACTATGGACTTGTAAACAAAGATAAAACACACCAAATTAAATTCAATTAGGCGACAATCCAGAAACAAAAGCAAATTTAATTCAATTAGGCGACAATTCAGAAACAAAAGTACGTTATATTCACTCCGGTGGCAAAAGGCATTGTGTTTTAATCAGCAGAAGTTCAAATTTATGACGTCAACAATCTTCTGACGCTAAATCAGATATCTGGAAGTTAAATATTTATAATCCAAAAATTTGAAATAAAAAGAAAAAGTGTCGATTGAATTGGTAGATTGTAAGATCGTTTTTGCTTTTCTTTTGTAGTCCTATTAAAAATAATTTCCTCTATGATTTATATGTACTTATGAATCGATAGCTGAAGTATACCACATTCAAATAAAAAGATACACTATATTCATAATGTTTTATTCGGTGTAGGATCCTATAATACGTTTGATGCAGATCATCACCATTAATGTTTTAAAACTATGTAACTGGGGAATTTTCAAGATAGGAAGTCGTATGGTGTAACAGACTATTTCCGCCCATAATTATTTTTATACCCAATAAATACACAGATCAACGGAACTAAAAGAACCCACGTTATTAATATACAAATCCCACAACGTAGAGCCGATGATATCCAAACAGGCAATTAAAAAGATGCGAGTTCTAACATCAAATGCATGTACTACATTATTCGTAGAATTTTGTATCATAATATAACCTTAGATATATAAAGCATACGGGGTTAATTAATTGTAGAGAATAAACGATTTGTTTTGTACTATATACAAAATACGGAAGCAGTGAATCGGCAATACATGCTGTTCTAAAATAATAAAATATTTTATTTTTACATAAATTGTTAAATTAAATCTATCTCATAATAAACCAAATATAATTGTGTGTTAATAAACATTGTATTTATTTCAACACAATACTACTATTTAACAGTTTTAACTGTTTTTCGCCGGTTCGTATGCAACAATCAAATTAGAGCGCACCTTTGCCCGTTTTCACCCACTAGTGTCGGGATTTGAAATAAGACTAGAAAAGAAAAATATATTCATTATCATCAATATGCTAGAGTAAGCATAATGAATAACATTCGCTATAATAAAATATTGTTAATACGAAATCAAGTGCGTTTAAAGAGCAACAAAGTGTTGAATTACTTGTTGACAGTTATTAAGTATACATAACGTAACTACTCGCGTTGATGATCGTAAATGTTTCACTCTTGTAAAAGATATCGCGCTCCAGAAACCGATTTAAACGATAAGTGTTGAACGGTGTTGAAAGATGTCATGGGAATAGTACGTCGAATTGTAATTCATAGCATTTTGGTTCAAATGTATTGTTGACAGTGTCTGGCTGCTATCATCGTTCCAAAATGTCGACATTTTCATTGTGCGCCAATTCATCTGCTTAAAATATTTGCCCCGCATACACTCTGGCCTTTAAACATGTCACAAGCGAACTTAAAAATAGCAATAACGCATTCCTCGTTGATGTTCTTATGTATGATTAAAGGGGCTTTGTTTACACTATGATTCGTTTCAGATAAACTTAACATTTATAATCAGAAATGTTAATGTCAACATAATGCACATATAAAATGCGTAGGTGTATACTTTAGTATACGGGTACTTTAGCAGCAAATAAAAGTTCCACTGCGACAGTTCTGTCAAATCTCTTTTCCTCTGACAGTAACATCGATACCAGCTGATGTCAAAACTTAATTTATTTGTAAACATGTTTGTTGTTGTTTTGTATTGTTATTTTTCGTGACAGTTAAGGTGCTTTATTTGTTTGCTTCAATTATTTTCTGATCAATTCTAAAAGCAGTACAATAGATTTTAAACACAAACAAAAAAACATTAGGTACAGACGAAATCAATTTGGATACATAACTTTCTTATTATTGTTGTTCAAAATATATTGTGGATGTATAGCTTGTGAAACGAAAACAGCATACACACACATATATANATATTCCAGAAAAATATCCGAGGAAGTCAAAACACGTTCTAAGGTGCAAAGTGTTATTGAACATGGGGTAACCTTTCATTAATTGCTGGCTACACTTATACACGCCCAATTCTTTAGATTGACCGCTAGAAGACGGTTATGCGGTTGTAATCAGTATAATGTGCTTTTCAAGAGACATTCCTAACTTTTATAGGTACTTGGACACTTTAATAACTATTGCATGGTTGCGGCGTGTCTCTTTTTATAATGCCTTTGAGGTATCTCCAGTATTGAAAGGTTATAATATAAGTACAAATACTTCTCGGGCTGAACAACTCTTTTATGAAAGCCCTTCTTAAAAGACTGCGACTGTTTGTTCTGTTAATAAATAACTAATTATAATGCTGCACAGTTTTGAAGCTATTTGTTATCCCAACACCTTTGTGAAAAAAATATTTTTTGATTAGAAACACCTTTTGATACTTTCATTTATTTCGCAACAACTTAATAATAATATATAGTTTAAACGTTTTCCGAGATGCTTTTGAACTAGGCTACAATGAACGCGTTGAAACAATCAGACCATTACTGAGGAGCTGTGTTTTAACTTCGTTCTGTTGACAAATAACTTATTTCACTGGATTTGAAACAAATGTTTGCAAGTGTTTGTCATTTTTCCAATGTAGCAGCTTTACATATGTGACTCTTAAAGTATAAATGGAATACAGTTTGAAACGTCGTGTAATTTATATCTTTAATACTACATTTATATACAAAATACCTCCTTAAATTGAAATTAACTGATTTGTATTGTTTTTTTAGACAGTTAAGAAAGGTCAAGTTTGATGCAATCGACAGTTGTAATTTAACCTTGTTATCATTATTCTCCCCGGCTTAAAGCTGATGGGGGATTTCAGAAATGCCCTTCGATTGTCCAACCGTCCGTCCGTCTGTCAGTTCGTCGGTATGTCTGTAACGTTTTCGCGACCACTTCGTATATTCCATACCTTGTGACGGATTGTCCTGAAACTTTCCGCAAATATTAATGCCATCAAGAAAATGTGCAGCAGTCATGAGTCAGTCACGCCGGTTAAAGGTCAAGATTGTACTTCTAGGTTGAATGTTTGAGCCTCCATTTTCGTGTCCGCCACATATCTCATTTACTGTTTCGAGAATGACTAGAGCAATTTTAAGGTCAATCAGACAATGCGCAGATTTAATCCACCACGCTGGCTCAAGATCAAGGTCGTTCTTAAGAATCCAAGTTTGATTTCCAGTTGTGTTCCCAGTCATTATACCAGTTGACGGAATTACCATATACATGGCTATTAAGTTTAGGTCATGATGACGATGTGTTTACGGCATGAGTCTGTAACGCTGGCTAAATGTTAAGGTCATACTTTAAGGTCAAAATCTGACCCTCTATGTTCTTGTCCGATTCATATCTCCTATAACCTTTGCCGGATTTTCATTAATTTCTGCAACAAGATTTAGGTCATTTAAACGATGTGAAGAAGCAAAAGTTAGTAATTGGGGCTCGAGGTCAAAGTTACATTTAAAGATCAAACGTATGAGGCTCAAATTTTGTTTCGACTTCATTTCTCCTTACACGTTTAAAGGAGCTTCGTGAAACTTCGGCACACTGTTAAGATTATTAAAAGAATGTGCACAAGGCAATCATGCCGGTTAAAGGTCAAACTATTTCTTTAAGATCCAAATTCTGAGCATCCGTTTTCCTCATTGTTCCATATTTCCTATACCCTTTGGTGTTCTTGACATTTAGTAAATTCACTGATACACTGTGTAGGAAGCATTTGCCAATAATGATGGTTCAAGGTTGAGGTCACATTTGAAGATCAATAGTTAACGATTCATTGTTTTTATATCTGCATCATATCTCCTTTAACCATTGAAAAGTTAATGTCAAAGAATCATAAGTCAATCATGGTGGTTCAAAATCAAGGTCACGACGTCAAGGTCAAATGAATCTTGGCGGGAAATGTAGCTGTCTCTTGTTTCAATTAGCGACTGATTCCATCTCCACTGAGAGAAAAATGACAAACCTATCAAGTATGTCTTGTCTAATGTCCATGAAGTTTGATTGTGTTTATCTGGCATGCAAAATAATCGAAAAATACATTAATCTTTAGAAATCGGCATGGGTTATTGCAGCATTTCAAATATGTTTAAAAGAGTTTCTGTCTAATAATGCGCGAAGTTTATATGTAACAAACCTACTTGTATCGCCCTTTCTGGTATTGGCAATTGGTCTCTTGTCTAAAATAGAAAAAAATATTGGATGTTGAAAAGAATTTCTCTCCTGATAATGTCTCTGGAGTTTTGATTCACTACATTCTTATCTGTTTGATGAGTATTGAGGTTCACCTACTTCAGTATTTAAACTTGTAAATAAATTATAGCGAATTGAATTGTACTAGTAAATTCCCGGATTTTATACTAAACTTTTCAAAAAGCATCTCTTGATTAAGTTGTTCTTGCAATTCGCATTCCAATTTATCCCTCATTAACCTTTCACTTAAAAAATCACATTCTTAATTTTACGAGAGTTAATATCGCATTGGAGAATTTATCAGATATGTAATGCTTTATAAACAGATCAGGTTTAAATGTAAACGTCCCGGTGCCCAGACATGATATGACTCTATAGGTGCCCTTTTTTTATCTGTTTACCTGTTGAATATATGTGTATATCAGATTTTCTCTCCTATTGCACCTGTTTAATTGACAATATGCACTCTAATTACGCATATATTTATTCTTCATTGGCTGTGAACAGTAGAGCTATTCTTTTGTATTGTGGGCGAAACCTTTTTATTATCTTTCTTACACCTAGTTTGTTTGGCACATTTCTGCAGATACATCGCTAATTTCATAGTTAAATGTCTATTATAGATAGAACATAATTCTTTTTATACTATAACTTCAAACTCTTTCCACTTATCTTTTTAATAGATTTCCGATAATTTAGACACTAACACGCGATAATAGGTAATATTCGATTCGATCGTCACGTTTTTAGCATTCATTTGTTTTCAGTTTTTGTCTGCATAGGTACATTTGATTATAATCTTTTAAGAAGCGCGTTTGGTTTGTGATTTATTCTGGAGTCAGTGTGAGGTTCCGCTGTCCATTAAACCAATGCAAAACATCAACGCTGTCTATTGACCGTTCCAAGGCGATGGTCCCAGTTGTAATCATTTTATCTATATAGCTGATTTCCTGTTATGAAAGTAGTGAATACAAACAAGAATTACTCTCCTGATAAAGTTTCTAGAGTTTCATTGTTTGCTATATTGCATATATTCGTTTATTAAGAAAACATATTTTGGGCGTTTTCAATTCACTTATTTTGTTCGTAAAATGTTGTTTTCGATGACAATATTTAGCAGTAATTGTATTGCCGTTATACCTGTGAACTGTGCCATTTGGTTCGAAAAAGACTCCTGGATGTGTACTTTATTTTGCTATTTATAAATTGTTTTAAGTTTTATAATCCATTGTTGCTTACACCAAATCAAGCATTGTGTCGAAATAGCATATGCTACATAATTACGAGTTCAGTGAATCTAATATTTAATTATTTGTAGGTTTTATTTGCATTATTGATCAGATGATCGTTGTTGTTTAAATGTGCCGAGAGTATTGTTGATTATTAATCAACAGCCTTCCTTATTGTACTGTAATAAGTATTGCTTACATAAAAACAGCATATTACACCGAGTGTAATATGGCAGTGTGTTGACTCAATTATGTGTGGTTCTTTTTGTTTCTATAAAATGCATTTGCGGTCAGTGAATGCATGTTTGTTAAACGAACACAAACATAAAAATAAACTGGCTTAATCTCCCGAAGATTTTACTCTTTAGTATAGGAATTTTAGTAGAAAAGTATGTTGCAGAGAAGAATCATAATGATGAACCTTACACATTTGAATTACTATATTTATACTACAGATGTTTACTGTGCTGGCATACATAATCTTACATTATCTTTACTTTTACTTAATGTTGCCTATATATGAGGTGTCTGAAAGCAATATTTTTACATCAAACAAAACGCAACACGCAAAAACTATTTTATTTTAACTGCATTATTACGTATGTTATGTTTCAATATTTTCTCCCTTGTTTTCCACACGCCAACTCGTATATTCTAAATGGTTGCTACTCACTTGTTTTTACCTAATTGCACTCATTTTTTGAATTGTACACGTATTATAAATAAAAATATCTCTCTTTTCCTGATTCGTCGAGCGGTTTCCTTGAAGCAAGCGGAATCTTTTGGTTTATCAAGCTATACATGAACCTTGCACCACAAAATGTTGTAAAGATCAGGTTATCGCTCAATGGACGCATTTACGTCACTTTTATTAGATTGTATTGTGTTCATTGGCATTTTAACACGATTGTGCAAGATATGGGTATACATGATGCAATAAATCTAGCATTGATTATATTGAGTTGGAGGCGTGGGTGTGCCTAAATTAAACCGCATACCATATACTGGTGGCACAAAGAAGAAGTCCAATGATACCACCTGTAATATTTGAAGACACGTACTATTTACATCAAACAGTCCTAGAACATTGCTTGTTGTTTGCCCTTTATAGTTAAGGAAATCTTGCATACGGAAGAGAAATTGTTTTTAACGAAGTATAATATCGCAATGCAGTTTTGAAGATCCAACTTACAAATCGTTTAAATAGATTCCGACAAAGAGAAGCAATATATATGCATAAGGCTGGGTAGGATTACAATATGTATAATAGTAACGCTAGTTTCTGTCATATACTTGGCGCATAGTTAATTGTACACTAATAATATAGGAAATTTAATAAATTTAACTTGTTGTTATCTTGTAGATATTTGTAGAAAGCTGTAAATTTCGGATTTAAATTACCAATTATTTGTTTGTATTTGTAGTGTTAAAAAAGCATATGGTTGCACAATCTTATCGAGTTGCGGTATTATCCTTGATAAACATGGGTGGCTACATATGTATTTCTGTTGATAAAATGTCTGTTTACTTGTTAATGGTGACTGTCATTAATACAGGATAACGTAATGCATCAGGATTATGTTATTAGAAATAGGACGACACCGAATGCACTTCATGTTGATAGGACCAACACATGTATGCAATATATA
>VMBQ01000265.1:285407-361550 GCA_007657795.1 Dreissena rostriformis
AAGTGATTTATTTTTCTTTAATTACGGATTATTAATGACAGCAACATACATCTCTTGAAAAAAACATCAGCGATAAAGGCGCGAACGAATTCGCTAAATGGGCGGCGATGTTCCAAGTGTGGATTAAAAGCGTTTATGGGTTTGCCCGTGACACCACATGTCTGCACATGTGTAGATACCGAAATTAAGATAAGATATCACGCGTCACCTTCAAATAACATGTTAAATGACAATCAAGACCTTATTCATGCCAGGGACCTACACAAATAGGTCCATGTCCATGCTGTGTTTTATTACTCTTAAACGAATGCAGATGAACCTTATTTCTACTAATTACGTAATTTATATTTAAAAAAAACACGAACTATTATGTGGTTGTCAGATCGATAACAGAAACTCTTTAAATCCTCAAATATATTTGATAAACCCGTTTCACTTCCTTGTTTTGCGTAGGGACCTATACACACATGGTCCATGTTTATTTCTTCAGTACCGTTTTGGAGGCGCGCGAGAGTATTCAGGGGCGGGTAATCCGGGAAGGAATCGATTTCTGGGATTGTCTATTATTAGAAATGTAGAGCATATGCCACAATGAACATTAGCAATAAACGAAAATGTAAACGAGTATAGGAAGGCACTTACATACCAAATAAAACAAAACACAAACGAACAATTAAAATAGAAGACTCTACGTCAAACAAAACAGCAATCACAACAGTAACATAGTCTATTTATATGATAAGGGTCAGTGCAATGTTGAAACCAATTATTTTTGAGAATGTATAAAAATGCTATAAATAGTCATAACTATGTTTCTTAAATTTATTCAAATTGTTAACAAACATAAACGTTATGGGATCAATTGAAATTCAAAATTGTGGTCATTAGAAACGCATGGAATATGAACACATATTAATAAAACACACCAGATAATAAACAAAATTATTGCTTCATTTTGCAACCCTTACATTTTAACAGTTAAACATAATATTAAAACGTATAAAAATAAAATTGTTATGCGTCAACAAATAGAAAGTCATATTTTTAGTTAAATGTTAGAGAAGAGAACTGTGAAGGGTATATATGTATATGTCACATTCCTTTAGAATAAGGTTAACATAAAAACACTAGTTATACATATTGTTGAACATGCTTTTACACATTAATTGGAAAGCCGGAATTGCCCTGTTTTGCACACCTATTCGTCAGAATACAAACCCTAAAACAAATATAGTGTAGCTTTCACTGCATTCTTACCGGCTTATTCGAGGTCACTAATGAGTCAAATCCAAAATGTAAAAGGGATAATTTTTATAATTAAATATAACACATTACATGCTTCTACCTATTTTATATTTTCTTATGCATGTATTTATATAAACTGTTCTAACATATTTTAGATTTTTTAAGAAACAACTGACTATGTTGACCATTATGCGCTTTGAGATGACATTGAATACTTGCTTCAAAATTGAAACAAACAAACCTTTTCTTTTAGAGTGTATTGTCTTGTAATAATGCCATATTAAATTATGGTAAGTATCATCAGGTGAGAGTTTCACAAGTAGAGATTAAATTCGGTTCATCAATGTCTTTCGGAATAACAGAGAGTACTACGGGGATGACGCGTGCAAGAATTTGAATACCGGTAACATAATGTGGGATTATGTTTTATTGGTTTTAATTGGAAACATTCTGATGTACGCATTTTGGATTGCATACGCAAACAGTCTTGTCTGTTGGCGGGAGCATTGTATTATTATGAAAGGTATTATTCATTTTATAGAGTGCAATATAGTGCCAGAAATAACAGTTGTTACTGAAGTGCAAGTAGAAACTAAATTAATTGTATGGTTTCCATATGAATTATTTGCCGCTTCCCAAAAGTAATAAGAACATATTTATTAGGTCATATTTTCGTTCGGAACATGGGCGATTCTATATTAGTGCAAGTACATTTGTAAGCGTTTCTAACGCAACACTTTTCAAACTTGAATATCTCTGTAATGAATAAATATGTAAAATTGTACATATGATCATGCGACTTCATTCTGTGCAAGCTCACGATAAAATCATTCATCCGTGACGATCGGACGCTTGAGCACGATAGTCTAGTTTAATTGATTGTATACCTAAACACGTTTTTGAACGTTTCACTCATTCTGAAAACAGTTTTTTGTTATTCTAGGTACAATCCTTAGATAGTAAATGCCCATTTATAACAAGATAATTGCTTCAGTGAGTTTGTAATTGATATCGTGTCCAGAGAAAGGCGTAACGCAGACGCTGCTAGAATTACACGAGTGGGTGTGTTATTAAGACTTCTAGAGCCACCGCATAACTTGCGGTTAATCAAAGTCTTTGAACATAACAGACAGTATTACGGGGTTAACGCGTGTGGTATTTATCACGTAAAGTACACTTACATAAATGAACAGCTATTTACATCTTTATTTATTGGAAACGTTACCGTATTGGTTATTTATGCAGTTTATTCGGTTGTTAAGCAAATTATAACGTCTGGGTTTGCTCTTCAGATGTCGGAAACAAATGCATTTGCTGTGGTCGATCAAAGCAGTCAGTAAACCAGTGGGCTTCAACAATGCATGATTCTCGGAATTATATTTATTTGACAGTGTCGCTTCTAGGAGATCTACCCACGCCAATGCTCACTGGAGTAGTTAATTCGTCTTTTGTGCCTGGTACAGTTAAACTAATACACCTATATTATCTGTTTCTTATAATATAAAAGCAATTAATTCAGATGTGAACCAGTTTCGATTATTGCTAATTTCAAATGTTTTGCACGCAAAACTATAATATACTATGTCGATATAACTAACATGTTATAATGGAAATATTCAATCAGAAAGATTAATGCCAAAATAAGCATAATGTGTTTTTGACATGTATTGAAAGTCAACTTTTCATTATAAAATCAATTATACCTTATAGATTTATGATTAGTTATCAGTGAATCATATACCATCATTTATATTTAAAAAATAGACTATGTGATATGCACTGAAACGCTTATTTTAATTGTAATTAAACACTTTTGTCGGATAATAAAGTAGCTTCATTTTGTGAATTGTGTAGGTATTTATCCGTGTCCTTGCTACAAATTATTTCTAATGTTTTTACAGTGTAACATACGTCGAAACCTGTATAAGTTCAGCATGCGCGATGTTCAGGTTGATCTGGTAAAACATACCTCACATCATACAATGATGTAAACCGTCAAGTTATCGCAGAGTCAAAACATTAACGTCATTTCGATAAGGTTTAATATAGTGGGCGGTTGCTCAATGATATATAGTGCTCATGATACAGAATATACGTCACAGACAGCACATAGAGAACGTGGGCAACATATCCACCTTTTTTATAGGTGCGGAACGAGTATGCCAAGTAGCAGCAGGTGAGATGTGCACGTGCAGAAGATATATAAATTATAAATCAATGTGGTAACAGGTTCGCACCCACTTGATACCAGTAGAAACTGGCATTAATATAGTTTCGTCTACAATAATGTACGAGCTGTGTGGGAATTCAATGATACACATCGATACACTCGATGCAAATTGGTTCAGTGCACGGCTCCGATCCGCACATACACTGTAAATATGCCAAG
Source organism: Dreissena rostriformis (assembly GCA_007657795.1). Taxonomy (NCBI): domain Eukaryota; kingdom Metazoa; phylum Mollusca; class Bivalvia; order Myida; family Dreissenidae; genus Dreissena; species Dreissena rostriformis. The sequence continues at coordinate 289,042 of VMBQ01000265.1, forward strand.
TAGCGCCAGGTTAGATATGCACGTGCAGAATATATATAAAATATAAATCAATGTGATAACAGACTCACACCCATTTGATACCAGTAAAAACTGGCATTAATATAGTTTCCTCTACAATTATGTACGAGCTGTGTGGGAATTCAATGATAAACATCGATACACTCAATATCACTGCAAATTGGTTGGGTACACGCCCCCGATCCGCACACATACTGTAATTAAGTAGCACTTACCACGATTAAACGCGGGGAGTGCTTTCAACCATATATATAGCATATATAGCTCGTATATANTATATTTAAGAATAAAATTTAGTAGAAGAAGTAGTAATTTAATGTAGTTATATGATCACATAAACAAAATGATCGACACATTACTAATTATTTCAGCAAATCATTATCTTATGACGGAGAAATATTCGAACATTCAATCTGGACAAACAGAAAAACTTTACATACTGGCGGATATCGTAACGTAGTTTAGTTGTATTGGTTGTAAAGCTACACATATGCTGGAGTTTTCACTCATCCAGAACATGTTTTGTAATGCAAAGTACACTCCCTAACTAATAAATGATGATTTATAACAAGTTTTGTTTTGTTTCGGTCACTGTGTAACTTATACTTAGGTCAGCTAAATACGAATTGCAGACGATACAATATCAAATACACGAGTAGGTGTATCCTCTATGACCGCCGCATTAGCTGTAATTAATGAATGTCTTTAAATACAACATACAGTGAGACGTGGTTTTACCGAGTTTGCAAAGTTGATGTGTGCAATTCATTATTATGCGGTACTTTATACCCATATATATAGTCAAAACTGTCATAGCGGTCAACTAAAAATAACGGTCAACTACAGAAAACGGTCAGTCTGGACTCCCTCCAACAAAAATCACTCTATATAACACTTGGAAATAACGGCAATCGTCCGTAACGGCCAACTGCTAGTATATTATACTCCCGAATTCTTTTTTTTTAACTCAAAACAACGATCACGAGTTTTCGTTTGAAGTTACGAAAAGTCAACACACAAATCAATCTGGTTTTAACACTATTTATTTAGTTCATAGAAAGTACATAATAAGCAATACAATACAAAACATACATACTATTTTCGAACAAAATACAAGGCTGGTAGAAATTGCAGTATTGCTTAATATAAAGGCTGTAGTATACAATTTAACAGAATTGAGAAAAAAGCTCGATGCTTATGCTATGTCTCTCTCCTGTTAGTTAGAAGCGCTGCTGTTATGGTGTAAACAACCAAACGTGTAACGACAATTTATAAAAATGACAAAATTACGAACAATATGAAACAGTGATAGGTAGTTGAATACCGTTCAGAAATGGAAAAAAAATACGTTGTAAAACAAATCAATCTGCGTTGTTGTATTTTACCTTTGACGTCATAGCGTCTATTGTGCGTCTAGTTTGCGGGTTGAGAATCTGATTGCAGTAACTGCTTTTGATAAAAGCGGCCCGCTGCGAGAAAACAAATAACGACTTAGCGACGATTCAATTTCTGATTGAATGAAATATGTGCAAGTAACAATAACAGTGTGTATTAGTAGCAATTAGCGGCCCAGTCATAACGCCATAGTAATAGTGCGAAACGAAATCAAGGGATCTTTATCGCTGATAAGGTGTTGTTCACTTAGCTAGCGTGTGTTATTATAAGAAAGTGTAAAAAGATTAGTGATCGTTTATTGTGGCACAACGGGCATCGAATTGCAAACTTTCAGCATTTATGGAAGCGGACATTTAGTCACGTGAAACGTCTGTTATCCAAATACCTTTTCAATTTCCAGGAGAGAAGCTAACACCACTTGTTTTCGTAAAGTCCCGAAAACCGATGTATGACTATGATTTTAAGATAAATTGTGCTTAGATGTGTTTAATAAAATGATGTTTGTGTATAAATAAATATTAAAACTTGTGGATTCTTTGCATGAGAACGATAACGTTATACCGTACTTTAGGTTTATAACAGCGATGCGCTATTACTTTTGCGGACGTGACGTCATTTACACATCACGACCGTTAGGTAAAAATCTTCCAATGAACGTAATATAAAATGTCGGATTTACTGAATTCAAGAGATGCATAAGTTAACAGTATTATTATCGTTGATAAACTCATACGTTTAAGAATAGGTATAAATTTAAATCAATTTATAAGATATTAATTTGAAGTTTTCACAAGAAGTAATTTTTGTTATACTTATTTATCGGCAATAAGACTTTGTTTAAATTACTATGTTAAAGAAACGACTGGGTGGGTAACGACCTAGCAATACTACCAATTAACTGACCAACGATCAAAAAAGTGGTAATCTTAGAACCCTGTCTACAACGGTCACTTTGATCATTTCCATTGACTGGCCGTATATATATATACGTATAAAAAATCGATGTGTTAAAAATGATTTGAATGTTGAATGACTAATTCCTACTGATACATTGTTTATTCACTTTGTAGAAATAATGACACTAGAGAAACATACGAAGAAACCGTCCGTCCGCTAGTTTATTTTATTTAAGGAACGTAGCCAATAACCTTTACAATAAGGCCAATACGTGCAACACGGAAATACACTATGACTAAGTTTGAAACAAACAATATTTCATCACTGTGGGGCAACGTACTCCGCACATTGCGCAATTGTACTGTAGAACAATAGCACTTTCACTCTACGCATGTTCAGTATTGAATATCGTTTCATGGTAAGTATAAAGAATACATGGTAAGTATAAAGAATACATGTGTTTCCCTGATTTTAACTGTTTGCACACTTTTTGGTTCTATGTGTTTAAAATGTCTCAATCAAGGATGTCCACAAAGCTGATAAACTAATGACCTAAGTCAATCTTAAGAACCTATTCAAATAGGAACACAATTTGAAATTGCAACTTTGAGAAGTGAAGTTTAAAGTAAAGTGTCAGCAGATTTAATCCCATTTAGATACATAATGAGTGTGTGCTGCGTAATTCTTTTGCAACGTACGTGTACAGATTAATGAAATGATGTAGAAGGTATTAAAATACTGCAGGAAGATATGGACTGAGTATTGCGGTCTATGTATTTATATGTTTTCCACTTGTAAAACGGGATATATTTGTTTACTAGATAAGGATTTCAGAGTGTATGATTATATGTTTTATATGCGTTATTTAATTCATTATGTGCTGTAGAGACAACCATTCGGTAGAACACCTGTAACGGCGTTAGCATGCGTTTATAAAATCGTTACTATTTTAACTAACTGGTAAACTACTCCGAACCTCGAAAGCGTCATACGACAACATACAGTGCAAAATACGCGTGCGTGGCTCCACATCGGATCCTATTAAGGTAGTACGCAGTGTAAGGCAAGGAGGAGTACTGTCGACTTTGTTTTACCTAGCCTATATAGATGAGCTGTTACGAGAACTACAAGCAAGTTCTTGTGGGGCAATGGTACTAGGCATAGATGCGGGCAATCCAGCGCTTGCCGATGATGTCACACTGGTCGCTCTTAACCCCCTTCTACTCCAAAACCTAGTAGATGTCGTGTATCGTTACTGTAAAAAATGGAGAATTGATATGAACGTCGAAAAATCAAATGTTTTGGTATTTTCGAAACGCCGTAATAGCCCGCAAACAGGTATTCTATACGGGGGCGAGTATATAGAACAAACCAGATCTGTCTTGCACTTAGGTATATTACAAGAATCTGATCTAAAGCTACATAACCGCATCGAAGCTAGACAACAGAAAGCTAAAAAATCATTTTTTGCTATGGCAAGTCAGGGTCTCCACCCAAGGGGTGTCAATCCCTTAGTTTCAGTAGAACTATACAAAAAAATATTATACCAACCGCTTTATATGGCGCCGAATTATAGAATGACATGACACAAAGCGACATCCTTAGTATAAATCGCTTCCAACATTTCATCGCCAAGCAGATTCAAGGACTACCCATAAGAACACGCTCAGATATGGCCGAACCAATAATTGGTCTCCACAAATTATCAGCAGCTATCGAAATCAAGAAGTTAATGTTCCTACATAAGATATTGACACTACCCGATGACACAATCACCCATAAACTCTTTATAAACAAATTCGTATTGTATAAGTCTGATAATAAATTGGTGCAAAGGGGTTTTATTCCAGATATTTGTAGTCTTTTAAGAAAGCACAATCTGTATGTTATTGTTAATGAATGTATAGAACATGGATTGACTTTTCCTCTAAAATCAATTTGGCAACGCGTTGTGAAGCATTCTGTTGTAAGGCATGAATACATTTGTTTCGAGCAACGACTCTCCAGCGACAACGAATTTCTATTTTTTCGTATTATACACCCATTATTTAAACCGGCCGTCTTATATTCTGTTTCAAAGACGAGCAGCTTTAGAGGAACGTTACTAACTATAGCAAGACTGTGATGTAGGCCCTTTCAGCTGGCAATGAACACATGTGATCTATGCGAACACATATATTACGACCATCTGGCACATGTTTTGTGTGAATGTGAAGTGTCGTCCTCGTTGAGACACAGTTACTTCGACCAGATACACACAGCACTCGGAAATGAGGTTAAACATCAACTTGAATCTATGGACAGTATTGACATGAGCTTGAAAATGCTCGGGGCCCCAATAGAACCCATACTCGGAGTAAGAAAGAACAATGTATATCTGAAACTGTCATACATTTTTATTGTAAAATGTATAAGATATTGCTTGTAAAAGATGTCTATGTTATACAACTTGAAACAAGTACTTAATTTAGTAAATAGTATTCATGCACTTGAGAAAAAGAACGCACTGTGTTATCTATCATGCACTTCAATTGTATCACATGCAGTTGTATATTTATAATGCACTTATATCATAATTTGTGTATAACTGTTATTATAACATGTTCAAAATCTCCATACTGTGGGAAATAAAGAATTTGATTGATTGATTGATTGAAGCTAAGAAAGGACACATCGTATTGCGTGTTGGTTGTTTTGCCAACAAAATGCAGGTTTGTAATATAGGGTTTAACCCGTTGTGGTGTCAATCTAAACACCGTCTGACCCTCTGTTGTCTTCAATGCTCGTAAATGTTCTGAACTCCATAATGTTCATATCGTTTGTAAAAATGAAAATTGACACTAAAGCATCATTGGTTTACATGAAAGTTTAATTTTGTTGAACACTGTGACACATATAGTTTTACTTGATTCGACAATTGAAATGTTTTTGACATTTTGCACATGTTTTAGACAACTAATTAATGGAAGAGCTCTATTGAAAAGCCTTTTGTTATGTAACTAACAAAAAAGTTTCTAAATGTTAACTAAGTATATACATATAGTAATGTTAGTCATGTTATTTTGACAATTGTCTTCTTCTTCTGACACCAAGATCATTCTGGAAGTATGTACCTTTTCGACCGACATGTTAAATACACACATATTCGTAATGGTGATATTACATAAAAACAAGGTGTAGCGGGTCGTCCATTATTTCATCTAAGAATAAAGAACAATATTAAAATGTAAGATAACACAATTCCAATCAATTAAGTTCTATTGGTTGTATTTTGGGTTTTAGAACCGTACTTACACTAATCGGCCACAAATAAACAATTGGCATACAGCCTTTTTAGTCTGAAATTATATCTGATCGTGGGTGAAATTAATTGCACATATCCACTGTGAATGAACAAAAGCTGTCACGGGACCCCAACGTCAACGTCAGTAGGGGTTTTACGAAGGATAACAGCCGCACCCGGTAGTTTTTTTGTCAATATCTTTGCTGATCGTCCTCTGGCTTTCATACAAGTGTGGGCAAAAAGGCATGCATAAAGCTTGCGATCGGTATATCACGCTTGGTGTGTGTTGCTATGGTTTTCGAGAACAGTTCGACACAAATTTTCATTGAAAAAGCAAACGTCAGTGGTAAAACATACAAAGAGTCGGTGTTCACACAAATAAACGATCACATAACTATATATGCGTTACCTGACGAACATGTATAACATATTTCTTCGCATAAACAAACGAAAATATGTATCGGATAATAAATATACGTTTGAAGAGAAGAAACAAATATTGCAAACGTCAGTAGTACATTAAAGTATGGCAAACATCAGTAGCAAAGAAATGCAAACGGCAGTAGCGGAATATATGGAGGCGTTTCATGTAATGCACAACACGGAAAAAATTAATTTAAACTAATTTAGAGTAAGATATAACAAATTAAGATTGATGTCACAATGCACGACATATACAATTTCAGCAACAACAAAAAATAACAAATGTAAATATATTAATATGTATCCTTATTTATTTGCGCCTTATACTAGTTTTACTGTTCGAGATGTCATGAGATCCATTGTTTCATATGATGTACATGTAAATACATTATTACAAAACACAATTCAAATCAATTAAGTTCCGTTGGTTCTATTCTGGGTTTCGTAACAGAATTGCACCAATCGGCCACCAATAAACAATTGGCATACAGCCTTTTTCGTCTACAATTATATCTGATCGTGGAAAAAAAATTAATTACAAACGTCGATACACTTGAAGCAGGTCTGTTCGCAAAACGCCTCCGTCCCGCTCAGACAATATAATGGTAATGCAGAGCACGGCTAAACTGTGTGCAATCTGATTTCTGGCATTGCTAGTTACTAAATTACGTCATGATGAACTATATCTAGCTTTGATGAAAGTATTTGTAAACGTTCGCCGTGTTTGCAACACATTATTTATAAATAATCTTTTTTTTTCGTACGAAAATGCTGTGTTTATATTTGATAATCCGATCATATTTCCTGTTTTTCATCTCTCGATGAACCCAATGCATATGCAAATGTCAACGTCTATATTTATGACCGAACTACTTTTTAAATAAACAAGTTTTAAGTTACATCGATGCACGAATCGGATTTTTCTTTCATTTACCAAATGACGTTATTAATTGGCATGAACGTCAACGATATGTCGTTCGACGAAAATTTAATCGAAACTGAAACTTGATTCACACGCTAGGTCATAGACGGTCTTTGTGGTCTTTAAAATGCTAACAATACAGGTAATTTTCGTCATATTGGTTGTAATTATAAGTATATTAAATAGCAGTTTTCTGCATTTTACTGGAGTACGAACTGTCGGGAAAATGTTACTTGTACCGACAGTTTATACACCGGTCAAATGCAGAAAGATGTTTTTAAATTCGAAACAAAAAATGCATTAGCATGGCTCTGTTTATCAATTATACCTTTTTATGTAACCGTTAAAAAATGCACTTTTAAGAAACAAATTTCGTAATTTATTTTCCAAAGTATGTTTGGTATGGGTACAAAATGTGCTGTAAACATACGGAGCAATATATTTCATTATTTTTGTTAAATGTAACGTGTTTGTTGAGTAGACATTTTTATTCAAGTAAACAAACAATTTAAGTCTTACTTTGCCACATGAAAATTACAATGTGGCGACACATATGCGCATTTCCAAAATTCTTCGGTACAGCAAGTTATAAATTGTGGGCGTGCTAATTAGATGTCTAAAACAACTGTACTTGCTGTTGTTAATCAAATACTTTGAACGATAGCAGTACGTATAACGGTGGTAACCCTTATGGATTCAACGATGATGCTAAAAAAGATACATTTTGATCCGTATCGCTTCTAGGAAATTCTTCTCAAGCCGACTTGTTTGCAAAGAAAATGTAGACCGTCATAAGCAAATGCGATGCCTAGAGTAAATAAACAAAAACATTAACAACAAAAACACAATATTCACTAACATGTGTGCGCGATGGCTATTCTGTAGTGTATTTCATCTGAACTGACATTTGACCATTATATGGTTTCAAATCGACACCCCTTTGTTTGTTTTGAGTAAGATTTTGTTTAGATCATACAATTACTAATTTATGACATTAAACCCATTATGTAAGGGCGTTTCGTTGTTCTGTCTTAATCAGCATTGCTTATCAGTATTATAAAACCAAACACAATCCAGCCCGTCGTCAATAAATCTTACGACATGTTAAATGCATCTTATCAAATAATGTTTTATTCATTTATAAGCGTTCATGATTCATGGTGGTGGTGTTATCGAAATGTGTATCTTAAATAATGCATTAATCTCAATGTCATGTTGCAAAAATACAAATTGTTTTATAAGCGCTCATAATTTCTTTGAATGTAAACCTAAACAGCCGTCTGAAATCAGAAAACAATTATATAATACAGAACAGACTCCTTTGTAAAATTCCGATTTGTAATATAATTATTTATTATACCATTGTGTAATTAAGGGCAGGTAACGCCGCTTTCTATCAACAATACCATTTATTACTTACGTATGATAATGGCGTTCATGTTTTGTTTACTAATCTATCGTAACAATAACATTTAACTGTATTGGTCATTTTAATTGTTGTGTTTAATACACTTCGTTGGTTGCAAATCACACTCCCATATATTTCTGATGTCAGACTGATAAGAAAATTGACATTTCCAAACCGTTGGTTATGAATTCGTAATCGGAAAACTTCCCAGAACTTACATAGCACAATAACATTTTAAATACCGACATATTCTCTAAAGAATGTGTGTGTTCTTGTTTTACGTTCGTTCAATGCCACACTTGTATGAAGAATGTCGAAAGATTTTCAAAACATATGAAATTTGTGTAAAACATTACACTTACCAATTAAACATATATTCGAACAGGTGCTTTTCGATCTTTTTCGATATAACCTTTAAGTATTTTCACATGAATTGACATCTTTATTTACAAGAACGTTTGTCTGCAGATATTTCGACACACATATGACAATTTCTCCTGTCTTTCTGAAAAATGCAATCGATTGTTTTCTGTACTGAAGTAAATTGCTAAATTAATAGCTTCTCTCTTCCATAAAATTAAATAATTGTTGAAATACACGGTATTCACTATCTTGCCAACCTTAATGAAGCACACATTTCCATGGTGGTATCGGTCTGGTGAATCACATCTATAAGCTAAAAAAAAAGGTTATGTTTGAAAACTATGTGATTTTTTGAGTGACTAAAACAAGCTAGAGTTCTTTCGCAATCCAAATATTTAAATATGTATAATTTCAATTCAATTGGGCATCAATTCAGAAACAAAAGCACGGTCCACTACGGCGACGAAAGGCATTTTGTTTTAATCATCAGAACGACATATTTGTGATGTCAACGGTCTTCTGACGCTCAATCATATAGCTGAAAGTATAATATTTATTATCTTAAAGTATGGAAAACACGAAAAGTAATGATTGCATTCGTAAATTGTGATATCGTTTTTTCATTTCTTTTGTTGTCATATTAAAAGGAATTTCGTTTATGTTTCATATGTACATATGAATCGATAGCTTACAATATACCACATTCAAATTAAAAGATACACTATATTCATAACATTTTTATACGATGTTGACGTCTATAATACGTTTGATGCAGATCGCTTCCATTAATGTTATAACAATGTACCTGGGTAATGTTGAAGATATGGAATCGTATGGTATTACAAAACATAGGATTTCCGCCCACAACTTTTTATTACCTAATTAACACAGATCAAAAGAAAAGAAACCACGTTATTGTATAAAAATCCCACAAGCTAGAGCCGATGATATCCAAACAGGCAATCGAAAGTTGCGAATTCTAACTCAAAATTAATCTAATACATTATTCTTAGATTTTTTTTTTCATAATAAAACATAAGATATACAAAGCATACGGGGTAAATTAATTGTAGAATATAAAACATTTGTTTTGTACTATATACAGACTACGGAAGCAGTGAATTGTCGATACATGCTGCTTATCAATATTAAAATATTTCATTTATTGTTACATTTATGTTTACATTAATTCAGTCTTATAATAAACCAAATACAATTTTGGGGTTACACACATTTTGTTTATTATTATTTTAAGTCACATACTACTATATAACAGTTTTAGCTGTTTTTCGCCGTTTCATATCCAACAATCAAATTACCGCACGACTTGGCCCGTGTTCACCCACTAGTGTTGGGATTTGAAAATAAAGACTAGAAAAGAAAAATAAATACCATTGTATCAATATGCTAGCGTTAGCATCATGATTAACAGACGCCATAAAAAATATAATTAATTCCAAATATCAATTGCATTTTAAGAACAGAAAAGTCTTGAATAAAGTACTCTTAAGTTTTCAAAACGTAACTTCTCGCGTGGTTGATCGTAAATGTTTCACTCTTGTAAAACATATTGCGCTCCAGAAACCGATTTAAACGATAGGTGTTGAAAGGTGTTGTAAGACTTCGTGGAAATGTAACGTCTGATTGAAATTATAGCATTTGTGTTCAAATGTATTGTTGACAGAGTGCCCGTCAGCATGTCTGACTGTTATCATCGTTCTAAAATGTTCACTGTCCGCCAACGAATCTGCTTCAAACATTGACTTCGCATCCATGCTGATCTTTTATCGTATTATTAACAAGCGAAACTAAACAAAAGCATGCCTCGTTGATTGTCTTTTGTATGATTAAATGGGCTATACCTACACTATGATTCTCTCAATTTTAACTTAACATTTATAATCCGAACTGTTTATGTCAATATTATTCAAATATTTGATCTAAATTTAAAAAAAAAGTTTTTTTTTTCTTTTCTTATTTTGGGTAAATATGCGTAGGTGTGAACTAAAGTATGCGGTTACGTAAACAGGAAATAATATTTACACTGTGACAGTTCTGTCAAATCCTTTTTCCTTTAACAGTAAGTTTGATTGCAGCTGATTCAAGAACTTAATTTATTGGTAAAAAATGTTTATTGTTTTGTATTGTAATTTTTCGTGAAATTAAAGTTGCTTTATATTCATGCTTCACTTATTTTCTGATCAATTTTTAAAGGAGTACAACATCTGTTTAACAAAAAGGATTGAGACGCATAGAAGCAAAATAATTAAAAAAACATTAGGTACAGACGAAAACAATTGGTATATAAAACTATCCGATCATTGTTGTTAAAAATAGATTGTGGATGTACAACTTGTTAAACTAAACAGCATACATTTAATATATTCCAGAAATCAATATGAGGAAGTTAAACAACGTTATAAGGTGCGACATTGTTTAGAACATGGCGTAACCTTTCATTGTATGCTGGCTACACTTATACACGCCCCATTCTTTACATTGACCGATGTAAGACGGTGATGCCAGTTGTAATCATAATAATGTACCTTTGAAGGTAAATTCCTATCTTATATAAGTACTTTAACACTTAACCTTAATAACTATGGCATGGTGATGGAGTTCTCTTCTCATTAATCTTCTTATTTATAATGATTTTTTTCTCCACAATAATACACTGTGCGCTTATTACAATGGAACGAGTCTCTTGGGTGCTTGCCGGTACAGTCCGCAAATGCTAATGAGGTACGACACTTCCCGCCTTTACTACATTTTCGTTAAGAGCCTTCGTCTTAACGAATAATTATATAAATTTAGAAAAAAAAATCGTCCTTAATAAGATTGAGCGGACCGCGCATGCGAAACTTTACGAACATGCATTAAGCCAGGTTTTTGCACAAACGCAGCTGAATTCATAATTGTAAACACCATTCATTATCCTTTCACGGAACACATAAATAGTAAGTCCTTTTTAAACTCAATTTGTAAACATGACAAAACATTTTGCAATGTTATAGGAATATGCCAAAAAGAAATTGAGAACATCTTTTACGATTTTCCGAAATAACCAAAGACATTAGAAACATTTTAGACTATTGTAAGAACGTGATATTTACTGTTTGAACTAGATTCAAAAGTGTGTTTTGTTTTAACATCCCTAGTTAAACGTCCTGTCAAATGTAATTAATATAATAAATAAATAAGCAAATATATGCGAAGTGTTTGTTTAAATGTCATTTGATTACAGTGGTAAATTGATGAAAAGGGTCACATTATACTGCTATCTAAACAAACGAAGTGCTCAGTAAACAGTTACAAAAAATTACAATTCTTACAAGTAAAAATCTTAAATTACAATTGCGTGCAAGTAAAAGTCATATTATCCATTATTTAAATCAAATTAAGTATTATACATACATGTTACATGTATGTTGTAACATATTTTAATAAATACATATCTTCTTGTTTATGTTTTCACCTCTTCCCCTGAACGTTGTAATTTACCGTTGTTTCCTGAAAATGACGTGACTTTGTTGTTATGTTATCTAAAACTTATATTTTCTCATTCTATTCATATATTGTGAACATGAACATTTTGTAGCAAAAAACGAAACGAACCGAAACGATTTCTGCCCAAACAATGTTCGACTTAAAATTGACCGCGTTTAAGTGTAAACAAAGGAAATGTGGAACAAAACAATGAGACATATGTTCTAACGCGAAGTTCCAGATTAAATATTAAATATTTAGTCTGGTCGTAAGATTAAAAATTGAGTAAGCGTCTCTTTACAAAACCAACAATTTCTAAAGTATGCTTAGAGGCGATCAGAAAGTATTCATAAGCACTGTTCAGTTTGTGAAAATGACATTGTGCTATAACAAACAGGACGAGATTGAAGACGACCCATTATAGCAACCATGATACTCCTCGAATAACATGTTTTTAAATTATAGCTCAACGTGCTGAAGTGAGCTACTGTGATCATCTTGTATCGGTCGTTCATAGTCCGTCATCGTACGTCGTGCGTCGTCATAATTTTTCGTGTGAACACTCTTGACTCAGTACTTTTTCCGGTTTCAAACTATAACGATGAGATATAATTGGTAAAAATAGTCTTACTAAGTGTCATACTAATTGAGGAAAGGCTGCGACTTATAGAGGTTTCACAATTCAAATGTTGATTACGCAGGACGAACGACGCACGACGAATGTTGGACAAAAGTTTATCAAAACGCTCACCTGGGGAACTTTTAGCTCAGACGATCTAAAACACGATTTATACATTTTGTGTAACCTGCTTTTGAACCGTTAGTGTATATGGTAATGTATATATATTTGTTGCAAAAGAAGGAGAGCCAATCAAGACTAGCTTTCATTTTTTTGTTTTCATCATATTCGGGGCCAAAAAGTACAATTGTGTTTTATATAATAGGACAAATAGGTGTATCTCACTAGAGATTCAGTTAGCGTCTTGTTACAGCAAGTTTTACTGCTTGTTACATCAAGATTTACTGAAAGATCAGAAACAATCTTGTCCCAGACTGTGAGAGCACTAGTCCACGGAAAAAAAACACAGAAAATATAATTAAATGCCATTTGGATGTAATTGCTGTTATAAAGTCTGTTTTATTTTGTTAGACCTCACACGTTACATGCTGTCTGGTTTAAATTTGAAATACTTGTTTTTGATGTTAAGTGAATGGGTGTTTAGATTACAAAAATAAAAAAATGTATGAAGTTGTAATCATTCAGTCTAGGCGTTGCTGTTTTGTCTGAATCAGCAATCTCTAAAGTAAGCATTTTCATACAGAATCCATGCTTCCTTCGTACATCTTACGATATTGAAAATGTACCTTATCAATAAATGTTTAATTAAATTTTGTGCGTTCCATTTGTAGATGATGGCGTTATTAACAATCGTATCACCGGTAATGCAATAAGATATTCCGAGCGCATACTCTATATATGAATCAGCATTAACCGATATGCCTAATAAAAGAATGTACATCACTTAAGATGTGTTATATCATTAGACATGGTCAAATTAATTACAACTGCAGAACACACACGATATCAGTTATATAGATAATAAATAAAATAAAGTTAACGCATTAATGTGTTAAAGAATGCTTTTGGTGTGTAGCGTCGATAATGGTGCAAAATACACATTTTTCTGCATAGGTGTCATACTTAACAATACTCTGTTTACATGTTCATTTGTGACGATAAAGTCACAAACAAAATACTTTAACAAAGATACATACAATGTTGAGGACAATTTTGTGTGTGTATTATAATCTGATATCAACGGACTGTTCTTTTGTGGATGTATCTGTATAAGTACACAAAGCACTCGTATCATATAATGAACTAACATATTGGCCTGATTGTTTGTATTGCTTCTGTATACAATAGGAATCATATGTTATACACAATAGACCGATCCACTTTATACCACGAATGGTCTAAACGCCTCCGCAGTCTATGTAATATAATTTATTTCCGTTCATCAACATCGCAAAAATAACCACGTTGGAAAATTACAAAAGGTCGTTCATATATAAAATACTTTAATCGCTAAACGCATTTTATCATTTGCGATGATTGAATACCATTGCACATTAATTTATGTCGAAAGGTTAACGGATACGTCCCGCGAGAATAACTATTCATGTATTTTATTATTATTATTATTATTATTATTATTATTATTATTATTATTATTATTATTAGAATTATTGCATATGGTGTGATAATATAAAAAATATACATCAATTGCAACTTATAATTGTGTTTTATATAATCACTTGAGAAATGTGTATACAAGTCTAATAAGCTTACCACAAAATAACAAAATTGCTGTTGTTCTTAAACGCATACATCATGTGATCTATATAAATAACGACCTATATACTTCGACCTAGAGAAATTTGACCTGGAAGAAGAAGGTAATAATTTATGTCGGTTATAATAGGAAACTGTTATTGGGTAAATCTGTTTATGCAATATGCAATTTACCATTTGGAGTAGGCAGGTTAACATAAAAACTATTGTAACACATATTGTTGAACTTGCTTGGGAACAAGTTATAGATTTGGCTGATAACTTTTCATGGTTAAACCAACATGATTGTAATAAGAAACAGGAAAACCAATAAAGTATATCTTTAAATGCTTTTTTTCTCATGATTAAGAACCGCATTTGAGTAGCATCCCAAAAGTCAAACTGATATGGTTGTCAAATAAGAGGACACGATTGTCAAATGCACTGATCTGTTATATTATTTCCAATCAATTATGCTTAAAACCGTTCTTCAAAATTCCAGTACGCCTTCATGAACGAACGATTAATATTACATAGGTTAAATGACACATAACAATACATATATGCATATATTTATACACAGATTACCATTCTGAAATTATACTTTACATGAACGGTTATGGCAAATTTCTAACATTTTAAATCAAAATACAAGTGGGTTTTTAACAAAATAGGACAAGTATGTGTTTAGTAATAAGATGTGTCCAAAAAGTCTTTAAACAATATCATGTACTTTAAATGATGATGCCTAGTGACAAAGTTGGATACTAATTTGGTATGACTCAATTCCGTTCATCGAATTCACAAACATTACCACATTGGAAATGTCACTAAAGCCCATTTATGTTAAAATCCTTAAATCGCGAAACATATGATATCCATATGCGATGATTGGATAGAATTGCATATTAATTTTGAAAATAATATTTTTGGAAAGGTCAAACGAGTAATTCCAACGATGGCAACGATTCATTGATAGGAAATTAGATGATGCCAAATAGCAAGTTTTTTAAAAATTGTTTTACCTTCAACAAACGTGTATTTTCAAATACTTTGTTTTTTTGTGTTCGGTCGGTTCTACATTGGTACGTTTGGAAATGTTTAGACAAACGTGTCGCTATATGATAATATTACGTACCTATCGAAGTTTTGCCATCACTACTGTACTCATCATTCAAAGATTAGAACCCGTACTCGCTACTAACGTTTTCTGTATCTGTATCAGGTAGCAATAATGTGTCGAAAACCAGGTATATTATAAATAGAATATTACACTTTGGTGGCGTTGTGAGAACGTGTATCCGTATACAGTCAAGTTACCATTACCGGATCATTGCCAATAGCGTATCACTTTGATGTTCAAGACTGTGTATCGCGATAAATAGTTGAAATTTTTAGATGATATGTTGCACACAGCATCTTAAAGGCCTGTTCTTTAAACGTATTGATTGAGTCGAAATCGGAGCTACTCTCTGTTAAACATTTTGGTATGTTTTGCCGACATCTATATACGACTTTGTTGAGTTCCGTCTCGTTTCCAAACCGAGGTTGAACATTATTCGCGGCAACATGCTATAACTGTGTTGGAAAGTAAGAAGTTTACGCATAAATTTAAAGGCCATTTAGTATTATTTCTGTCTGCAAAAGTCCATTTCAGTTTTGATTCGTGTTTAAGATTTTGCAACATCTTAAATAAAATGAAGAGTAGTCTATATTTTATAGTGTTTGTTTTGTGATTTGTCTCCACCGCTGAACCCGATGAAACTCAGTTCTATCGATCGGTTGTTTGGCTTTTGTCATATGATTTTGTCCAGTGTCGAGTTGTAGTGCCATTGGTCACTCGCCTTAATTTAAGAACATTGTAGTGTTGATAAGAATGATCTCTTGCTTATTAATCATATATATCAATATGTTGGTGTAATTATTGTGCCAGCTTAGAAGAAAGCTTCATATTTTACGACATTGATGATGTTAGAAAATTAATATATTTACAAAAAAAAAAGACTGAAACTGTACTAAATATTTTTATTAGCAAACAAAATTATGAATATATATGCGAACCATCCTTGAGTCAGTTGACTATTCGCATTCACATTGCTCTCGCCATACCAAACACAATTTTAACTTGTGTATGCTTATATACTAAGACCAATTAAATTGGTCTCATACTTAAAAGATTCATAATAAATTAGATACAATCGCGCATTCAGATCGTATATTTTTATTAATGTTTGGGTTGGCGAGAACAGATGTGATACAGGCAGACAACGACTGTTACATGGAGCATGAAAAGGATATTTTTCGGAAAGGAGTACACATTAAGTCATACACGTAGATACATCAATAAGAATGTTCAGCTTACATTTTGATAATGTCAATATAATATCTGATTGACTCTCATTTAGTGATAAGCTTAAATTAGTTGGAATATATTTAGTACAAATAGTCTTTCTGGCTATTGATTTGTTGTTTTGAACAACTTTTTGTTTACTTTATCTGTAGCAAGCAAACCCATATCAAAGATAGAAACGACATCTTAAAACACGTGCTTTCACTCCATTCACATATATTTAACATCTTTATTATGAAGAAAATATGTCTGCCCATAGTTTAATACACCGATGTCACGTTCGATTCTTTATCTACATAAATACAATCCTTTCTTTGTTGGTTAGCAAATAATGTTTATCTTCTGTTAAATTACACAACTCTTAAATACAACGGTATCATTCGTGTTATCAACTGAAATGAAGCACACATTATTGGTAATATCGGTCTGGCAAAGGCTATTGGTTCGCTATGAACAGACCAAGCATTAATGTTTGGAGAATAATGTTTTGTTTTCTCGGCGTCATAAAACATAAACAATCTCAGTTGCTGTGTAACTATAGTTAAAAGAAAAAAATAGAGTTTTTATCCAAAAATGCAATACACTCTGACTCATACTTATATATGCTTGTTTAAGATCTGCACTTGAGTGAAACGACTTTAATACCAATCAACCTGTACAAACGCCCTTTAGAATTGTGTGTAAATAAAGATTGCAGAATTAATTACATTACAAATTACAAATATCCCTTTTAATGCTACAACATACTTATCCGTTCCTAACAGCTGGCCTTGAATTGCGGACAAACTTCAAGTGCGCTTAGTACGAAGCGCACACATTACTCGGAAGTAGGCAATATGAAACAATCATGCCAGGGACTGCAGCCTCTGCATCATTTCAAGAGTACGTGTATTAATTTTGTCGTGCGTTATTATCATTGAAGGCGTTTGTTGCAAATGCCAGTGAAAGTTGGTTGCCATATGTTACAATTGATTATTTTTAGAGAATGTGGACGTTAGAAGTTGATTTCATAGTATTATCTTATACATTCTAAATGCAATTTTTATTTTGCTCATCATACTATAAATCATCAAAGTTTAATCATAAATCAAAACACTCAAACGCATTAATGGATACATCATGTTGATTTTAATACACATACGGTGATACATAATACGTACATAATGAGAGCTTGGTGAATTGTATTACAAAAAAAACAACATGTTATAACATCAACGCCCTCACGAAAAAAAACTTTTTTTTTAAATAAGATCGTTAAATGCTACGATACTTTGACAGATATTTCCAGTTTATATTTCATAATTGTTCATACTTGAGTTGCTACTTGACAAGTCTTTAGCAATTTTTAATCGGTTAATTGTACTTGTCTAAATTAAACTTTTACATATGCACTGTTTGATTGAGTTGCACCGTTTCTATTATGACACAATCTTCAGCTCACAGACACAGAAACAGAAAGAAGGTCTACGTTCTCTTCTTTAGTCGCCCATATAGTCTCGTTCCGTTACACAAGATGCTTGCAAGCCATGAATACATAACATAAGAGCCACCGTCTGTGAAAAGGGGGTTTGCTACTTGTGCGTAAAGTGTCTTCCAAGATAAGCCTGTGAAGTCCGCACAGGCTAATCAGCGACGATACTTTCAGCCTCAACTGGATTTTCGCTAAGAAGAGAATTCTGTTAAACGAAAAATACCATAACAGCGAAAAGTGTCGTCCCTGATTATCCTGTGCGGACTGCACATGCTCATCTGGGACGACACTTTACGCACATGCATTTTGTCCGAGCACGACTCATATATTTGAACGGCTTCCCCTATTTCGCCTCTATGATTATCTTCTATTGGTCTTGCTGACATGATCGTTGGGTGGATCAAGCAAGTTACTAAAGTACTGCAGCTCCATTTTAAATCTTGGCCACACTCTTGAATATTTTACAGAAATGAATTGTAATTCATCAAATAAATACATTTTGTATACTCGTAGTCTGTTGTGTTCCATTAGTTCTAATACAAGTCAACAAAACATGTGGACGCTCTTAGTGAAGCAATTATATCTTCCTTGGCATGTCTGCTTCATCAACAGCGTAAGCTGTTGACCATCCACATTGTTTTTAAACTTATTTCTTTATCAATAAGTCATGATTCAGTATAAATTCTTAACGCTCTAAGGTTAACAATGCAATATAAGTCTTATCATACCTGCTAACTATGTACACATCTTTTGGTGTCCACACTTTGTCATTTTGCTCAATTTGTATTTTTGCTTTTTATCTGACTGGGCACATAAACATAGATCACCATTTAAACAAACAGGCACCGCCCCTGTTTATAAAAACATACGAAACTATGAATGAATGGTTTGCAAAGAAAAAATATTCTCACAAACAATAAATGTCTTCACAATATAGATGATATACTAATGTGCAAAACGCATAGGAGCAGAACAAATTCAATTGTTGTCAAAAGAAGCAACCCTTCTGTCACATCTTACAAACAAATGATCGAACTATGAACTTCCAACTAGAAACTTTTTTAGATCGTAGTGCAGACTTTCAAAATTGTGTCTGCTTTCCATATTTATAGCAATACAATGTAATCGTCATTGTTTTCATGTTCAACTTGATCCTAAACATAGTCATTAATTTTATACGAACAGCCATGCCTAGAAATGCTGACTATTAAAATCATCAAGATGTGTAACACACATTTGATTATACAACCCTTTACAGCTCACATTCTTTCGGTTGTCAACTGATCAGCAGTTCAATTATCATCTTAAAATTCATACTATGAAACGTGAACTTCTTTGAGGGGATTGTTTGCACAACATGTTTTCAACGGAATGTTAATACAATAAATATATTTTGGAAAACGTTCGGGTAAAGCAATGTAATATCGAGTACAATCTGCATAATTTCAACAAAAACGTCTAATACATATAGCATATTAGTTGGAACATATTACATAGACTACTTTCTCTACAGACAAACTGCATTGTTCTGTTATAAAAACAAAACAAGCAAAATCCTTAATTGACAAACAAAGCAGTACGTTTATCCGAAAATTAACAATGACGATATGTTCCCCACTGTATTAATTATTATATACGTTGGGGGTAAAAAACACAATTGAAAATCAAACGAAAATGCGGAAAAGTATCGTTTCCCGGACTAAATAATTTTGGTGGAGGTTTAACTTCAAAATGAAACTTTATGGCAAAAAGTGGGTTGAAAAAGTAGGCGAAACGGGATGTGACTACTTTACGTGATTTAACTCGGAAACGACGTCAGCGCCAAATGGGCTTATATCTGGTTCCTAGTCACATATAATGAATACAACATAAATCCTTTTGCCAAATAACATACAATGTTTTGTATTTTGAAAATAATTTTAAATAAGTCTTTCTGGACTGGGTCTTTTTACCTAAATGGTTCTTCTGTTTTGCTTGGTTCTTCTGTAATGCAAAAGGGCGTCCGGTATGTGAGAATAGTTCCTCAACATTGTGGTACATTTAATAGTAGAAATATGTTCGAGGCCAGTAAAAAAGTAACTACATTTCATTAAGATGAAAACCTAAAGTACTTTCTTTTTCTATCGGTCTATGTAGGCGTATATATAACGTTTGATGTCAATCAATCCCTATACTTTTATGATGGATATAATTGAACCATATGATGCTATAAAACATACTATTTCCACACGTCTGGGGATTATGAATAGATCGGGGAATCATATTTCAAATGAACAAAACGAAAATAACTCATGCTGTGATTAATATAAAACGCCCGCACATGGAGGTATTGATTATAAAAAGGCATTTACAAAGTTATGAGTTGCCACATCAAATAAATCCGCTACATTGTTCGTGGAATATTTTATCTCAATATATTAACGTGGATTTATTTCATATGTGTGGTTTATTAATTGTTGAGCACAAAGCCATAAACCTGTTGTTGTGTACTATATACAGAATTCAGAAGTAGTAATTAAAATGACAACATGTTCTGTGATACAACACTAAAATGTTAATAAAGTCGATGCTAAAATGTCAGCCATGAGGCCTGGCCAGTTATGACCACAGGGGCGTGATTAGAACAAACCTGGTACAGATCTTATGAATTAAATGAATTAAAAAGAATTATATAGGCTCTCAAAAAAAATATACTTTTGAAGATTGAAGTACATATATCATGAAAACCAGTCATAATTACCAAGGCGGGTCAAACTTTACCAAGGGCCAAGATTTAAGCAAAGGTGGAAGAGGACTACAATACGGTGCTATAGATCATTCACCAAACCCTGCAGTTTCAGAGGAGAAGATATTGAAAGTCATTTTGCTATTGAATTCGATATAAACCATGTGACCCTTGAAAAACCTTTGTTCAGAATCACTTCATTTCCGCTGTTCACATAACAGGATAAATGGTATCCCCTGGGCGGAGACTTTTTGATATTACTAGATATGACGTTACATATCACGTATCAAAGCCGTGTGACTTGTGATTTCAGAGAAAAATGGGTTGTACAATTAGTTTGTTATATTACTCTACTTAAATAAAGTCAACCAGAGACATCATTTAAACAGTAAACAAAATACCAAACACTAAACATGCAGTGGGCAGGAATGATTCGAAAAACCTTGAAAGGTCAGAAAATGATCATTCCTCCGACGTTTTGTTAAACCCTGCTCGGCGAATAAGGAGATTTTGTTTAAATATAAAGTTTATGCAATCCACGACGCACACTTAGTGAACGTTACAAATAATAAAAGCTGGGGTCATCGCCTTGGAACGGACGATTCAAAGATTTGGCATTGAAATTTGTTCATGCCATGCCTCTTACATAGCAAATCACACTTGACGGGTAAAAACTCATTTGACAAAATAGAAGTTACAACAGAAAGTGGGCAAATACACCCAACATGAGGAATTCCGGGGTCACCGTCTTGGAACGGTCAATGAAAAAACATATAAGGGCATAAATCATTAAATTGCAAGTACATATTAACCTCAAAGCACAGAAAATTTAAATAGAGACAAAGTTTCAACTGAAGTACTGTATCACAAATCAATGGTTGGAAGCAAAACAAAGGAACATTATTGTAATTTTAAGTGAATAGCTATGTGCTAAGTGTGAGGTATGGCGCCCATGAAAACAGTTTAAACCGCCAATGATATGCTTTGCATTGACCGTTCCAATGCCTCGTATAGAAGATACAATTTATCTCGTGGTGATGCAATTTTATTTCAGTTTGATCATATTTGATAAAAATCAGCCATTTAAATTGTTCATTTAGTCCATTTCAAACATTTGAAACTTCTTATTTAATAACCATTATTTCTTTAAGCGGGTTTTGTGTTCAAAGTATATAAGATCACAAACGCGTGTGTCGTCTTAAATATGAATAGTCTTGTATCGCTGCATCCTAGTTTTGTTTCTAAAGGACAGTATTTTCAGAATAAGATTGTTTTAACATAACGCCGATGTGATGTTTAAGTTTCTCTCCTTACATTGTTTCTGGAGAGTAATTGCATGCTATATTGCAGTTGTATTGAAAGGGTTTGAAAGTGTACGCAACAACACGCTGTCTTACCATCTACGCTAAACCGACATAGTAAGATTCACATGGAAATTGATATGAGACTCGCTCTGTAAAAAAGGGGGGGGGGTAATGTATGTGTGTAAAGTTTCATCCCAGATAAGCCTGTGCAGTCCGAAAAAGTTAATTAGGGACGACACTGTCCGCTTTTATGATATTTTTCGTACAAAGAAAGTCTCTTCTAAATAAAACCCCAGTTTAGGCGGAAAGTGTCGTCCCTGAGTAGCCTGTGCACACTGCACAGGCTAATCTTCGACAACACTTTACGCACATGCATTTAAAACTGTTTTCTCAGTGCGCGACTCATATACAAGTTCGCGCACCACCATAGATAGTTTAGCACTGCTCGTTATCATTCATATGTGTTTCGTATCGGCTGATAATTTAATGGAACAGAAACGAGTTAAAATCGCTTACCACAATCCCCTCTTACAAGCAACTGACAATACATAATTATTATATTAAATAAATATTAAACGTAGATCAGCCTAGCGTATGTGTACATAGATCGTGCAATAAATCAAAGTACTGACAGTACTGGTGTCAGTGGTGTGACGATGCTTTTGAAGAGGATGCATATAAAAGCATCTTCATCACCACAATTGTGTATGTGGGTACGAAAATTTGGGTACGAAAAAACAATTGGGTACGCAAATTTTGGGTACGAAAAAATTATGCCAATAAAAAAAATTTGATAGGAAAAAAAATTTGGGTACGAAAAAAAATTGGGTAAAAACAAAAATTTGGGTAGGAACAAAAATTTGGGTACGAAAACAAAATTCGGTACGAACACAAATCGGGTACGAACAAAAAATTGGGTACGAAAAAAAAATTGGGTACGAAAAAAAAATTGGGTACGAAAAAGAATTTGGGTACGAAAAAAAAATTGTGTACGAAAAAAAATGGGTACGAACAATTTTGGGTATGAAACATTTTTTGGGGATACGGGGAAGTAGTACCCGTGGGGAACTTGACCCATTCAGCGAAACTGGGAGGCTGGTTACATTCACGATCAAATCTAAAAATAACTACATTTTGGGTTTTCTCAGCGTCACAGCGTTTGAAGTGCCACCTGGCAGTTTCGTGTCTGGTTCCTGTCCCAAATTTCTCGATAAATTTGAAAGAGAACGGGAACCAATATGTCTTTACCTTTATCAATGGTAATCAGCGAGATGTGCCGATTGAGAAAATTTAGCTAACTCAAGGTTCTTTCACTTTTGAGAAAATTTATCTAACTCAATCGGACTGGGTCGGTCTTTTAGGTAGGTCGCCATTGTTAAGAATTTTTTCATGGTATGATAACTTAGACGAGCTGCTGAAGCAGCACCGTCAAAAATATTGAATACTTATTTCCGCAAAACTACTTTGTTAGATCTCATTTTAGCCAGATTTCATATAAATGTTTTACGTTAATTATGTTGCGGTAAAATTTAAAACCGTGTTGTTGCAATTATTTATTTGTTTATTTTGTGTTTCGTTAAGACGTTTCCATACTAATATGGTTATCCTTTCTCACAGGAATTTTTGCAGGCTAAAGCCCTTACAATAACAGCGGTAGCAGTTTCATGTTGAGTGTTCCCTTCCATATCATTCGTTTATTTAACCACTTATTGTTTAACTTGTTGACACCACTGACGTGGTTTCCTGAGCGTTTAAGTATTAAACAATAAAGACATAATGCTTGTAGTAAACTGCACTACGTCAATACGAGCGTTGTTGACCGATATATTTGAGTCTCGCTCTAAGAAAAGGGGGTTTAATGCATGTGCGTAAAGTGTCGTCTCAGATAAGCCTGTGCAGTCCACACGGGCTTATATGAAACAACACTTTCCGCTTTAACTGGATTGTTGTCAAGAAGCGTTTTACGTTGAACGAAAAATATAATTAAAGCGGCAAGTGTCGCCCTGATACGCCTGTGCGAACTGCACAGACTAAGATTGGACGACACTTTACGCGCATCCATTAAACCCGCTTTTCACAGAGCGAGGCTGATTTCTTATCTTGCTACATGCATGCGCCCTAGAAACTGAAAACGATAAGTGTTAATGGATGTCTTAGGAATGTAACGTTTTTGTGAAATTCATAACCTTTGGTTTAAAAATAGTTTCTGATTGTTTGCTCGTCAGCGTGTCTGATCTGTTATCATCATTCCAAAATGTCGACATTTTTATTGTCTGCAAACACATTTGTTCAAAATAGAAATTGCGTATCAACGCTGACCTTTCGTTTTACTATTCACCATCAACAAACTCATGGATGACGCATAGTTTGTAGAATATTCTTTTATGTGGTTAACAAAACAATATTGATACTGTTAGATTCGAAAGGGCAACTGTACAATATAATCTGAATTTAAAAGGTCAATATTATGCAACATTTCATTCTAAAGTTTATGTAAGTTATTTTTCGATACGTTTAATATTGTCTTATGCATGGGTTTGTAGTAAATATTACCGTTGTATTAAAACAACAAATTATAGGATATATTGCAAAAGCTCTGGCTATTTCCATCTGTTCTACTAAGTAGTTGATTTGACTTTTAAAATGTTTGGTAACAAGTTTATTCAGTGTATTGTGTCTTTTTAATTATTTTATTAAAATCTGAAACCTGACTACACATAACACAAGCAATATCCGTTTAATTATTTTTAGGTGCTGCTTTATGCTATTTAAGATACGCTATAAATAAGTATATTGTGTCAAAATATACC
Source organism: Dreissena rostriformis (assembly GCA_007657795.1). Classification (NCBI taxonomy): domain Eukaryota; kingdom Metazoa; phylum Mollusca; class Bivalvia; order Myida; family Dreissenidae; genus Dreissena; species Dreissena rostriformis. The sequence continues at coordinate 314,232 of VMBQ01000265.1, forward strand.
TTTTTAACAGGGAAAAACCAACAGAAACATGAAAACACGAAAATTGGAAAAATACAATATAAACTCAAAGAAGTGTATGACCGTTCAAGGGCGGTTTTCACAGTTTTATCTTCATTGGTTTTTGTTTTCAGTTTCCGTCATGATTTTTGTTTACCTATGTCTAAATGTATGGCAATTCATCACTTGCTTCAAATAAACGACCTTAAAGAAATGATAATAATGACCTTTTGCTGGTGCAACTGTAGTTTCACTCTGTTTTTAAGATTCCGTATGAACATTTGAACAGAAATTGCTGCACATGTTATGTGGATAAGTAGCCAATACACTATCACCAGTAAATAAAAGTTAACACGCTCAGGAAATTATTGAAATATGATGATTTGCTTTTATCCTACAACAATGCTATTGACTTAATTATTGATATTTTATAAACGGTAAACTCAAATATATTGTCCAGTTCGTAACATATGAATAGTTAAATATGTTTAAATAGACCAATTTAACACCGCTGTAAAACAAAACATTGTAAAAATCGTTATTTGTGTTAAGTAACATTAACATATAAAGACTATACTTAAGAAAAAATAAAAGAATGCAAAAATAAAATAGTACAATGTATTAAAGAAATGGGGTCCATTTGATTATCTTTCATATTCGAGATTAAGTAACATGTATATTTATACAATGAACATATTTATTTAGTGATTTTTTTCATAAGTAATTAATCGACATATCACTGATCTTTTGTGAACATCTAAACACCAATTACCTTTTCTATAGTAATTGACACATGACATCTTTTCTTTGGTATATAAAAAATGAATGTATTCGGTATCCAAAGTTATGTTATATTGAACTAATACAACTTTTAATTCCAAACAATTACTAAAACGTTCAATCATTACTGAGTTTAGTCATCATTAAAAAACATAATTGTGCTGCCTTCCGAAGTACTTTCTGTCACTTTTTGGCAAAAAAGAGGCTCACCCACAATTTGTATACATTTTTATATATTGTTTGATATGCTTGATTATGAAGTCAAAATAAAGTGTCAAACTGTAAACAAGTGTTAATTCATGGGCTGATACCGATAGTTGTTTCCTGTCATACCAGGCAAACATTATTTCCAATATCGAGAGTAAGCTGGTTCCTTGTTCCTTATTAAGCCAAACATATTTGAAACAAGCTTTTCGATAAAAATAATACAAACAATCTAAATTTAATCAAAACAAAACTAATTTTTATTTAATTCGTGAATGGATTGACGAATAATGAATTAGGAACTAGTTCCATATTCCTTATTCAAAGCAACTGAATCTTTGTAACTAAACATTTCCCCAATAACATGAAAGACACATCTAATCGACCATATATAATGGGAGTATGTCAGGAATCTCGAAAACATTTTTATGTATTATGATCAATCAATTGATTTCGTCTTCGCGTTTGAGTAAGGCTTTCTCGTTCAAACCAAACGGCATTTTCTACTTTGAATATTTACTTCGTATGTACCAAAACTTACCTAATATCTACACAAATATGTATATGCATTCATGATATCAAACAATATATTCTAACACATTTGTAATGAATTTCATTAATGAATACGTCAGTACTTTATTTGATGCTAAATAATGAAAAAGGAACCTGTTCATTATTCCAGCCGACACTTATTTGGCATTTCAAGCGTTACTTATTACTTTATAAGTATCGAATTACATTTTATATATAATAATTCAAACAAACGTCACATATATATGAAATTAAAATCATTGTTTATTTATGGGTGATTAAACATTTCATTATAATGACACATTTGTACTTCGATTTTGTTTTAATAAAAAAATCCATTTCCTTTTTCGTGCCGGAATAAGGGGAAAAAAGCCAGTTCGTTATTCCTTATTCAAACCGAAAAAACCTCAATCACCCAATGCCATGTCAATACGTTCAGTTCAACTCATTATTTAGCATCAACAGATTAAGACTTATTGAATCAATCTAGAGTCCGTTTTTAAGGCAGAACCAGTACTTGGTGTCTTTGAATAAAATATAAAGAATGCCCCATACAGTGGGAATCGAACTGTTTGCTAGGCGGACACCAACTTCACTATGTCACGGCGACCTTGAATACGCGGTTCAAAGAATAGCACGCTAGTAATCTACGAGTGTAAAAGTGAAATTCAACACAACCCCAATTTGATTTAAATTGTGCATGCCGTTTAGGGAGCGTCGCATGTGGGAATCTAGACGGTTGTTTTCTACTTCTATATTGGCAACATTAATCTATTATCTACAACATCTGAAGAACCAAATACAAAAGATGACAACAGACACACACTCAACCGCAGAGTTCTGATTGCGAGATGAATGTATGTTAAGTCTGCGGTTGAGAATAGATTACAACAGACATATTTCAGTGTAGTCTGGTTTTTATAAAATCGTTATTCCTATGTTATGGAGACGACAAGAAAAATCAAAGCGCTTGAGGCACTGAAGTTGTTCGCTATTGCATAATTTTAGACGCAACTCAGTTTTCAAAATTATGTTATAGCTTTTCATATCGCAAGTTTGAAATGAACAAAACCCATTCAAATTTATAAAAAGTGTGTCTTAAAGCACAGGTCGAGATGTGATTGCACTTTTTATCCTCATATTTATGTTATAAAGATAACTTAGACAAAATAACAACAATATGTCTCCTTTTTTCGCACTTGGTTGCTGCACAGGCAACCATCTTTAGAATTTTGGTTGCCTTGCTAAAGAATAACAAGCCTAGAATCAGGTACATGTTGTGTTATGTGTATCTTATACTTTATTTATTTTCTTTAAAATATTGAGCAACAATTTTGCCAACATGACAGACTTTTAGTGCATCATGTCTTGTTGTGAGCCGGAATCGAATAATTTCCTAGGCCTAATTGATCCACAGCCAATTTGTATTCTTTGTTTAATTGGATTGAGTTGTTTCAAGCTTTGAAAAAACTAGTTGTCCTGCTTTTTAGCCCAACTGTAACCAACTTTTGAAATTGAGTTTCCTGGGCTAAAATCGTCTGGCCCCAGGCTAACAGACAACCACTTAACCTGTAAGTTATACATGATGTAAGATCTGACAGTGTATTGAACATTCAATTTGCAAGTCTGAAGACATTAAATGACCTTTTCACGTTTTGGTTAATTGACAAAATTAATTTAACAAATTGGAGAGTTCTGTTATTGTCGTTATATTTTTTTCATTCTACGAGGATTGCTTGTATAAAGTATAAAATACATCACTCATTGTATGAGCACGGATTGCCGAGTGGTCTAAACGATAGACTTTTATTCCAGGGGTCAGTGGTTCGAGTCCAGATGAGGGTAACTTTTTTTTGTTTCTTTAATTTTATTCTTTGTTTGTTTAAATGGAGCTTTTAAGATCCAATGTTTAAATCTATCAATATTAAGCATTTAATGACAAACTGGGAAAAGGTCCCTTTACGATGTTTACTAAAAATGCCACAAGGTAAAAATAAACAACTCATTGGTTGTCTATTTGATTTAAAACTGATTTTTTTTTGCCTTGTCAGCGAGGTTACTTTGAAGTTATTATCACTTTGTTTTATTCAAATTATTAATAGAAAAGATAATTTAAGCTTCATTTAGGGAAATCATGGCTTACTGCATATGCATTAATTGTCATCCCAGTACCAGAGACACTCTTTAAACGAAAAACACCATAAAATCAGAAAGTGTCGTCCTTGACTAGCTTGTGCGCACTGCACAGGCTAATAAGTGTGCACATGAAACCACTTATTTGACATGCATTAAGCCCCGTTTTCCCTGAAAGCCGCCAATATGTACAGATTTCAATGATAAACTGGCCAATGTCGACGCACAAGCTGTTAAACACTATTGATAACATACACACTCAATGTCTGCAGTGTACCTGTGGTGAAGTATAAACAGGCAGATGCGGTGGTTATCGTTCTTGGCGTAGTTAACTTCAGACCGACTTGCAGAACTTGCACTTAACATTAGTTGTTCTTTCGAACAACTTAACAACGAGAAGCATGCAACACAGTGTTATTAAATGCAACATACGCATGCTCCGTGCATTTAAAGCACACTGACATTTACCTGGAAATGTATTACATAACCGACATTTCGTAGTCAGTAAACAATATCGCAGATGCTTGTAGCTAATGGCACTGTATAAACGAATACTTGTGTATATGATGCAATGTATTTGAACGGTGGAATGTATATAACAATTTGTTATTGACATTCATCCAGCACATACCGTTAAAGTTGATTTTATTCAAGAGTGCTGCATATTTATTTTTTTAAACATTGTAGTTTACATGTTAATTTATAATCCGGTATTAACGAGGATGATGTTAATGAATGAAACACAAATTAAACAAAATTGAATTTCCATAGAAACGCATATATGACACACGTTATGGTCGAAATGAAGTGAGTTCTTCAACTAAGCGAACAAGAACGGCTTCGGAAGATTTTGAAAAAGGACATGCATGCAATCATTCATTTCTGAAAACATCAGTTTGATTATAATCGTGAGGCATTTGAAATTTCTCACAAAAGTAGACAATGAAAATTAGTTTGTACACGTATACACGCATCCCAGAATGGTTTAAAGGACAATAGTTTGCAAGGTAATTGTTTTGTACCGTCTCAACATTCTTTCCTTTAATTCACTTATATGCGTTTAATTACCAAATAATGATTAACTGTTGAAACGAGAAGTTACATAAATGTCAAATCTATTGAATATAAAGGCTAAATAAGCGACGAAACAATTGGTGTACATTAAGGCGTTAACCTGATACTTTTTATCAGGAATATCGTAAATGTGTTTTTTTTATGTTTAAAGATATATGTGTACTGCTTTTGTATTCTATTACACTCACAAGACTGTGTTTCTATTTTTATTAACAAGCATAAATTGAACCACATGCACTGTAAACCATTGAATCCATGAATGTATAAACAACATCTGTTTTAGTATAAAAAGCTGCCGAATACCACATGTGGCTTTCTGCATAAGGTCAATCTCTTGTTTTAATCATAGTAAATTGCTTGATAAATTAGCTTGTCTCTACCTGTTTGTTGTATAATTGATTAATGCAGCAACACTTAACGTCTAACCAGTCTTAATGAAACACTCATTAAAATTTTATTAACTATCAGTTAAAGGTCATTGTTTAACCAGAAGTCGGTGGTTAAGGCACAACTACGCGTGCACATTTTGTTTAAATGAGGATTTGTTTTCCGATGCGTTCTATAAAACAGCGCATTCGACAACTTTTTAGTTTATTAGAACATCGAACTTGTTCCCAAATTTTGAACTTTAAAGAAGAACGATGTAAAGATGTCAGCTCAGATTTTTACGTATTATGAAATGCGTCTGGAAAGTTATATATTAATTAAACTTGATTCAAATTCCATGATTAATTTGATTCAAATTCCATGATTATATATAACACATACACTGAGCAGCATATAATGTTGATGGTCTATACCACATAGTTATGAAAGAGATAATTATGGGTTTAATATCATCTTACTTTAACATAAAAAACTCACAAATGTCTAAACAAATATCATTAAGGTAGCAAAGGGAATACAATACATACGTTATATGGAGTATATAACTTCCTTATTTGTAATCGTGCAACTTGAGAATATCTCGATATCAACAACATAATAAGTAGACATACGATGCAGAAACATTCAAGAGAAATAGTGCAATATGTGAATTGATACCAATGTTGAATGTGCCAGACACATGACAGTGTAAATTTGATCGGCTGTTTGTCTAGCGCAAAATTACTGCCTGACGTCATGTTTACGGCAGATCCTTTGTTCCCAGGATCGAAAAACAATTAATCAAAAAAATATTCTTAGTATAGTGCGGTCAGTAACAATGTCAACCGGAAAGTATGGCGGATTAGATGTTTTAAATTTCTGGCAAACTATATTCATATTACAGAAAAAAACACTTTTTTTAAGACGAATGTATTATTGAACCGCAATTATGTTTCAAAAAACTAGAATTTTGTGTCGATGTCTTTATTTATTTTTTATTTGCATGTATCATACACAAGCAGGTTTGAATGGATTTACTCTCTTCTGAAATAAGGAATGCCGATAGAGACTTTAATTGACAAGAAAGGTCCCATTCTCTTGGGGTCAGGGCTTTTACTTATAAAAAATGTTATCAAAGATTGGAGGTTTGTATAATACGTATGCCCCGAAGTACAGCAACGTTTCAATATGACCAATATTTCAATGGTCGGGGTCAAATATCATGCGGAAACATTTTTTTTTGTTAAAAGCCCGTGCGACATTGGCCTTTGATCTGTTTACCACAAACGCAATTTGCATCTTACTCCCAAGTAACCTGCATACCAAGTTGGGTGATCGTACGTCAAAGAAATCAAAAGATAATCGTGCAGAAATGAATTTCATAACACAACTGCATGTGACCTTGACGTTTGACCTGTTGAATTCAACATCAATAGACGTCTTTCTTTCCACCCAAGTAACCAGCCTACCAATTTGGATTATCGTAGGTAAAATTATTCTTAATTTATCGTGCGGAATCTATTTTCGCGTACAAGCTCTCTTTACCTTGGCAATTAAACAGTTGACTCCAAAATGTATCGGCGTATACCTTTTATTCCGGGTAAAACACCAAGTTGATGCTCGTAGGTAAAATCATTTTTTAGACATGGTGCGAAAAACACATTTCATGTCACAAGCACTTGTTATATTGACCTTTATTAGATGACCTAACAAAACACTTCTTTAACACTTCATGCTCCCCCACCCCCTCCCCAAAGAAACGATCAGAGCAATCAATTTAGATGATCGTATTTCAAAGCATTCCCATTATATCGTTCGCAATCTAATTGCATGCACAAAACCCCTGTTACCTAGACCTTGTAACTGTTGGCTAACAAATAGGCGTCTTGAATTTATGAGAAATTATCATCATACTAAACTGCATGATCCTAAATCAAAGCATTTTTTTTAATATCGTGTGGAAATGAAATTCTCTAAATTCCATGTTTCAAGCCTCTGTGACCCTTGGCCTATGAACTCAACATTGATATGCGTGTTTCTTTCACCCCAAGTAACTACTATACCAGAGAGAATAATCGTAGGTTCTCTAGATATCAGTAGGAAACTATACAAAAGGTCTACGGACCGACCATCCGACCGACCGACTGACGGGTAAAACACATTTATCTCGAGTACAATTTGCAGTATGACAACATAAACGGCTCATACACACTAGCATGATAGACTGAATAGATTATATAGAAAATAGAATACTATCTCTACAAACAACCTTTGCATTTTTTTGTTATAAAAACAAACCAATTAAAATCCTAAAATTACAAAAAACAGAAAGTTTATCCACACATTTACAATATGTGCCCAACTGTATTGACAATTATATACGTTGAGGTTAATAACACAATTGAAACTGAAAAAGAACATGCGGAAAATTATCGTTCCACGGACTTAATAATTTTGGTGAAGGTTCAACTTTAAAATGAAACTATTCTCTATGGCAAAAAAGTGGGTTGAAATAGTACGCGAAACGGGAGTCACAATTAACGTGGTTTTACTCGGGAACGACGTCAGCGCCAAATGGGCTGAAGTCTCGTTGCCAGCCACATATACTAAAACTGATAAATCGTCTTTCCAAATAACAGAAAATGTTGATATTTCGAAAATAAGTTCAAATTAATATTTCTGGACTGGATCTATTTCAAATGGTCCTTCTGTGTTGCAAAAGGGCCTCCGGGATGTGAGAATATTTCCTCAACATTATGGTACATTTTGAAGTGGAAATATATTCGAGGCAAGTAAAAGGCAATTTCATTTCATTAAGATGAAAACCTTATGTATTTTCTTTTTATATCGGTCGATCTAGGCGTCCATATAACGTTTGATGACAATTTCGCCCATTACTTTCTATGATGAGTATAATTAAATCATATGATGTTATAAAATATACCATTTCCACACGTCTGGGGAATATAAATAGATCGTAGAATGATATTCCAAATGACATGAACGAAAATAACTCACGATGTGATTAATATAAAACGCCCACAACGTAATGGTATTGAGTATAAAAAGGCATTTCCAAAGTTATGAGTTGCCACATCAAATACATCAGCAACATTGTTCGCGGAATACTTTTTATCCCGATATATATACATGGATTTATTACATATGGGTGGCTAATTAATGGAAAAGCACAAAGCCATAAACCTTTTGTTGTGTTCTATATACAGAATTGGGAAGTAGTAAACTAACTAAAATGTTAATAAAGTCGATGGTAAAAATGTCAGCCCTGAGGCCTGGCCAGTGATGACCACAGGGGCATGATTTGAACACACTTGGCACAGGTCTTATGCATAAATAATAATCATCTAGGCTCTCAAAATTATACTTTGGACGATTTGTTTTAAGTACATATATAAAGAAAACGAGTCATAACCACCGAGGCGGGTCCAATTTTACCATGGGGCCAACTCTTAAGCAACATTGGAAGAGGACTACTATACGATGCTATAGATTATACACCAAACCCTGCAGTTTCAGAGGAGAAGATATTGAAAGTCATTTTTTGGGCGATTGCCTTCTGCAATTCGCACCATAGGAAACATAATATACGTATACCGAATAATCAGTTTTAGAGTAAAGTCCGTTACTGCAATTAACCTAACTGTGCACCCATATTCTGCATTCGCAAACAAAATAGCTCCGATCGCATGGTATTAGTATTAATGCGCACAAGCATTATCACGTGATCAATTAATTATATGTCACGGGGACCAAGTACTCGTCGCTGTATACACCTTCCATGAGGACTGCGTGTAACTCGGGTGCTTATGCCATAGTGAAAAGACGTTGCCATGGATGGAACGCGCGCTGTAAGCTGATGATGTCAAACTGTTTCAATCCAAGGGTGTTCCTCGCACAACGAGTGTCTAAACACCGTGAAGGCGGGCAAAACTGGATTGAACTGGATTTCTTGATGAGCATTTCAGAAGGGGAAATTGTTATGCTGGTGAAAAAGAGATACCCACGAACGATTATTTGTTTTAAATACTTTATTTCTTCTAAAATTGAAAAACGTTTTAATTGCTGATTGTGAAAACCCGTTTTTTTGGAACCGGGTCCGTTTTGTTTGGGATCGGGTCCGTTTTACGGCATTTTTTAAATAGCAGGAAAACCCCTTAAAGTCTTATCATTTTTATGACCTCAATTTGACGGTTTTTTGTGGTCGAATATTGGTCACATTCCACTAAAATAGTATACTTTTTGCTCTTATTGCAGATAAAAAGCCACCCCACCCACTCCTCTCCGCAAATATTTTTTTTCTGTTGCAGAATTGTATTGGTACCTCTGATGAATCATTAGAATATATTTAATTCACATTTTATTAAAATAAAGCAATTTTAAGTTTTCAATGTGAAGTGCATTGTTATAAAAAATCCAGAAATCGCCCCACCAATACTTTCAGTACTTTGATTTTTATTGTAGGCTATATAATCCTTGTAACCCGTGAACAATTTTTCTCTAGAATCACTTCGTTTCCGCTGTTTACATAAGAGTGCAGTCAGTTTTGGAACGTATATGGTTATCCTTTCTCACAGGAAGTGTTGTATGCTAAAGGGGAGACGGAAAACTACAACGGGCGAGGCATGGTATGGTATTGCGCAAGGGGGGTTATAGGGTTAGGGTTAGGGTTAGTGTTAGGGGTCGGGTTAGGATTTGGGTTAGCCTAAACCCAGCCCTAACCCTAACCCGACCCCTAACCCTAACCCTTACCCTAACCCTAACCCAGGGTTATTTCCCCTATATCAGGCCTCGCCCGTTGTAGTTTTCCGCCTCCAATGCTAAAGCCATGAAAATATCAGCGGTAGAAGTTTCAAGTTGAGTGTTCCCTTCCATATGAACCATTTATTTAACCACTTATTGTATGACTTGTTGACACTACTGACGTGGTTCCCTGAGAAGTTAATTATTATTCAATAAAGACATAATGCTTGTAGTAAACTGCACTACGTCAATACGAGCTTTGTTGACCGAACTATTTGTATCTCGCTCTAAGAAAAGGGGGTTTAATGCATGTGCGTAAAGTGTCGTCTCAGATAAGACTGTGCAGTCCGCACGGGCTAATATGAGACAACACTTTCCGCTTAAACTGGATTTTTTTCAAGAAGCTTTTTTTGTTGAACGAAAAATATAATTAAAGCGGAAAGTGTCGTCCCTGATAAGCCTATGCGAACTGCACATACTATTATAAGCTAGGACGACACTTAACGCGCATGTATTACAACCGCTTTTCACAGAGCGAGACTGATTTCTAATCTACAATGTACAATAATGCGCCCTAGAAACTGATTTGTGTTAACGGATATCTTAGGAATGTAACGTTTTTGTGAAATTCATAACCTTTGGTTCTAAAAATAGTTTCAAAGGGTTTGCTCGTCAGCGTGTCTGATCTGTTTTCATCGTTCCAACATGTCGACATTTTCATTGCATGCAAACGCAATTGCGTATCAACGTTGATCTTTCGTTTTATTAGTTACCATCAACAAACGCATGGGTGACGCATATTTTGTAGCATCTTCTTTTATGTGTTTAACAAAACAATATTGATACTGTTAGATCCGAAAGGGCAACTATACACTATAATCTGAATTTTAAAGGTCAATATTATGCAAAATTTCAGTCGACAGTTTATGTAAGTTTTTGTTTTCGATACGTTTAATAATGTCATATACATGAGTTTGTAATAAATATTACCGTTGTACCTTAACAACAAGTTATATGATATATTGCTAATGCTCTGCCTATTTCCATCTGTACTACTAAGTAGTTGATTTGACTTTTAAAATGTTTGGTAACCACCGAGGCGGGTCCAATTGTATACCTTTCTAACAGAGAACACCCAACAGAAACATGAAGAAACGAAAAATGGAAAAATACGATTTAAACTCAAAGATGTGTATGACCGTTCAAAGGCGGTTTCCACAGGTTTTTCTTCATTGGTTTTTGTTTTTAGTTTCCGTCATTTGTTTTTTACCTTTGTCTGAATGTATGGCAATTTATCACTTGCTTCAAATAAACTACTTTATAGAAATGATAATAATGACCTTTTCTTGGTGCAACTGGAGTCTCGCTCTTTTTTGTTTAAGATTCCGTAAATACATTTGAACAAAAATTGGTGCAAATAGTATGTGGATAAGAAGTCAATACACTATCACCAGTAAATAAAAGTAAACACGCCCAGGAACTCATTGAAATATTATAAGGTGCTTTTATCCTACTACAATGATATTGGCTTAATTATTGAAATTTTATAAACTCGCATATATTGTCCAGTTCGTAACATATGAATAGTTAAAACACCACTGGAAAACATAACATTGTATTAATCGTTATTTGTTTTAAGTTACATTAACATATTAAGACTATACCTAAAGAAAATTAAAAGAATGCAAAAATAAAATAATACAATCTATCAAAGAAATGGGGTCCATTTGATTATCTTTTATGTTTGGCTGTAAAGATACAATAATTGTAAGAACTAGTTTAGGTCTATTATATCTAGATGTGGAATAGGGTAGTGATTAAAGTATCAAAATGTGAAGTAAATTTAAGTGTTTTTTAAAAACTTAGAGTTGAGGGAAAAAACATTTCCTTAACTGAAGAAACATTGTTCGCCTTTATATCGACCGCTATAAAACATTTAAAAAAAAGCCGTATAATAAACGATGGAAAAACTGACCTCCGCGGAGTTTTATTTAAAAATAAGTAAATATTTAGTCTGTAAGAAAGACGGTAAGCCAATTTTCATAGGAAAATACACATCACATGTTAAGCGTACAGGTGGGTGATTGTTACTTTCAACGACAATGTATACATCTAACATTATATTATTTTGCGTATCTGTTTACTTTTAAATATGTTACAACAAAAAATTCAAAAACACATATTGAAGCCACCTAAACAGATTTTACTAGTATTAACATAGCTTAACGTATTTGCTTTCTTTCCGTTGAGATTAATTAACATGCATATTTATACAATGAACATATTTATTTAGTGAACTTTTTAATTAGTAATTTATCGACACATCACTGATCTGTTTGAACACCTAAACACCATTTAACGGTTCTAAAGTAATTGGAAACCTGACATGCCTTCGACAGTACTTTCTGTCACTTTATGGAAAAAAAGAGGCTCACCCACAGTTTGTATACATTTTTATATATTGTTTGATATGATAGATTATGAAGTCAAATAAAGTGTCTAACTGTGAACAAGTGTTAAGTCATGGTCCGATACCGATAGTCGTTACCTGTCATACCAGGCAAACATTATTTCCGATAACGAGAGTAAGTTGGTTCCGTGTTCCTTGTTCCTTATTAAGCTAAACTTATTTTCAATGAAAATAATACAAACAATCTTAAGAAAATCAGAACAAAACTAAATTTTATTTACTTCATGAATGGCTTGACGCAAAATGAACAAGGAAGTAGTTCCATATTCCTTATTCAAAGCAACTGTAGCTTTGTAATTAAACATTTCCCTAATAATATGAAAGAAACATCTAATCGACCCTATACAATGGGAGTATGCCAAGGATCTCGAATACATTTATTTTATGTATTATGATTAATCAATTGATTTCTTCTTAGCGTTTGAGTAAGGCTTTCTTGTTCAAACTAAACGGCCTTTTCTACTTCAAATATTTACTTCGTATGTACCAAAACATACTTAATATCTACACAAATTTGTATATGTATTCATGGTATCAAACAATATATTCTAACACACTTCTAATTAATTTTATTTATCAATACGTCAGTTCTTTATTCGATGCTAAATAAGGAAAAAGAAACCTGTTCATTATTCAAGCCGACAATTATTTGGCATTCCAAGCGTTACTTAATACTTTATAAGTATCGAATTGCATTGTGTATATAATAATTCAAACAAACTTCATATATTTATGAAATCAAAATTATTTTTATTTATGGATGACTTAGAATTTTTATTATAATTACAAATTTGTACTTTAAAAAAAAAAAATATATTTTAATTCCTTTATCATGGCTGAATAAGGGAACAAAAGCCAGTTCGTTATTCCTTATTCAAACCGAATTATCATCAACCACCTTATGCCAAAACAATAATTTTAATATACCTAAATATTTTAGCTCGATTGCATCGAACGCACACGACGTATTGAAACGCTCTAGAGTCCGTTTTCAGGGCAGAACCAGTACTTGGTGTCTTTGGGGGAAATATAAGAACGCCCCACAGTGGGAATCGAACCGGTCGCTAGGCGGACACCAACTTCACTATGTCACGGCGACATTTAATACGCAGGGCAATTACAATAGTACTATAGTAATCTACGAGTGTTAAAGTGAAATTCAACACAACCCCAATTTATTTTAAATTGTGCATGCCGTTTAGGAAGCGACTCATGTGGGAATCTAGACGGTTGTTTTCTTCTTTTTATATTGGCAACATTAATCTACTATCTTCAAGAACTTAAGAATCCACTACATCAGATGAGAAGTCTCAAAAGAGGGGCCATGTAGTAAAGCATGACATGAAACGTACTCTAGCGCAGAATTCTGATTGCAAGATGAATGTATGTTTAGTCTTCGGTCGAGAATAGAAAACAACAGACATATTTCAGTGTAGTCTGGTTTTTATAAAATCGTTCTTTTTGTGCTATGGAGACGACAAGAGAAAATGAGAAGCTCGCAACACAGATAAACAAAATGAAGCATACACATGCCCCATGCGTTAAAAACAACCAGACAATTACGTGGAAATTTATAAATTACGTAGTCAGTAAACAATCTCGCAGATGCTTGTTTCTAATGGAACTGCATTGACGAATAATTTTCTTTATGATGCAATGTATTTAAACGCTGGAAATGTTTTTAACAAAATATTGTTGAAATACACCAGAACATACCGTAAAAGTTGATTTTCTTCAAGAGTACTGCATACATTTCATTTTTTAACATGGTTGTTGACATATAAATGAAAACTGTGGTATTAACGAGGATAATGTTAATGAATGAAACACAAACATTTGTTTTATGTTCCGTAGAGAAGCATAGATGCAAAACGTTATGGTCGAAATTAAGTGAGTTCTTCCACCAAGCGCGAACAAGACAGCTTAGGAAGATTGAGAAAAATAGACATGCATTCAAAGATTCATTTCTGAACACAACAGTTGATGTTAACGGTGGGTTTCATGTCATAGCCCGAGCAGCCTGTGCAGTTGCATATCATTGTTGATTCGACTAAACGCTCCGATATCCATATTCCATGTACGCTGTCATTAAAAAACTTCACGTGAATCTTTGTCACTTCGCTGAAGAGCAGCGCTTGAGGAATTCCGATTTCCAATTAAAATAACAATAAACGCTTACAAAACTTAATTGTCTAGACATATGTTAATATGGGTATATAACATAAGGAATACAAACGTTATCTGTGTAACGTGTAGCTTAACGTTCTGGTAAACCTATTTTATACAGGCTTAATAAGTGGCAAAACATATGAGCCTCGCTCTGTGAAAAAGGGGTTTAATACATGTGCGATAAGTGTCACCAAAGGTTGGCCTGTGCAGTTTGCCCAGGGACACGTTTTGCTTTTATGATATTTTTCGTTTCAAGAAAGTATCTTTTTAGTTAAAAAAAAGTTTAGTCTAAAAGTGTCGTCCCTGATTAGCCTGTGCGTAAAGCACAGTCTAATCTGGGACGGCACTTTTCGCACATGCATTTAACCCCCTTTCCCCAGGGCGAGGCTCCTATGTTTTAGTTAATTGGGGGTACATTAAGGCGTTAACCAGACTCTTTTTATCAACACATATAGGAAACAAGTCACATTCATTCGTGTTCGTGAACAGTGTTGCTTTTGTTTCTGTTGAAAGATATAGGTGTAATGCCTTTGTATTATCTTAAACTTACACACAAGTGTTTCTGTTCTTTTTTATTAACATGCATACATTACACCAAAATGTAATGTGGACCATTGACTCATTGAATATATGACCACTTCTGTTTTTAGTATGAAAAAGCTGGTGAATACCACATGTGGCTATCTGCATTAGGTCAATCTCTTGTTTTAATCATGGTAACTTGCTTGATGAATTAGTTTGTCTCTAGCTGTTTGTTGTATAATTGATTTATGCAGCAACACTTAACGTCTAACAAGTCTTAATGAAACACTCATTAAAATGTTATTATCTATCAGTAAAAGATCATTGTTTCACCAGAAGTCGGTGGTTCAGGCGCAACTTCGCGCGCTCATCTCGTTTTAATGACGATGTGTTTCCCGACGTATTCTATAGTACAGCGCGTTAAGCAAGTGTTCAGTTTAGGAGAACATCTTGTTCCTAAATCTTGAACTTCACCGAAGAACGACGTCAATACGTCAGCTGAGAAACTCTCGAAGAAACATGGAATTGTAGCGGCGTCGATTAAAAACATTGTGGGATTTGAGATGACTGCTCTGGTCTTTAATCTGAATCATGGGCACTTACAATGCCATTTAAATAATTTCTAATTGTACGGACCCATGTATTGATATTATCTTATATACTTTTGCTGATAAAACAATTGGTCTGAAAAGTAATATATTAATTTAATTTGATTCCATTTCCATGATTAAATATAACACTAACACTAAGAAGCATATATTGTAGGTGATCTATACCATATAGTGATGGCAGACTTAATTATGGATTTACCTTACCACCACCAATTGTTTTAAGAAAAATCATTAAAGTAGCAAAGGAAATAAAATAAATACGTCATATGGAGTCATATAACTTCCTCATTTGGAATCGTTCACATGGAGAATAGCTTGATATCCACAACATAATTAGCAGACACTACGATGCAGAACCAGTCAAGTGTAATAGTTCAATATGTGAATTAATACCAATGTTGAACGTGCCAGACATATGACCGTGTAAATTCGATCAGCTGTTTGTCTAGCGAAAAAAATACTGTCTGACGTTATTTTAACGGCAGATCCTTTGTTCCCATAATCGAATAAAAATTCATCAAAAATATATTCTTAGTATAGTGCGTTGAGTAACAATGACAACCGGAAAGTATGCCGGATAAGATGTTTTTTTTATTTCTGGCAAACTCGATCCATATTACAGAAGAATCAATATTTTAAGACGAATGTATATTGGACTGCAATTATGATCATTAAATGGAACAGAAACGGATGAAAATCGTTTACCATACTCTCCTTTAACATGCAAATGGCAATAAATAGAATTTAATACATATTAAACTTAGATCAGCCAAGCGTATGTGTACATGGATCGTGTAATACAAATATCGTATACTTATTTCCGCAAAACGACTGTCTAAGATCTTTTTTTTAAGATTTATTTTATATAAATGTGTTACTGTTAATTTTTCTGCTGTAAAATTGAAAACCGTGTTGTTGCTTTTTTATTGTTGGTATTTTGTGTTTTCATTAAGTCGTTTTGGCACTAAAATAAATATTGTTATCATTCATCACAGAAAGTGCTGTATGCTAAAGCCATTCAATTATCAGCGGTAGCAGTTTCAATTTGAGTGTTCCCTTCCATATTGACCATTTATTAAACCACATATTGTTTTACTTTATGACTGCGACCTAGAAACTGCTTTGATAACGACAAGTGTTGCAAGATGTCTTAGGAATGTAACGTCTGTGTGAAATTCATAACTTTTGGTTTTGAAAATACTTTCTGATTGTTTGCTCGTCAGTTTGTCTGATCTGTTATCATCGTTCCAAAATGTCGCCATTTTCATTGTCTGCAAAAAGACATTAAAAAAAAGAAGACATTGCGAGTTTACGCTGACCTTTCGTTTTATTATTTACCGTCAACAAACACATAGGTAATTCATAAATTGTAGATTATTCTAGAATATGGTTAAAGGGACAATAGATGTACCATAAGTCCCGAAGGATCAACTGTAAAATATCAGCTGAATTAAAAATTCAATATTGTGCACCACTTCATTCTTAAAATTATGCTATTTTCTCAATACTTTTATTAGTTTCGGGGTCATAGGCACGGGTCTGTAGTGAAGAATACCGTTGTACGTTAACAACAAAGAATAGCACATTTTGCTAAAGCTCTGACAATTTCTATCGGTTCTACATGTACTAACTAGTCAGTTTGATACCCGCTTTGTATTTTGTTTAGAATTTGATTTGACTGTAAAAATGGTTGGTTACAAGTCCATGTATTTTATTGTGCCTTTTCAATTATTTTTGTTAAGATCTGAAACTTGAGTTCACAACACACAAGAAATATCCGTTTGAATTATTTTAACGTGCTGTTTTACGCTATTTTACATATGGTATTTAATGTCAAAATACAACTTTCCAACAGTCAGAAACGGACAGAAAAAGGAAGAAAGAAAAAATTGAAAATACACGTTGAATTCACAGTAGCTATGACCGTTCGAAGGCAATGTCCGCAGATTTGTACTCATCGGGTTTTGTGTTCAGTTTCCGTCAGGTATGGAAATTGATCACTTGTTTTGAAAAAACGACCTGACAGTAAAGATAATAATGACCTTCTGCTGATGCATCTGGAGTTTCACTTTGTGTTTCTTTGCTTTCAGATTCCATATGAACATTTGAACATAAACTGTCGCAAATGTTTTGTGGATAAAAAAACCAATACAACACCACCAGTTAATAACAGTTAACACTCTGATGAACTCATTATTGACCGCTATAAAAGCATAACAAAAGAAGTCGTATAACAAACGATGGAAAAAATAGTCTACAACGGAGTTCTATTTTAAAATTAGTGACTATTTAGTATGATTGAAAGGAGATAGAGAAAGCAACATAACATAGGAAACTAAACATCACATGCTAAGCGTACATGCGGGTCATTGATACTTCCCACGACACTATACACATCTTATTAGCATTATATTCTAATGCTTATCTGTTTACTTTTTAATTGGTTACAACAAAACATTCGAAACACAAATCGAAGACACCTATACAAATTATACTATTACTTACATATGTTAACGTCTTTGCCTACTTTCCGTTGAGATTTAGTAACATGATTATTTATACAATTAACATGTTTATTTAGTGAAATTTGTAATTAGTTATTTTTCGACATATCGGCTGTTTTATTGATGTAGGTCAATCATACAGCATACTATTATAAGCACATACGATATTATTTAAACCCACATCATTTCAAGGAAACAGTTGATATATCAACAGTCAACAGAAGACAGACGAGGCGTTCTATATGTCATAACAGGCAACCGTCAAAGTAAATTCCGACATGGAGAGTAAGTTCTTTGTTGCTTATTCCTTATTACGCTGAACTTATTTGATGTAAGCTTTTCAATACAAAATAACATTTACAAGTCTTTAGTAAATGAGAACAAAATTAAATGTTATTAACTCATGAACTGATTGACGAATAATGAATAAGGAACTAGTGTCTTATTCTTTATTCAAAGCAACTAAACATAATATGAAAGAAACATCTAATCGATCTATAACATGTGTGTATGCCTAGCAACTTGAATACATTTATATTATTTATTATGGTGAATGAACAGATTTGTTCTTCGCGTTTGAAACCGAACGGTATTTTCTACTTCGAATATTTACTGCATATGTACACAAAAGTACGTAATATCTTTACAAATATTGTACATGTATTAATGGTATCAGGCAATATATTCTAATACATTTCTGATAAATTTCATTAATCAATACGTCCGTTTTTATCCGATGCTAAAAAGGGAAACAGAAACCTGTATATTTATGCCATGTCCCTAATTACAACCGAAAATTATTTGGCATTTCATAACATTAATCATAAATGAATAAGTATCGAATTGTACCATTATTTAAAATATATATATATATATATATATATATATGAAATCTGATTATTTATTCCAACTTATTTATACATAAACTTGTTTATTGAAATTACATTTCATTTATCGAGCTTTTATAATGAAAAACGAACCAGTATCTTATTTCTTAGTCAAATCTAATACGTAACCGTCTTTCTTACCTATGTTACAAGCATCATAGTTTTTTTATTTGTTATATAAAATTAGTATTAATTACAAAACATTTGTACTTCGTTATTTGTATACATAATACGGTTCATTTTTCGTGGTGGACTAAGGCACAAGGAGTCAGTTTATTATTCTTTATTCAAGCCGAATAATCATCAATCACTTAATTCCAAGACAATGAGTTTAGTTAACCTAAAATTGTAGCTCGATTGCATCGAACGCCCAAGACTTATTGAAAAGCTCTTGAGTCCGTTTTCTGGGCAGAACCAGTATTTGATGTCTTTGGGAGATATATAAGGAACGCCCCCACAGTGGGAATCGAACCGGTTGCTAGGCGGACACAAACTTCTCTATGTCACGGCGACCTTGAATATGCAGGGCAATTACAATAGCAGATTAGTAATCTACGAGTGTAAAAAGTGAAATTCAACACAACCCCAATTTAATTTAAATTGTGCATGCCGTTAAGGAAGCGAAGCATGGGAAAATCTAGACGGTTGATTTCTTCTTTTATATTGGCAACATTAATCTACTTTCTACAACAACTGAAGAATTTACTACAACAGAAGAATACTCTCAATAGAGGGGTCATGTAGTAAAGCATGACACGAAACACACTCTACAGCACAATTCTGATTGCAAGATTAACGTATGTTTCGTCTTCGGTCGAGAATAGAAAACAACAGACATATTTCAATGTAGTCTGGTTTTTATAGAATCATTCTTTATATGATATGGAGACCACAAAAGAAAAAAAGGATAAACATGCAACACATTGTAGTAAAATGTAACATACGCAGGCTCCATGCGTTTAAAGAAACTAGACAAGTACCTGGAAATGTTTTACATTACGTAGTCAGTAAACAATCTCGAAGATACTTGACGTGTAGCTTATTGCACTGCATTTTACAAAAACTTGTGTAAATGATGCAATGTACTCAAACCGTGATAATGTTTTTAACAAAATGTTATTTAAATTCATCCAGAGCATACCGTCATATTTATTTTGTTCAAGAGCGCTGAATAAAGTTCTTCAAAAACATATAAATGTACATTGGGTAGCAAGTACCTGGAAATGTACCATGGATAGCAACCCATGCAAAAGACGTCGGACCTCGGGCATTTCCGATAAAGTTTCCTGAGGTCCTGTATTATTTCGGAAACTGTCGGTTATCGTTTCCGACACCTAAATAGATATGTCAAACTTTGTTTTGGTTGGAAATGAAAACGAAGCTAAGAATATGTTAAACAATTGACCTGTTATGGTTCATTTCACTTCAATAGATGTTTTTACGATAAAATAGAACGGTTCATTACCAACCAGTCGAGCCAAATTGAAATCTGTGCTGGTGACGTAACAAACTCTAAGTTCTATTCTCAGAACCAGTCAAATCCTGCATAGCGTTACTTGACGAAAGCGAAACACAGCAGCTTGTCATTGGTTGAAATGAAGTTAACTAGTTTCAATCCTTGTAATGATTGTAAAGCGAAACCAGGGAACGATACAAACTTTCCCTGTTCGTTGACCATGTCAACATATGATGAGAAAGTAAGAATTTCAAACGGCAGTAAAGTTTTACCGAGTACTTTTAGTTGTCATTATGCTGTTTACAAAAGGTTATTTATAAACAAAATTAGAAAGCTTCCTTCACTTTTTATTGGACGTTTAACTATATGTTATGAAAAAACTCGTCTAAATTTAGTTATCATTTTACTGTTTTTTAAATTGTTAAAAAATTGTGAACGTCAACATGATTAAAATGAACTTAATCAAAGGTATTTTCTCTGAAAGAATGAGGTCCGGTCAAATCTGGTGAGGTCTTGTAAATTTCAAAAGTTACCAAACCTCTTGTCATGTAAGATGTTTTTGTCTTTTGCATATGTTGATTGTAGTGTTAACGAGGATGTTGTTAACGGATCGTTGTGTTTCAATTTTCATAGAGAAGCATACATGACAAACGTTATGGCCAATATTAAATGAGTTCTTCCACTAAGCGCTTAAAAGAATGGCTCAGGAAGATTGTGAAAAATAGACTTCCATTCAATCTTTCATTTCTGAACACAACAGAAGATTTAATCGTGGAGCATTTAAAATTACTCGTGAAAGTATACACTGATAATTAGTTTGTAAACGTATACACGCATTTCAGAATTAAGAACAATGGTTTGCAAGGTAAGCAATAGTTCGCAAGATAATTGTTTTGTACAGTCCCATCATTCATTACTTAAATTCCATAACATACGTGTAATTACCAAATAATTATTCACTGTTATAACGATGGGCACCATGAATATCAAATCCAAAGATCTCAATCTTACAATTATTTTTACAAACCAAATGCAAACATGTCGTCAGTGCATTAAAACTCGTACCGAACCGCATGCTATACCGTTAATTAATATGTCTGTTTCGTTTTGCTTTGTAGTAATACTCATGTTCTGGTATATTTATAAATATCAATTCTGTTTTTGAACTTACACTATAATTCCCTGAAAAGCTGACAACCTTTTAATGCAAAAAACGCCGATCTTGAATCCTGAAGCATATGAGCCTCGCTATGGGAAAAGGGGGTTTAATACATGTGCGTAAAGTGTCGTCATAGATAGGCCGTGCAGTTCACACAGGCTTATTAGAGACGACACTTTCCGCTTTAATAGTATTTTTTGTTTGAAGGGAGACTTTTCTTGTCAGAAAAAGTGTCGTTTCTGATTAGCCTGTGCGGACGCTTACGCAATTTAATTGTCTAGACATATTATGTAAATATGGGTATATAACATAAAGCATATTAACGTTATCTGTGTAACGTGTACTCTTACGTCCTGGTTAAACTATTTTTTATATAGGCTTAATGCATGGCGAAACATATAGTGTTGTCAATTGGGGTACATTTAGCGTTAACCTGACTCTTTTTATCAACAAATATAGGAAACATGTCACATTCATTTGTGTTTTTGAAAATTGTTGGGTTTGTTTATGTTGAAAGATATAGGTGTTATGCTTTTGTATTATATTATACTTACAAGAGGATGTTTCTATCTATTTTTATAAACATACATAAATTTCACCAAATGTACTGTGAATCATTGAATGTATAACTAACATTTGTTTTAAGTTTAAAAAGCTGACGAATACCACAAGTTGCTATCTGCATAAGGTCAATCTCTTGTTTTAATCATAGTAATTTGCTTGATAAATTAGTTTGTCTCTAGCTGTTTGTTGTATAATTTATAATTCAGCATCACTTAACGTCTAACCAGTCTTAATGAAACACTCATTTAAATGTTATTATCTATCAGTAAAAGGTCAATATTTCACCAGAAGTCGGTGGTTTAGGCGCAGCTCCGCGCTCTCATTTCTTTTTAATTTCGATGTGCTTTCCGACGCGTTCTATAGCACAGCGCGTTCTACAACTTTTTAGTTTATGAGAACATCATGTTCCTAAATTTTGAACCTCAAAGAAGAACGATGTAAAGATGTCAGCTGAGAAACTCTCGACGACTTTTACTGATTATGAAATGCGTATGGAAAGTTATATATTAATTAAATTCGATTCAAATTCCATGATTAATTTGATTCAAATTCCATGATTATATATAACACATACACTGAGAAGCATATAATGTTGATGGTCTATACCACATAGTTATGAAAGAGATAATTGTGGTGTTAATATCATCATACTTAAACATAAAATAACTCACTAATTTTCCAAAAATAGCATTAAGGTAGCAAAGGGAATACAATAAATACGTTATATGGAGTATATAACTTCTTTATGTATAATCGTGCAACTTGAGAGTATCTCGATATCAACAACATAATATGTAGACATACGATGCAGAAACATTCAAGTGTAAACGTATAATATGTGAATTGATACCAATTCGATCAGCTGTTTGTCTAGCGCAAAAATACTGTTTGACGTCATGTTTACGGCAGATCCTTTGTTCCCAGAATCGAATAACAATTAAACAAAAAATTATTCTTAGTATGGAAGTTCATTTACAATGTCGACCGGAAAGTATGGCTGATTAGATGTCTTTAATTTCTGGCAATTTCAGGCAATTTTGTTTATTTTGAGACGAATGCATATTGAACGGCAATTATGTTTCAAACAACATTTGTGTCAATGCCTTTATTATTTTTTTTATTTGCATGTATCATAAACAAGCAGGTTTGAATGGATTTACTTTCGTTTGAAATATGGAATTCCGATAGAGAATTGAATTGACAAGAAAGGTCCCATCTTCTTGGGGTCAGGGCTTTAACTTATAAAATCAAAGTACTGACAGTACTGGTGTGACGATGCTTTTGAAGAGGATGGATATAAAAGCATCAATTTCAGTTTATCTACATCACCACAATTGTGTATGTGGGAACGAAAATTTTGGGTACGAAAACAAAATATGGTACAAAAATTTTGTGTAAGAAAAATTATGCAAAAAAAATAATTTAGGTATGAAAAAAACATTTGGGTACGAACAAAAATTTGGGTACGAAAACAAAATTGGGTACGAAAAAAAAATAGGTAGGAAAATTTCGGGTACGAAAAAATTATGCCAAAACAAATTTGGGTACGAAAACAAATTTGGGTAGACGAAAAAAAATTGGGTTCGAACACAAAATTGGGTACGGAAAAAAATTTAGGTACGAACACAAATGTAGATACGAAAACAAATTTAGGTACGAAAACAAAATTGGGTACGAAAAAAAAATGGGTACGAAATTATTTTTTTGTGGTACGGGGAAGTAGTACCCGTGGGGAGCTTGACCCATTCAGCGAAACTGGAAGGCGGGTTACATTTTTAATCAAATCTAAAATTAACTAGAAATTTTGAAAAATAAGAATAGAATATCAGGAAAGATTTGGAAATGCTATCTCCAACTTGACTGACAAAGGCTAGTCCAACTTGTCTGACACAGGCTTTTCCAACTTGTCTGACACAGGCTAGTCGTACTTGTCTAACACAGGCTAGTGCAACTTGTCTGACACAGGCTAGTCCAACTTGTCTGACACAGGCTAGTCCAACTTGTCTGACACAGGTTAGTCTAACTTGTCTGACACAGGCTAGGCTTACTTGTCTAACACAGGCTTGTCTAACTTGTCTGACAAAGGCTAGTCAAACTTGTCTTACACATGTTAGTCCAAATTGTCTGACACAGGCTAGTCTAACTTGTGAAGAAAAAAATTCATTCACCATTTAGATGTTTCTTTCATGTTATTTTTAGTTGCTTTGAATATGGAATAAGACACTAGTTCCGTATTCAGTATTCGTCAATCAGTTCATGATTTGATAACATTTTATTTTGTTTTCATTCACTCAAGATTTGTAAATGTTATTTTGTATTGAAAAACTTACATCAAATACGTTTAGCTAAATAAGGAATAAGGAACAAAGAACCATCTAACTCCCCATGTCAGAATAAACTTTGACGGTTGCCTTTTATGACATATGGAACGCCTTGTCTGTCTTTTGTTGACTATTGATATCTCGACTGTTTCATTGAAATGATGTGGGTTTAAATAATATGGTTTGTGCTTATAATAGCATGATGAATCATTGACACAGATAAAAAACAGCGAATATGTCGCAAAATAACTTATTACTCATTTCACTTAATAAACATGTTAAATGTATATATATAATCATATTACTTAAACTCAACAATAATGTCACAGGGTATAAATTCGTATTTAGTTAATTGTTATTTGTGTCGAGTAGTTTTATGTAGCTCTGATATAAAACCTAGAGGGAAGTCTTAGTTGTTTTATATTTAACATATAGTTGACTCTATCCTATTCTAAATACGTGCACGTAACATCCAATCATTCACTTTCCCTCCGATATTCAGTTGCGTGTTAAAAGTTGTTTGAGACAGCCATTGCATTTATTGCATTGCAACATTATATTATTTGTGTGGGATATTTTGGATTCCTGCAGGTTACTACTTTAAATCTTTTATTTATGTTCTCTGTCAATTGTTTGTATTATTATTTAAGACATCTGACGGTTACGGTTGTGTTTATTAGTTATTTTTTTAAATAACTTATTGCGAGTAATATTCACGCCGCCATGCAACGCTGGTCATTGTTAATGTGTATTCCACTTGAATGCAAACATATATTACCTAGATTATATATCCAATTGCATGTATTAACAGTCGCAGTGGCGTAGTGGATATGGTGTCCGCCTAGCGATCGGGAGGTCACGGATTCGAACCCTACTGGGAGCGTTCCTTTGATCTTCCCCAAAGACACCAAGAACTGGTTCTAGTCCCAGGAAACGGACTCGAGAGCGTTCCTATAAGCCTTAGGCTTTCGATGCAATCGAGCTAAAATAAATAGGTTTAAACTAATTGCATGGATTAATTGTTTCTATTTCAGATACCTTATCGATCTATTAAACATATAAACCTTAAATTGATTCGATTGCTTGTCGTCGAACCCAAATACGCAAATTGAGCGTAGCTAGGCCGGCAACAATGGCGCCCAACGTTCAGTGAGATCGATCAAATGATATAATTTGGACAATCCGTGTACACAATCCTTGTTCAAGGATATACACTTGATGGCCACAACAGACGTCGTTTAACACCCGGGTTAACGTTAAAGCATGTAAAGGGCCCTCTTCAAGACCGTTACGTCACACCATCAGGACCAAGGACCATTCGTCGGTTGGAAGTGTATAAACTGTGTGTGACTTTGTAAATGAACACTGACATTTGTGATTCTTGCTCATGACGCATGGCGGTGTGGTGAGATGTACATTTTATTATTGACTATTAAATATATTAATTTCAGAAATTGTTTAGTTTGTATCATATTTTTTTTACTTAATGTAAATATCAATTAGTTCTGTCCAACCTAGGTTAAAGATTTCTTTTGTAAATCAATGCACTAACCATAGGTTGTCCCGTTTAACATGAAACAATGAAAAGGCATATCGTGCATACGTATACATTAATAACACTTCGCTACAATATACTTATGTGACAATAACGTGTTACTGGAAATGTGTTGTTCCGTGTATGTGTTGTTGTTGTTAATCCATGTTAACTTTGGTAATGCAAATATATTTATACTAACCTTTTTCATTAAAGTGAGTTGTGCTCTTCCTTTATTTAAATTTTGGACATTTAGTATGTTTACATTGATCGTTACAATTCGTTGAGAGCGTTTGATCCCCATCAGATATCCAAATACAGTAATTTTCAGTTAAAATTTTGATTTGGTTAATGATCACATTCTCATTACTGGAGCCTTCGATTAGATGGGACTTAGTCCTGATATGTTTCATAAAGTCTTCAATAGTATCCACTAGGTCACAAGACTATGCTGAGCCATCATCGTCCTTAAAAATATGCGTTATTTCTTGTTCATTGAGTTTTATTTTCCTAATACTTGTATAAAGATTTATATAATTTGATAGTATATCTGAACATAAAATAAATACTTGAGACGATAGTGGAAAGCCTCGCCGAGCAACTTATTTTTTAATTTCAAAATTTCTAGAAATTTCAAATATGTATTAAAGTCGCCGCATACAATAACACGTTATAATCATTTGATAATATATAGCCGTTGAGGTTTTATAAAATATATGTACCATTATTTGGTCCGAGCATGTTAATAAGCGTGATGTAAATATTTTAAATTTTAATGTCTATATATATTAATCTTCTAATAATTTCAATGCAATACGATAGTGCCAGGTCACTTGTTGGATGTAAACATATAAATAATCTTCGTTATTTAACTAAAATTCACTATAAACAAATCGACCATGCCAGTCATGTTTCCATTGTTCAAGTTAGACATCGTTCAATTGTCTCTTGTTAAATGAATATCGAATAGTGTATACCTTTTAGCCATTAAAACACTTGCATTCTTTTATATGTGTTGCCTAAACCTCTCATGTTCAACGTAAATATAATAGTTTCGAATAGTATGTGTAAGACAGCCCATGTTAAAACATATATTATATAAAATTTAGCATTGTTTTTATGTCAACTGTTATTTGAATAGTATAGTTACCTGTGAAAGTCATAGTATGCTAAATGCTTTTACGGGATTATAACAATAAAAGTTTAATGTGACGGTGTTTTATGTTTTTTTTTCTAGAACGTACAATTATATATCAATACTCTTAGGGTACTTAAAGGTTGAGTATCAAAAACGAAATTACAAAAAAAATGCAGATGATACACCAGATAATTATGTTAAACTTAAATACCACTGTTTTATCCTCTAACGGTTTCTCCATTTTAGTCACCACATTTGTTTATTCACGAACAAGTATTTAAATTATTATTGAAAAAGTTCGAATACCAAAAAGCTTGGTATTCAACCTCGGCTTGACGATCGCAGTAGTCCGAAAGTAAATTGCCAGCTAAATATTGGGAAATACTCAATATTCGCTCACGTTCCCTTTCCCAGTACCCAGGTAGGCATTCCTCGTTTGCTCGATTTTCGCTACTTTTCGAAAACCCAATACCAGGACCTTGCTTAAATTAAATAATCATTTTACCCTACGTCTCTAATTATACACGCTAATTATAGCCATTAACCTTGTCTTGAATTCACAGCGAATACGTAACTTATCAGATCAAACAAATGGAGGATTGTTCTCAACACACAGCAATGGTTAAAGTATTCATTAACATACTCGTATATCTATGTTAACATACTCGTATATCTTATGCTATGTTTCGTTTGTGCAAAAATAGAATTAAACTACATCCCTGAACCCTGTACCGAAACTGTAACATGCAGTTAATACCCGTGGAATTCATATTCTGAACATTTCAACGTATGCTAAGTTTGCGTGTTTTAAGACAGTTGTTATTATTTTGCTCTGATGATTATAAAACCATTGAATGAATAAAAATTGCAAATTGATCGACTTTCAATTCTCTTTTATTGCTTTTTTATTTGAATAACAATGCGATGAGATTAATTTGTATTTTCATTTGTATGTTAGTGATTTAATTTAATAAGTGGTGTAGTGTGTTAGCTTCTGCTCCTAAAGAGCGCTGCTTAAGTATACGTGTTTCTACATATATTTAGCTATAAATTTACATTTCACAGAGGTGATCACTTATCACAATCGTGTCTTATTCATTCTATTGAAACCTGACAAATATCGCACCACTTTTTATTTTTGTCGGAAATGATTTTATTATAATATTCAACAAATCTTAACAAATTGTCTATAATTGAATAGGATATGGATATTATCGTTATTAAATTTTTGTTAATATTATCAATAAATACTGTCTTAAAACTATTTCCCATTCAGAAGAATAATGATAAGTGTTTGCCCTTAAAGAGACTCGTAGTGGTCTTGTGAGTCCATGCTTAATGATCTATACAGTGTGAGTGGTCAGAAATTAGTATGTTATTATTCATGAATGTTTATAATATTGTATANAATATTATATTTGAAATGTTAATTGTTTTGGAATACATAAATCATTCATGTGAATTTCACTTATGTACTTTATGTTCACCAATGCACTTTGTAACAATATATTTAACACGGCCCCTGACATTGTCGTATAACCATGAGGCCATGTATTAGAGAAGCCGTTTCAGCAATGGGGAAAATTGTTGTCAAAGTTGAAATATTTTATCTTAATATATAACTGCATGTTGAAGCAACAACACTTATTTCTATTCATACTCGAGATAAACTCGAATAATTGCAATACAAAATCGGACGAAAAGTACTTCGTGTTTCGTTATTTGCGACCTTACTTATTATCGGAACGACACTAATAGTTACAGGGTTAGTTACTGACCCGAAACGGGATATACGGTTCTGTGGAAAACCATATCGGGGCGAGACCGAAGGATTATATCACGCCAACTACTTTCCATATCATCAAATTAACAAGGGCAATTTGTTTTATAAGTAATATTATGTAAAATATTAAATTCACGAAAATTATATAACAAAAACAAAACTTCAGGAAAAATGCTAAAAAAAGGAATGTAAAATACATATTTTCGTTACTTTTAAATGATCACAATATTGTATCATATTCATCGATGTTATACTCCAGTGACACTCATACTAGTTGAAAAGTGTAAACTATTATTCTGTTGAATTGTTTAAGTTTCTTACCCCAATGTCTTGATGTATAACTCACTGTTTTCCTCCCAAATTGTTGTCCAGCCTGACCACATCAGCCTGATCACATAATAATTTTTGCTGACCAGTTAAATTTAATGACCAGTCAATAGAATAACATAAACAGGCTAGAATCAATTTTGAGAATTTATTACCTTTGTTTTCAAGCCACTTCCTGTTGGCAGGCAGACATTTGATAACGTTTTCCGTCAGTAATTTATAAATGTACCTATGCATATCAATTAAGAGTGCTACTTTACACATTTTTGGTAAATGTTACCAGTTAAAACTGTCTTAATCCACAGATTTCTCCATTTAAAGTTTAACTCGTGCTGTTGTGAAAGTATTGAGAGCCATCTGTTGTTGTTGTTGCCAGGTAACATTCAACTAAGCTGCAGGCTACATAGCGTTATTCTAATGTTTGTAAAGTATTTATAGCAAATTGTACCCGATTGGAAATGGAAGGAAACTGTTGAATCGACGAATCAAGGCGGCCATTTTGAATGTTTCTACTGCCCCATATAGTCTACTGACATCATATAGAATATATGGGGTCAGCATGTGACGTCAAACAGCCAATGAGAGAAGAGTATTTTGTAGATGGCGTGATATATTATAATACATGAACACGGCAAAGCATTGTTTATATCATTAATACATGTGGAATGTATATAAACACTTCATAAGTTAAGAGACCAATAGTGCTGTTAACACCGGTTTATGTATTGAGCGTATTGTTTCTGTCATGTCAGTTTTGGTTGTTTCCGCGAGGATATATATTGAAATTGTTCAAATGAGTTAAGAGTATGTTATTAAATTTCTTAGTTCTATAATATTTAGGATCAATTGTTAGCTGTACTTTTCATTAAATGTTTAAGTCAATAACCCAATTAACTATCTTACCTGGCCTTGTGTTTTTGTCTTCCTCTTCTTATCGCTCGCCACAACACTTGGAGTCTGGAGTAAAGAATGAAACGGTTGGTCTTCTGTAGAGCCTTCACTTGTCAGTACAGCTTCTCCTGTAGGCTCACAGGTTTCTTTTTTCCCTTAGGCATTGGTAGTCCATGCATGACAGGATGTGTTCAGCGGTTTGGTCGGCTTTTCGACAGTTTAAACATACACAAATGTATATATTTCAAACAATGCACATTGTTTTACAAAGAATAGTACACAACATTTATTATAAGTACATGTTTGAATAGGATTAGAACGGAAGACGATGTCTTATTTTGTTCTTCTCCCTAAAGAGGTACTTTGGAGACGGCACGCGGCGGAATATCTTGTACATTGTACCTGTGTTTTTTTAGTCTACTGTGCCTTATACGCAGTCGGAAGATTATCACCTGTTCTAGTCTGGACAGGTGATTGTGGCTGTATTGTTCTGATGATGTAGGTGTTCATTTCCCTAAGACTTATTGCGTTCTCGTTTTGCTCTTCTTCCTCAAGAACGGTTTGCCTCATTTTTTCGTTGTATTCCACGTTGAGAGGGGACCCACTGGAGAACAATTTGGAAGCACTTGATGTTGTGTAGTGGGGCTGTGAGGTTAGCCAGTTTGTTGGATTTTGCGACTGTCATGAATGACAACGCATCTGTTAGGAAGACTGTGTGAGAGGCTTGGTCTTCTTTGCTGCTGATGATGTTTGCATCAAGGATGAAGGCCATCAGCTCTTTAGTTTATGCAGTGTAGGCATGTTGTCATCGCCGTAGCCTTCCACTGTCCGCTGCACGTAGGCTTCAGCCTCCCTCTTGATTGCATGGCTTGCTGACCCACCTATGTAGGC
This sequence comes from Dreissena rostriformis, assembly GCA_007657795.1. NCBI lineage: Eukaryota > Metazoa > Mollusca > Bivalvia > Myida > Dreissenidae > Dreissena > Dreissena rostriformis. Next base: position 345,305 of record VMBQ01000265.1, read on the forward strand.
TTGTATTCATGCTTCATGTGGGTACCTTTCTTCAAGCATGGGCAGCGTCATGGGTTTCTTGCTCACGTCACTGTGCTCGTCTTTCTTGGTCAGATGGGGCCTATGGTACAGCTGGTGAGGTTTCTATGTGTATTTGTACACGGCGGAAGATCGTCAGTACGGTTCAGGGGCGCTACATCAGCAAGCAGCTGATACTGATTCTTTCTTAGCAATCATTTGCTTTTTCGGAAAAAGCTAGTTATTTTCAGTCTTCCTTCTCCGAGTTGTTTCACTTTGCTGCGCATCAGGTGCTCTTATGAGAATTGGACCTTTGTTATCTGCACCATGGATTTGTATTCCATTTTTCATTTAGTGGAGAAATGTCCGCTGCATCTCTCGTATTTGCGTGCATCCCAGAGCACCGGTGCTGATGCGCGAAAGCATGTTTTTTTTGACAATGTCAAAAGTCTGTTGGTTGCAATGGGCAGCCGTGACTCAGGATTTGTGTCAGGAGGCGAGGGTTTACTTTGCCTTGGTATATCGTCTCGATATTCTGCCGTTGATTCCTCACTGTAATGCCGCCAGCTTCCTCATGATTTTAAGTTTCCTTTTTGCTTTTGCCTCTTTGCTCCGTACCTTTTGTGTCAATGTATTCTCTTGCAGAATGTGACCCCTGAATACGAATGTTGGTTTTCATACTGAAACGGACAGATATCAAGGGTCAGGTTGCCAGACTGAACTTTAGTTTGGGGGGTAAAATGATTGGCTGATACTTTCTTATTGTTAATGGTTACGCACCAGCCGGAAGTCAACGTTGAGATATTGTCAATGGCCAGCTTCATTCCGTATGCGGCGGTTGTTGCAAACTCTTCAGTGCCTCAAAGCACCAGTACATCTGCGTACTGGGCTGCTTGTACTCCTGCAGGCAGCTATTGTATGATGTCGTTGATGAGAGTATAGACAGGCTGTGTGACACAACTCCTCCTTGTTGGAACCCCTTGGCGCAACAGTTCTAGTACCCACAGGACCGTCTACCAACACACGGGCTCGTCGCTGATTCAAACATTTTGCGGCCGCCATTCCTGGCATTGTTCTTCCTTCTTCGTTTATGGTGATTTTCTGATACCCTTTATCTTGTCATTTAAAGGTTTGGTCATTTCCACAGCTTGTTGGTGTCTCTCCATATTAAGTTTTGATATCTTTTCTTACCAGCTCTATCTTGCATGTATCGCGCCTGGCTAGGAGTATGATGTTGGATAGGCAAGGCTTGGTCTTCTCTTCCTCTCCGGCTTGGGTCACGTTGTTGTGCAGATTCTGTAATGCTTACGTCCAGTATGAATAATAACTCTTCCTGACCTGTGTAGATATTCGTTTCTTTTGCGGCATTGGAGATACGTGTGTTTAAGTCGCGCACAATGTTATCGATGTTTCTACCTTCTGCGACTAGGTCTTGTTCTGTTTCTTGGTCCGGATACTAAAGGCATCCCATTTGGCTTTCTTATTAATCCATCTTGTTGGAAAAGAAGAACCGGATACTGGACTGCCGCTGAGAGAAATGTGATAGTTATATTCACATCTTCTGTACATAGGGCTGAGATTATATGCCAGCAGCGGGAGTAGAATGTGGGCTGATTTGAGCAGATATTCGATTATTGTTAAAATATGTACTTAAATAAAATGGAGTATCAAAAGTAAAAAAATCAATTATTCGCTTCCCCTGTCTTTTCGTGGGAAGAAAACGATTCTATCAAGGAAACAGGGGCAAATGAGAGCGTCTGTTCAATTAATTAAAGACCTCATGACGTAGTTGAACACGACACGTTCTATCTTTTGGTCTATTCATGACGGAGTTGATACATGACACGTTCTTTATTTTGGTCTTCTCAAGAAATCCCAAATCAAAGCGCCAATATTGACAAAGAAATTAAAATATTATATTAATGCATGGTATTCCGTTTTCGATAAACACCAATAATTGGTTTCGTTCAACAACGTTTGATATTCTTAAAATTACAAGCTTCATTTTCACATATGATTTTTTAGGGACCCTGCCCCGTGTGTAGATTGGTATTTAATACTCGAAATTGATTTTTGCAAAGAAGAGACTCATATTTTTTCAGTTTACAATAACCTAAAATTGAATTGTAACTGCTAAAATTGTTAATTAACATCTACTTTTTTGTTTGAAGCAAATGTGTTTTTAATGTTCAGTACCCTATCAAACGCACGTAGGTTACTATTGCCTGAGGTATACAAAGATACCATTAATTATATATTTAATTTTTTTTCTAGCCGTTGAATTACACAATCAACCATTAATCCTATTATTCTCGTTATGTACGATAAATATATTCAACTAACTGAGCTTTAAAGTTCGTTTAATGGTCGTTTGCATCAAACAGTAATTGTAATGCACATTGTAATTTTAAACCAGTGAACCTAGTTAGGCCCCATATGTGTAGAGAAAAACTGTATTGGTGATTGTCTGTGTGCTGTAAAACTGTATTGGTGATTGTCTGTGTGCTGTAAAACTGTATTGGTGATTGTCTGTGTGCTGTAAAACCATAAAAGCTTTGCTGTTGTTGCTACATCCAATTTTGTTTCAAAATTTCTTGTTAACGAGTCATTCAATTGTATTTATTGAATTGACACAACTGAAATGCGGCGTGAATAACATGATATCGTACAAGAGAATTCGAAATTAAAGGTAGTTCAGAATGGTTAATTGCATCATAAAACTGCACTCAAGCATATCAATTGATAAACTATGAATTTATTGATTGTGAGAAAATAGTATGCACATTGTAATTTGAAACCAGTTATCCGAGTTATGCATCTTATGTTTAGAGAAAAACTGTATTGCTGTTGGCATGTGTTCTGTAAAACCATAAATGCTTTGCTGTTGTTGCTGCATTCCAGTCCGTTAGGAAATTCCGTTTTACGAGGCATTCAATTATATTAATTGAACCGACACAACTGTTAAGCGGCGTAAGCTCAAAATAAAAGTTAGTTCAGATAGGTAAATTGCAGAATAAAAGTGCGATCAGGCACATAATTTGATAAAACATAAATTTATGGATTGCGAGGAAATATCTACGGCTACAAATCGCTAACATAAACATTTCAAGGGAAGTGGTTATTGCTGTTATGGATGTGTTATTAACACGTAGATATTCAACTCAAAACGACCAAAACACACACGCAAAATATATATTTGAACTCAATATGCTAATACAATTTTACTTGATAAAAAGAAGAAAGCGTTTGTTTGCACATATGTTTAGTTCATTCACTTGCTGGGGATAGAATAATTGTCAGTTCTTCAAGAGATGCAAATGGGACTGATTCACGAACACATATTTGGATTGCAGATTTTAAAATTCAGTTCGTCTCTCATTGAAGTTAAAGTGTGGTTTGTTGAACAGATGAGTGCAACTTTTTATTCTAAGCATAAGTAAAGTGTTTTACAGCATGCCGTTTTTTTGCACATTTGACACGCGTTATGAGAAAATAAGTACTATGCCATATGCGGGCAGCGTAGCTCCAGTCCAACCTGACCGCGCGATTGCAACTACGGTTAATAAAGTTTTAAGGGACTGTCCAACAGATAAAGCGTCGCACGACGCGAAACGATATTTTGGGAAACTACGAGGATTGCTTATATAGCTAAAAAATACATCCATCACAAATATGATCGTGGATGGTCGAGTGGTCTAGGCGGTAAGCTTTTTACTCCAGGAATCCAGGAATCCAGGGGTCAGTGGTTCGAGCCCTGTTGAGGGTTACTTTTTTTTCGTTTTTAAATTGTATTCTTGTGTTTTTTTTACTGGAGATTTTTAGTTCAAATGTTTAAATTTATCAATATAAAGCATTTAAAGCATTTAATGACAAGATTCAATACATGCCAAAATCTGTTGGACGGCCCCTTTAATAACATTTACTATATTTTTGTTTCAACTCACCAATTTTAGGTGTGGCAAAGCCGACGAATATAATTTAATTTGCTGCGGCCTAAACTGCAAAAAAGAAGATATTATTTAGCACATAGCGGCATTGAACATATATATTTACATATATTGTAACTTGATTATTTATGTTTCCTTCGTGCTTCAATTAAAATAATGGTTATATTAGTACCTTGTGACATTCTATGAAATAGTATCATTAACCGTATGACCATGCCCCACATCAATCCAGTGTTTGCGTGTTTTAATCTCGACTAATGGAGATCATCTGCGTTGAAATACAGTATCTGCATAATTGAGATAATGAAAAAAAACGCAGTTTGTTCAACACTTATCTGCATCTTTTTTTTCTAAATAACTTCTTCCTGTTTCATAGTTTTGTAAGTTTTACATTTGTATTTCATAGAAATAGCCTTTTATCCCCAATGATAACTATACCTATTTAACCTCACGGAAATCGCACGGTAAATACGTTGCTTTTTTCTAAACAACACATTGATGATTAATTTCCAAAATGTAAAGTCGTTTAAAAATCTATATGTATACCTAGGTTTTAAAGTATTGATGATTCTTCATTGTACATAGTTTGTGTTTAAACAGAGTTTTCCAAGTTTTTAAAACCCTTGAAAAGGAAAGGAACACATAATGGGGATTATAGCAGGAATTGCGTTCACCACAAAGTATTCTCACAATATTTGCGCACATACCTAGACATTTCTGGAGCGATTAGAATTATAGCCTTTCATGAAATTTTGTTTAGTGACTTGAAGACGGTACACTGAATATATGGATATCCTTTTTGCAAAGCGTATTTATTAACATATCAATGTTATATAGTGAAATTAGTTTAAGCCTCCTTACCAGAATACATAAATAAATAATAATAATTCCTTGAAACACAGATTTTACTTGCATATGTTTTGTACTCGCTATGCATCAGTGTTTTACTGCAAATAGTTTATGACGATTTATTTAATTATTTCTTGATAAAAGATCGTACCCGGCATCTTCGGTTTTGTTTTTGAAGATAGGAATATCTGTAGTTTTCGAAGTAATTCATAATGACGAAAACGTTCATTGAGAAGACGGCAAGATAATAAAATCCCATACCCAGAAAATTATTCATTGAATATGCCCAGTTATTTTTATGTCGAAATTTTTATCATGGGTTTCAAAATAAATGAACCGCGATATGACGCCATTTTCCTAACCTGGTATGTAACCAGAACAACCATTCTGCCTATATATGTTGTAAATTCGTTGATTTTTAAGTGTAATACAAACAACAAAGGTTACTGAATGTCTGCGTTTAAAATTTAATTGTAAATAAACATATTTTTTACTAGGGATTGAATTCGTATTTAAAAATTGATATCCGGATATCCGTATATTTCGTATTCGATCTAGCAGCAGATTGGGTGTTACACTTCCTCCCGACGCTTGGTCATATTATGCAGTTAGGTCTTTATACGTTACCGTGTTTTTTGTTTAAATACAATACATGAATAGGTAGAGAATTTAGAACGAATAACATTATGAAAAAGTAGTCACTCAAATTATCAAATCATTAAATTCGATTGGGCTGGTAAATAGTCTTAAGATGCATGAAAGTAAACGAGACGCGCTCCGAAAAAACGGGGTTTTATGCATGTGCGTAAAGTATCCGATTAAACTGAACTTTCGTCAAGAAGTGTCTTCCTTCAAACGAAAAATACAATAATAGCGGATAGTGTCGTCCCTGATTAGCATGTGTTGATATCACAGGGTAAACTAGGGCGACAGTTAACACAGATTTATTAAACCCCCTTTTCACAGAGCGAGTCTCAAAAATATGCTGTCAGACATGCAAATACCAGCCATTCTTTGTAATTGCCTTCAATGAGACGGTCTTAATTGAATTTCCAGGAATTCATTTATATACAGAGGAGAGAAAGTTTCCGAGAAAATGAAACATATTTTTAGGTTCTAAAGTGTGGACGTATTGGAAAATCTTATTCGTAATGCTGTCTGTACTACGATAAAAAGTTGTCAATAATCCAGTTTTGATGTCAATGTTTTATAAAGAAGCGAGCCAACCAGTTTGAAAACTTTAATGGCATTGACCTATAAGCGAACCAACCAGTGTGGGAACCGTATATGTGGGTCACCCAACTTCAAGAAATTACGTTCATTCCACACTTGATGTCCTTTATCAACAATGGCAACGCTTAGAAACTAGAGAAATAACTATATTCGGGTTGTAAAATGACGATAAATCCATGTTTAATTCTATGAAATTGGTTGGGCTGTATGATGTTTAGCGGCTGTTAACCTATGTGGACCAAGTTTTATTCCACGCGAATATGCGAAATTGATATGCATGTTCACACCGAAATTAAATTCATGTTAAGTATTTTTAATAAAAGACTTTTATATCAGAGAAAACACATTAGGACTTCGGTAATAAAATTTCGCGATGTGAAATCGAAAGTACATCGCGAAAATAGGTGACATAACGATATACACGCTATAAATAACGCAAGTAGATTTATCATTTTATATATACAATATATACAATTCACTACNCTAATAATTGTAAAAAAATACGGTATTTTAGAACTTTTCTTTTTTCGTCATTCGTGGTTTACAGTCCCTTTAAGTGAACGATTTACGCGCGATGTTTGAATACGAAACTTCTTTTCATTTGATGATTACAACGCAATTTACCGACTTTTGATCAATTGTTTTACCTATAATAATTGTATAATGCAGATGTAATAGATTCCAAAGAGTTGTTTTATTCGATTGTGGTGTTAATAATGAAGCTGGATTTTTTTTAAATCTAAATTAATCTAAAAACATGTCTATACAAACTTGAATTTATAAGTTTTATTAATTTTAATGTATTTGATATATTGGATAAGCCAAAGGCAAATATGCCGAATCGACACTATACTCTTAACAGTCGTTTAAAGATGAAAACTAAAGATAACCCCGTTACATACTATAGCTAAAATACATACGTATTGGTCATTAATTAAATAAATACAGAAATGCCTATTCATTTAGTTTGATGTGTGCATTGTCAATAGTCCAATAATTGTAAGGAGTAATAGACCATAACGCTATAAGTAGCTTTCTTAGTAAATATAATCCCACTCTTGTATTGTTATGAAGTCATGCATTTATATACATAAGACCGTCTACATTATAACAAAGCAGTCCAAGAAACAATTTTATTCCCCACCGTGAGTCGTTTGACCTTCACATTTTGACAGTGACCTTGAGCAAGCGTTACTGATTGATCTCTTATGCACATCTTCCCGATATTATAACGTTTAATGATTTGCATTCAACGGGTTTAGGCGATATGCAGCGGACCCGAGGTTCACAATTTGATTCAAGAGTGTGAACATGACTTTGAGACTGACTCAGGTTTTTGCACATTTCCTTATTGACCCTATCATGTGTTTAAAGTTCCTTAAAACGCCTTTAAAGAGTAAAGGAGAATTGGAGCTGATCGAAAGCTGATCGGCCTTCAAGCGTTATTTCAAAGTTAAAACAGTGTCACATATTTAGCGATTGTCCTCGTCAAATGATAACAATATTGTTTTGTTGCAAACTGCAATGACCATCGACGCAAGATAATCAAGTGAGCGAATACCATTGCAATGTCGCTTTGATTAACGCGTGGCGTTAAATGGACAATAAGCTTTTTTAAGTTAATTGCGCATTACTTATAATATCATTCTTAAAGTGGACAATCTACGATTTCATGATATGTGGTCGACGCACCTTCTTGCGGCTTCGTTCTTTGTCGTGATGTCGTGACAAAATGTTAAAGAGCTTACGACATATCTATGGCAAATAACCAACGATATTGAATGTGGACTTCGTGGATGTCGTAGTTTGATACTGAACAACACAAATTTTCGCACGTTTCTGTTAATCAAAGAACTAGGTTATTTGCCTGCAAACACAACAACAACAAAAAAACAAAAAACAACAAGCCGGCAAATCCCAACACACACACACACACACACNCACACACACACAAATAAGTTTTAAAGAACAATTCTCACATTCCAAAACTGCCACTTTAATAGATAATGTAGCATTTGTTAACTTCGACTGAACGATCGTATACACATATTGTTAACTATGACTGACTGTCTGTTTAAAAAAGTTATAAAGAATGTGTTTAACTCCGACTGACTGGTCCCGAGCAAAACAAGTTTGGCATTTTGAAATAATGAGCTACTGTTTTATTGCTAATATTGGCGAATATTTCTCACTTCGCGTCTCATTTTTGACTAACTGGCCTCTTAACAGGCAATACAGTATTGTATGAGCTACAACTCATTAAGGTTATGTTATTAAATGTGTTAACAACAATACCATAGTATAATGAAAGCTCTAAAGCAGATATAATAGCGAGAGAAAAAATGAATACATTAATAACCTTCACGGGATTCGAAACCGGAATATTTTGGAGCAGAATCTTTCACGCTACCACTGGATCACTCCGGCATTTGAATAAGACAACTTACTTTAAACGCTATTTTAGTAATACACGTGTTACCAATATCTCTGAAACACGTTACAAACTCATTAATTCTTAGCGATACGAATAATATCTGGAAATAATTGATATTTGTAACATTTTTCCAACGTGTTATTTTTATTTTGTTTAGAATGCGTTCATTTTTTTGTAATCTATGTCATTTTTGAAAACTGCTAATACAGATTTATTGTTGACAAAAATAGCACATTATCAACCACGTGTCCCATCGAGCTCGAAATACACTTTTAATTTGGTAAACGATATCTTAGCATTTAGATATAATATCAATGAATGCTTTGTTGAACAAATAATTGAATGGCTTCCTTCAAATCAACACTGGTACAATTTTCAACTAGCCGCTTATTTGTCATCATCATTTTACTTTACGTTTCGTATCATGAACACTAATTATAGTAATTGAGATCAACTTGATAAACGGTGAATACTTATCCTTTCAGATAAAACAAATGGAGCTTTGTTTTTTTTAACAAATAGTAAGTCTAAAGGTAGACCTTGACATTATCACAAATCTTAACGTATGTGCTTTTGATGTTTAGTTCGCACGAAAATAGAATTAAATGGAAATAATCCTGCACCTTTTCAGACGTTTCGAAAATGAAACAAACAGCTAATACCCATGTTAGGCAGGTTGCGTTCATTAAAGCTACGACACTTTTGTGAGTTTGAAGTTTGATTCTTTAAAGCCCCTATAACGCTCAAACTAAACGGAACATAAACGGAAATTTCGAAATATATTTGGTAAAATAAAGTCAACACATAGACAACCAGTGTTCCTTATAGCAATATCCAAAATGTCAACGATAGATGGTTTCTGGCAACATAGATTTAACAAGATATAAAATGTTTTATTTTTTATTTTTGTGTGGCACAATATATTCCATTTTAATTTCCCGCAACGATATCTATTCAAAAGACACTCGAACACTTAAATGGGACATGAACATGTGTTGAATATATTGTACCACAAACAAACAAAAAAGAGAATTGTGTATCGTGTTAAATCTATGTTACCAGACCATACCTAGTGTTGAAATTGTGGATATTGCTATAAGGAACACTGATCGTTTATGTGTTAACTTTATTTTTATTTACGAAAAAGTTAACGAAATTTCTGTTGATTTTGAGCATTATAGAGGCTTTAAGTTAATAAGCATTTCTTTCTATTTAACATTTCTTTTAATGTTGTTCAAAGACAGAAGGGTGTTGCGTTGTATACCCAATGAATGCATATTTTAAATAGACCAGGTCACGAAATCGCAAATAACATTTCTGATAGCAAGAGTTTGTCTATCAAATGAAATTGTTTCGCTGTGAAATCACACCTTGTTGGAATGAAACAGATGCCACACTCTAAATTGCCCTTGTTATTGTCCATACCAGGTGCAAACAGTGATGAGAGTTTGTTTGTGTTTGATATGAGATACCACAATAACAATGTAGGCTATATTTGAATACAGGTACGTTTATTAAGCGATGACTATACATATTGAAGGAATTGCAGTAAATATGAGATTCATGTAAATGACAATTTCTTGTGTATACATTACTTATTCTAGCGATACATATTATATGTGTAGTCCAAATGACATATCCATTGCAGGTATCTGAATATTATTTGCCTACATCTCATTAATTCATAATGATAGATCTCAATGAATTATTTAAGACAATGTGTGGAAATAACAATTCTACTCTAATTGTTCCATTACAGAAATTCTATTGGTTTAATTTCAATTAACAAGTTGATATTAAATGAAACGAAGTATATAACAGTAATTTCTTTATATACTTTAATAAAGTTTTTGTATTGAACAAAATATTTGTACACTACACTGATTTAAAATTGATGAATGAAGCAGTCATTAATTTAAGTGCATTAGTCATAAGCATTTGACACTTAGCATTTAGCATTTATAAGTTAGAAGCCGGTAACCTGTCCAGCGTTAATTCTAGACGATTGGTTCCTAGGCACAACCAAACACTTCATGTATTCACAGTAAAGCTGCCGTTAGCATTAAGTACAGACAAGTACGATTTCGATTGAGTCATGGAAGTCATGAGCCTTTTTATCTGCCTCTGGAAATTCTCAAACGGCGATGTTATTTTTTAAGCTCATTCTTTCGGTAATGAATCCCTACTAACTTGCGAACAGACATTCTCCACAGAGGCTTACACGGTCTTATTTTCATGGCATAGGTGCCTGACTCCATGGCGTCCAGAAAATATTTACAGCGGCGCTAAAGAAGAAATAACCCCTTTCAATATGCGGTCAGTCAAATATGCTTATAAAAAATGAGCCCAATCAAACGGTGTCGCGTCAACATGTAGATGGTTCTTATACGATCGGTTTTGTATTAAATAAATATTGAAACCTAATGTATATGCACTCACACGATCTTAACTGGTTCTTATACGGTTTTCATGGCGTTGGAAAACTAATGGACCCATAAATCTGTAAAAAAAAACTTTCAAATGGTGCATTTAAAGTGTCTATAAGATTGAATTCGGGTTTGTAGATGGATTCAAATGAAAATTCAAATAGTGATTAAGGACGTAGAGAGGAAGCACAGAGTAAAAGTACCATAACTCTTTCTACAATATTTACCTCTTGGTTATTGACCTTTGTTAATGTTCTCGTGCACTCTTCAATTAAATTAAAAATGAAGAAATTCAGATAAAACTTCATAGATCAGAGAACATTGTGGGCCATTGCAGAGTACAAGAATTATAACTCTCTTTAGTGTTTTTGGATTGTTTTCCTTTGTTTTTTTTTCTTGTGGATACTATTAGCCCAATTAAATATGTACTTCAGTGTGCGAATCATAAGTCAACAATTACTAAAGGGAGTCAATGGAAACTTCATAAAATGAAATGTGAGAGGTTGTACAGAGTACCAAGTTCACATATCAATCGAGGGAATTTAGATTTATGTTTTTCAATTAATAAATAAAACTTGTCTGTTTTTTCCGAACTTTGACGGACAAGTACATACGTTTGGATAAAAACAATACTTCGGACGATTTCGGCATTTACTGCGAAAGTATTTGTTATTTGTATGTTGGACATAATAGATATGGATGTAATTTGTTGGCAAACCAAAATTGCTTTTAGCACCGATATAATGGTTGTGTATTTTGTTTCTGTTATGTCGGTTTGTGTTGTCTCCGTGCTGTTTACCCCACCTGACATACATATAAAGATTGTTCTACTGATGAAGAGTTGTCTGCGTCATCGGCGATTTGTTTTGAAACTTGTTAAGTTCTACAAACCGTATGATCAATCGTATGCTATATTTGACTTCTTGAGTCATTGACCATATTAACTCACTGAAATATAATTTAAAAAAAACAACACAAAACAAACCATGCATTAGTCGCATAGTTTATGATGTTTGTGCTGACAATATGAAAACATGGTATACACTTTCTTTTAACAACCACTCATTAATTATCCATAAGTGAAAATATGAGACTTAATACAAATGCCAAACATTGTGGTAATAATATAAAACTCCGATTAATGTGGTTTTCATAAAGAATTTAATAACACAACGTAAGTCTAGGTAAATGTATAGTCTAGTATGTTGTTTCATTTTAGCACCGTAGATACTAATTTTATTTTTACAATTTTTAAACTCGTCATTGCTTTTCTGGAGTAGAGTAGTGTTCCCATGTTGCAATACTTGCATTTTGTTCACGAAGCAAATGAGCATTTCCATTGCCGATTGTCCTACGCAATGTTCACTCTACGGATACACGATGTGAATATTTGAATGAGATTTATGAAGAAATATCTTTAACAAAGATATTCAGCGTAACCCTTGTTTTAAAAATAAATGTCGAACATTTACGTTTCTGAATAATCAAATTAAAAGCAAAAATTCGATTGTTGCTACTTTTTCAGTTGTAAGTCGCTTATCAACCGCATGAAAAATGTGTTATCTAGTGTTTTGCATATTTAAGTATGCACCTTTTTATTCATGTTTGACCAGTTTATAAATTATTACATAGTGTATGTGTACGTAGATATAAATGATACGATATCATATGTTTGTATGTGTCTTCACATAGCATATTTTGTATTAAGCCACCGTTTGTTCTTCACGCTTGTAATATGTGGTTGGTTAGTACTTCATTAAGAAGCAGTTTTCTTTTCACTCATTCAAATCACACATTTATTTTTCATTGCCTTTTGTAAATAGAAACTTTAACCACGATACTTTTCGATAGATAATCAAAATCACATTGTGTTAATAGTTATAATGTCGGTAGCCTACTCTAACATTCAGGGACGATTTACAGACATGAATACCGCGTACTGACCCTGATAACTTGCGATCTGGAATGCATAACGTTTACAGAAAATGCATCTGGTTTGTGATGGGATGCTGTACTATGCAATTCCAATAATGTTATATGTTTGTATACCAATATTAAACTATATGACATCACGTTTTCTAAGTATATCATGGTAGCGAACAAAAGTGAATCGCAATAAAAACATGATTTTAAAACATATACGTGCACATAAAGCAGTTTGAAACAAACTATGAAATGTAAGAATCAAGACGTATTCACGCTCTGTCTCAAATTGAACAGACACGAACACAATCTATAGATTTTTAGACATGGGTGTGAAACTGTAATAACCGCTCATTATTTCTAAATGAGATCGGATAGCTTCACGCTAAACATTCGTTTAGCATCCCGATAATTTTAGATCTGCCCAAATGCAGTTATAGTTTAAACAAATTTATGTCAGCTCGATTGCATCGAAAGCCTAAGGCTTATTTGAAACGTCATCGAGTCCGTTTCCTGGGACTAGAACCAGTACTTGGTGTCTTTGGGGGAGAAAGAATGCTCCCAGTGTGGAGATCGAACCAGTGACCTCCCGATCGCTAGGTGGACACCATACCCACTACGCCAGGGCGACCTGTTGATTGCAGTTATAGAATTTTATTCATTCGGGTCTGCTTGCGGGATATCTGTCCAACATTTTATTAGCTGATGATAATGGTAAAGAACGTTCAAAACAAGGGTTAGACAGCTATTCCGGAAATACGATACGGTGATATCTTTTAAAATGTTTTATGTTGGATTGGATTTGCATCTGTTTCGTCCTTAAATCAAATGGCCAAACGTCTGTTTTCCTTTAATTGTATATGCCTGTAGCGAAACGAAATGTGCAATTGAATCATTTGTGATACTGTTTCTTGTATGAAAGCTATCTAACCGATTAAAATCTGAACAATTGGTTTTTGACTTGCAAATCTGATATGCAATAAATGTACATTGATTTTAAAACACATTCAGTGTACATATGCATACGTTTTATCTAATAGATATTCAATATCAAATTGAATTTCGGTCAAATCCAATTTTACAGCTGACCTATTTTAAGTTTTATTTCAACGCGAACTGCTAATATTGAAAGGCACGTTTGAAATAAATGAATTTTATATTGCCAACATATATATATATATATATATATATATATATGTGTGTTTAACTTATGCATTTAAACTTTAATACATTGATCAAACTATGTTATTTGTACGAGAAACACAAACACATTATTTCAAGTGAATCATTTAGATCAACGGTATTTATTAGAAAGCAGTGGGGTAACATGCACCTCTAAAACGGCATCCACTTGACCTAAGCTCGCATGTATTTACCAATCCTACAAAAATCTTGGATCCGGTTTAAGACACAAATCAAAAGACACATTTTCTTTCACTGTACGTTTCCCAATCTTTCCCAGAAAAATAGTGCGTCAATATCTTTATTTAGTCACTAACACAAACAGATAGGTCATGCTTTGTAAGTAATTTATCAGTTTCGCAATGTATTTCGTCAGCTATTTGATTGTTGTTATGATACGTAATTTAATCAAATGATGAGTGAAACATGTGATAACTTATTACGCACTAATCATGTCTTCGTTTGAAGGAATCATGTTCTAGGAAGGCATTATCAAGGAAACATGGATAATTGAGAGCCTCTGTTACATTAAAGATCTTGTGACGAAATTGGAACAGGGCGCGTTCTTTCATGAAATCTTCTCAAGCAATCGCAAAAAACAGCGCCGTTGTTGCCACAGGAACAGCATCGACATCTGAATGTGACGTTCACCGATTCAGAATTATTTCGTTAAACAACCTTTTGTATTCATTTAAATATAAAATATAAAATAATTCCTACGTTTCTTGCTTAAGAGGCGTTGTCTGATATGTATTTAATATATTATCTCTGGAATGTATTACTCAAACAATATCTTAGATGACCTTACTATAGACAAATAAAAAAACTTACACATGAAACACATTGAAACAAATAATACATGAACTATGTGCTTTCTAAATCTTCAACACACACATTTGAGATAAGAAGGTGAAGTTTAGTTCTCAGTATCCAGACATTGATTCCTGTAAAAGGTTTGTTAGAAAGGAAATAATAAAGCATGATTGTTGATAAATCTAAAATTTATTATTTAATTGTTACATTCTTTTTTTATTATTAGCTTGTATTTTTTTTAAGGTAAACAGCAATTATATTTAAAATACACAATCTAAGCATGTAAGTTAGTATGGCAAAACTGGGGTTTGTTAAACACATACTTTTGTCATTTCCATCAAATCATCAATTGCATCTGTTTCTTGTAGCCTTTCATTTTCACACAAAAATGAGCAAACATTTCGTATAATGTACGATAATAGTATTCATCCAATTTAGCTTGAATGCCAGTTTAATTATCGTTTTTTTCAAAAAGTGATAATAATAAATTGTGACGAAATTATATTATCTAGTATATATTTGATTTATACTCATTATGTATAGATAGTCAGACTTTGAAATGCAAGTTCATACAAGTGCAACAAGATACGCTCGAAACGTTAAGAGGAACGGCCTTTTGCTGTAATACAATAGCCATATTGTCGCTGTTGTGAGGATAAATCCCCATTACTTGTCGAATGATCCTTTTAACGAAGTATTTAATGTCACAACGCTGTAAATAAGCTGTGTTCAGTGACATGACATACCTGAAGCGAAGCGGACAATGGCCTTCTATTGTTTAAGTAAACTCGAAATGAAACTCGTAGTTCAAATAGTTCACAATCCAACTGCACTTAAAATGTAAATTGATAACAAACGTTAAATTATTTATTGGTGGTGAAAATTTAAAAACGACTACAAATCGTAAATGTATCAGAGAAAAGCAGCGTGTTGCTATAATGACAATGTTATTAACATGTGATGTGTAAAATAAATCGCAAACAGAAAAAGACTGTCTATATATATATGAAATAAATATGCTTAGGCAACTTTTATCTTGTTTAAACATTTTAGCGTATATTTTCCCGAATATACGGTTCATTAAATTGCTAAAGGGAATGATGATTGTCCATGGATGAAACTAGGGCTGATGTATGAACACGGATTAGGATTTAAAAATTCAGTACATATCTTAAAGCGGGACTGTACGATTTTTACATGTGTTAAATTTTAATATATTGATTAAATTATGTTACGATGACTCAAAATAGGCAATAAAAATTATACTTTGAAGACGAATTTTATAAAATGCAGCAAAGACAAGTTAGCGCTGGTTAAAGCCGATGCCGACACTTTTACTCGTATTTGTAAGGAAACAAAATTGTGTCTTTGTGTCGTATGAACGAATCTGCACTAAAACTAAATTTAGATTCACATTGTACATGTATTATATATATGCTGGC
>VMBQ01000265.1:363656-478834 GCA_007657795.1 Dreissena rostriformis
CTGGAGTTTCACTTCTTTATATTCATATACTCTTAGACTCACTATATTTAAATATATTACAAAATAAATCAAAGCGCTGAAGGCACTGAATTTGTTCGCTATTGCATAATCTTAGAAGCAACTCAGTTTTCAAACTTATGTTATAGCTTTTTATATCGCAAGTTTGAAATGAACACAACCCATTCAAATTTTAAAGAGTGTGTCTTAAAGCACAAGTCGAGATGTGTGTGACTGTTTATCCACATATTTATGTTAAAGAGATAACTTAGACAAAATAACAACAATATGTCTTTATTTTCACAATTGGTCGCTGCACTGGCAACCATCTTTAGAATTGTGGTTGCCTTGCTAAAGAATAGCAAGCCTATAATCATGTACATGCTGTGATATGTGTATCTTATACTCTATCTATTTTCTTTAAATTATTGAGAAACAATTTTCCCACATAACAGACTTTTGATGCAGTATTATGTCCCGTTTTCCCTGAAAGCAGACAATATGCACAGATTTCAATGATAAACTTACCAATGTCATCGCACAAGCTGATTTAAACACTTGACTGGCCAATATGTCCCACAAGCTATTAAACATATTGTTTACATAATTACAGGCTGTCGGCTGCTTCAGTGTACCAGTTAAGTATAAACAGAAACGCTTTAAGCATTTGTCGTCTGCTAAATTTGACTGGAGTTATCCACACAGGCAGTCATGGATTACGGGCCCTACCGTAGCTAAGGCATACTTGATTTGCAAAATTGCGCCTGCATTATTTGTGAGCTTCGCTCACAAATAAAAAACGTTAAGCAAGAATACGACTCTTGGCTATAATGTTCAGGATATTCAGCACCAGAAAATTATGAATGAAATATGCCCAGTTTGAGAATTGTATAGCAAGAGTTACGTATGTTTAAAACTAAAGTGAACGTCCTCGATATGTTGTCTCTTCCCTTAACTGTTATATTCCATGGTCCGCCATCATAACTAAACAATGCAAAAGATGTCTTCGATTTGATGTGAATACATACGGCAAATGATCCAGAATGCTTGCAGTTAATAGCAATAATCTCTTTTCCTCGTCCATAACGAATTAAAAACTGAACACCTTAACATATTCCAATACAATAATAAACAATACAAACATATAATTTTGAAACCCATACTCAACATACAAGACGCACATATGTCTCCAGGGTCATTGAACACATGTTCCAAGTAATAAACAGCTAAACAACCTTAGAACATAACTTTGCTGTTGTCACGAAGGTGTCTGGTATATTGAAGTCGAAGGATTGATTATAGCAAGGAACAACCAATTCAGTGTTCTGATTTTAATTTCCAGAGATCACTTTTTAGATCCGTCGGAAAGCAAATTGTGCAGACAATATACACACCGTACAGGTTTTGCAGATTCCTTAAGAAGTCCCGTGGAGATTATAACATTCATAATATAGTTTGCATTACAAACAACACATGTTATTAAACGTTTCCATTTATTTTGTTTATATATTTTAAAACTTGAAAAAGACACAGGGAAAATAATTAACTCATTTTGCCATGCAATGAGTGCAAACAAAAAACAATCGAACAAACTCAACAGCATCGAATGAGTGTATTACATCTTTTATGTTATAAACTATAACGAAATGGAATTCCTTCGTCTCTATACTATGTTGCTTAGTAAGTGTCTGTGATTTTCGCAGTTTTATTGTGACACATATGGCAAAGTAAATATCTGCGTTTGCGTTGCCTTAAAATCTAATTGCTTGACAGGTAATTACATGACAGTTTAGTTCATGAAACCTTATAACCAGATCAACAACAGCGTCAGCGCAGCCATCACATCGCATAGTTAGAACGGAAGTCGACAACTCTCAGGAGCAAAGTTTGCATAGACTGTACAAAGACACTGTCGATCCAGTACAGTCAGTCGACGAACAAAGGACACGAGTAAAAAATAAAAGGTGCTTCGTGTATTTTTTCTTTCAAACAACGAACACGTTAAAATGCGTTATGTTTGATTGTATAACCAGTAAACAAATACATCTGTCAGTACTAATTGCACGCTGTACAAACATGACCACATTAAATCCTATCATATCTTTAAACAGAACAAATCGACGATAAACTATACATTGAATTATATGGCATAGTAATATGTAGCCGTTTTCACGAGTCATGTTAAGTTGATTGATGAATATATACAGGGTATGCTTCCGAAATCACTATTACAGTACGGAGGTACTGAACGCAATAAATCATTAACGATATATTGCAGCTATTTTCAGATGCTTACTTGCTCATGCTTGAGATCATATGACACCAACCGGTCGTTCAAGAGGACCGGTATTGCATTGTATTCTATCATTGCATGATATTTTTTTTATTCACATCTATAACATATTCCGTTAAAATTTGAGATAGATATGACAAAAGATTACACTCGGATGCAATACATTTTAAATTTCAGATGTTTTTTTTTTTTTAACTGACCATTTATCTGATCAAGGGATATAAATATGATGAAGTAAATGTAAGTGCATTATGGTTATTGCGGGCACACTGAACTATATTGAACCTATATTAAATAACAAAATAATTCGTCATCGCAAATACTAAATGGACGTCAATATTATACGTCAATCCACTTAATAGTTCATTTATATACCACACCCCTTCTTCATAAAAGCAGTTTCGATGCGATACGCCCATGGTACAACTTAAGTATAACAACCCCGCTGTGAAACTATGCACGAACAGTTACATATTGATCACATAATCTTTGATTAAGGTATTGATTCTTAGTTTGATTGTCATGTATTACAATATTTTAGTAAATTATTTGAGTGTGTTATAAGCTTTTGTAACATGTGTAAGCGTGAAGACATTTGTTTAGTGTCGTGTTGTGTGTATTGACTTATTTTGTATTGGACATGTGTAACATGCCTAAATGGAAGGACTAGCAAGTAGAAGCAAGATTTGTTTCTTATACTTATGTTTCTGATACTTTACTCATCCAATTTTTGAAAATCATGTTTACTGTATTTAGCACACAATATGCACGTTAATTTACCGGCGGGATAAGTGAGTTACTTGTTATGCATGTTTAAGTCTGAATTACTATTAAGCTTTTACTTGCTAGATATAAGTTATATGGAATTTGAGTTTTACCATTATAGTGTGACGTTGTACTACAACTTTATATTAAATTAGCTGATATTTTATTTCTGAAACTAATACAATCTTTACAATACGTCAATTTGTCATCGAGTATATAAAACCACCAGACGGCATCTCAAAAGTGGACATTTGTCGATAAGTGTTCATAACCTATTGTTCAATAACCTTTTGGGGAAATGTTATGGTACGTGTTTAGATCCCGTCAGTTTATCGTATTGTACCCTTTTTAATGTATTGCCTGAAAAATGTTTGTTTCTAACTGTCTATAGTTTACTATGCAGCCTTCTGGCATTACAGTATATAAAGCATAAGGGTGTGTCCGTTAAGTTTAGAAAGTGTAAAAAGCATAAATATGCACGTTCGTTGCACGTGCAATCCCAATGGTTTGTTTTGGATTCATATGTTAAAATCAATAATTACTCGATTGTTTGATACATCATTGGAGAGTAAACCCATGGAAAACTCAAGACGTGTGCTTCGATTTGATTGTAAATAAGGTGTGCATACAGATAACATAGAGGATATTTGTTGTATTCGGTGGATTATCGATTTTAATTTACGAGTGATCATAGAAATAAATATATATATTTTCTATGATCACGAGTGAATTAAAATCGATAATCCACCGAATCCAACAAATTTTCTTTTAATTTCATGCTTTTTTCACAGTTTATATACATTGTAAAAGAGTTTAACTAAAGAATGTCGTTGGGATAATGACGTCATTTTGTCAAAATAATGACGTCATTTCACAGTAAACAGTGAAAATTATCGAAAATTTTCACTGATAATTTTCATTGTTTGAAACAGTGAAATTATCAGTTTTAATTCACTGATATTTCTCTATAAACCACCGGAAAGCATTAAATAAAGTGTTGTTATGTAATTTCATTTAGTCAAACAATCGATATGTTTGGATTGGAACACAGCATATTGAAAAACGAGAGCAAATTACATATATTTTGTATATACAGCAAAACGATCAGAGTTAAACAATATAATGCGCTCGCGATCTTTAAATTCGATAAGTAATAAATGGCTGTAAACTGCACGGAAAATCTGGCCGGTCTGCAATGGCTTATCTGGGACGATACTTTACACGCCTGCATTTAGCTCGGTTTCCCCAAAGACCGGCTTAAATATGCGCTTTTTGTTAACAATTGTAATTTAAAGTACTTGATAATTCATTATCTATTTTGAGTTCATGCTTAACAAACGTTTTTTATTATTCAATGTGTACGAATATACTTATGTGTGCATGTGTTTCTTCTTTTAATCAACGCCGTCTGACACTGATTGAAAAAGAAAAGTACAACATTCAGTATGCTTCACGCCTTTACAACGTCAGGTTAACGAGGTGTCAGGCATTGTGCTGGTTGTTCACTAGTCAATATTGATGTTATGTTGAAGGGCGAAAGGCAACAATTGCAAAGGATTTGGCAGTCGACATTTACCTAGAGAGTATGCAATATTTGAGCTATAATTAACTAGATACTGAACGTTTGTAGCGGTTGTAAAAACT
This sequence comes from Dreissena rostriformis, assembly GCA_007657795.1. Lineage (NCBI taxonomy): Eukaryota > Metazoa > Mollusca > Bivalvia > Myida > Dreissenidae > Dreissena > Dreissena rostriformis. Next base: position 368,356 of record VMBQ01000265.1, read on the forward strand.
TAAGTTATCCCTTCAAATTAGAATCTATACAATACCTGTTACAATAATGCTTCATATGATGATGATGCTTCATATGATGATGCTTCGTATGATGATGAATATGATGATGATGCTTCGTATGATGATGATGATGATGATGATGATGATGACGATGACGATGCCGATGCCGATGATGATGATGATGATGATGATGATGATGATGATGATGATGATGATGATGATGATGATGATCAGCATGAAATGTCCATCGATTATGCTTGCATGTTCATGTGTATTAAGTACAAGATGGAAATAAATTATTATGTTTTTGATGTGCAAAAGAAACACAAATGGAACTGCATGCATTACAAAAGTACATTAATGTTTATTATGACAAATACGGCAGACCCCGTATGTCGGTAGACGGTCTATGATGTCCCACACGGAGGAGTTTTGTAACCTACCCTGTTAATTATCTTTATCATTTATATAATTCCAGAACTATCTAAAGGGGTATTAGCAGAGCCCTGAACGCAGATGACCTGGAGCTCTAGTGCACTGAAGAGTTTTTAACAACTGACATATACAGAATGCAGCTGGTTTTGGACAGTACCGCAATTAACATCAACAAGGTGTAATCCACACCCAACCATTTTACATTCTCCACCAAAAGTTCAGTCTGATAAAATGATATTGGACAACACTCAGCTCCATAAAGAAAACAAGCGAACTTATCTGGGAGTCAAATTCGAAAAGAGAATGGTATGGAGACAAAAGCTTCAGAGCGCAGATGCAAAAGCAAGAATAAATTATCATCACGAGGACGCTGGTAGCGATATAATCGGGAGTCAGCGAAAATATCCTCAAGGCGGTGTACAATAAAATCTCAACTGGAATACGACTCAACCTCCTCGATTACAGCTGGACAGTCCCACCAACAACCATGGAAAAAGTCCAGAACCAGTATTAGCGCATCAGCACCGGTGAAGTGAGGTCCCCGCATATTAATGAGATGGAACAGACCACGTGCATGCATCCATTACATAAAAGAAGGAATAAAATAAAGCCATAACACATATCGTTAATGCATGATTCTGAAAGAATAATATGATGCAGAGCAGATAGAAGAGACAAGGAGTAGAAAGATTGAAATGATATAGCTTTTGCCGAGGAAGCAAAGTTATGCTGAGGAAGAATTGGGATCAGCTTCCAGTGGATGTGGAGAACATGTACAGCACTTACGATCTTACCTCATGGGAGCACTTACGATCTTACACCGTGAGACAACTTACTAGTTAACCCCCATGTACACAGAGGAACATCACAATCTAAACCACAATCCCCCATTTCACCGCAAAAAGAGCACACTAATTCGAGCAAGAAAGCTCTACATGTGACCATGCTTAAAGATAGGTACCCACATGAAGCATGGATAAGGGCCAACACAGGTGGGTCAGCAACAGAGGAAGTCAAGAGATGGTGACCTTGGGTGAACGTGCAGTTTTCAGACGGACAGTGACAGGCACAGCCAATACACACAGGCCTTCACTGCAAAGCTACAAAGCTGAAGTTAATCCAACAAACACCAAACAGCAGCAGCAGATAAATACAGACATACACATAGTCTTTCGAGCCAATTCTGTGTCGGTCATGGACGCAGAAACAGCCAACGACTCGCCTCATATCAACGCCACAAAATAGTACTTCAGAATGTGTACTCTAGTGGATCCCCATCCCAAATCTGGGAAAGAGAAGGCCAAGTGGCAAACAAAGTCAGTCTAGACGAAATGAACACCATCGTCAAGTGCCTGATCAGAATTAAACAGTCACAGGGCAGCTGCCATCAGTTATCCAGATTAGGACAAGTGAGCACTAACCGGTCCAAAATAGAACTGGTGGTCAACCTCCAACTGCGAACTGGGCATAATACACACACTAAAAATGGTCAAGATTTGTCCAATAAGTGTTGCAGTAAACAGTTGTATATCCATGATTGGGAACGGTGTTCACATAAAAAGTGTATTCATGAACGTCCTAGCTAAATTCAGGGAGGAATTCTTTCGCCGACAGTCCAATATCTAAAACTGATAATGCTGCCATATGCATTATAATTAAGCACGGAACGCAATAAAGCATAGGCTGCAATAACACTGATACCGAATATACCTTAATCAATTTTTCAATTAAAGGTGATTTATTTGTTATAGGGAAGTAAACTGCAAACATAAATGTGAGAAACAAATCCAGGCATTTAAAGAAAATTAATACTATGGTGTCGAAACAAGATGTAGTTAAAGAGTGTGTGCGTCTATTAAAAGGTATTGTGTGATAATTGAAAAATAGCATTATACAAAAGTTCAAACATTAGTCGTATGAAATCGATGGGGGAAACAATGCAAAGGGCGTTGGGTACACTCGTCATTTGACATGTCTCACAACTTCTCACTTGTTGAAATTTACCTCGCCTCTTATTCAGGATACAAAACAGACACAAACAAGGAGAAACACATATCTTCAAATCGACAACTTTACAAATACAGGTCAGACAATAGGCAACTATATAAATACAGGTCGGCACATGGGCAGATATGCGTATACAGCTGATAAAGATGTGTTACTTGTGTTACGTATAACATACGTAGCCTTAAACAACTGGCAAGCCATTGCAATGTATAATGAACGTTTTGAATGTTTAAAAGAACATACCATAATAACTAACACGTTAATAAATGAGTTTACTTTCTTTATTATCATATTTGTGTAAATGTAGCACAAACACGTTGCTAAATGTATGAAACATAATTTCATGTAAGATAAACGAAAACATCTAAAGACAAACATTTACCGCTGAGCTCGGTCGCAATCAAATTAGTTGACACTTATGAAGAATTAAAATACATTTACAGTGCCAACAATGTCACGTACGTTGGCATGGCATGGTTTTATCATTTTGATGACATAAGTTAGAACGAGTCAACCGAAAGTTAATAGTACACGTTGTCAATGAAGTAGTAATCTGTTGCTAGACAAACTGTTGATATCTTGATCAGTTTCTCGCTGAAAACCGCAGTGATCGGAACTAAAGACACATATGAAGAATTATTCTCGTGTTTATTCAGATACTATATTGTTATTGATAACATTTGTCACAGGTAACTCAACCATTCAGCGCCGTTCACGCTGATTGTGAACGAAATAAACAGCGTTTGGTATGTGACACGCATGTAAGAACGTCAGGTTAGCGAGGTGTCAGACATTATGTCGGTTGTTCACTTGTCAAGATTAATATATTGTTCAAAATAGCGCGAAAGGCGACGAAGGAAGATAAAAAATAAAGTATTTTTGGCGCCAAGAAACGTCAAACCTACTTCAATATGCTGGTTTATTTTTCCGTTGTAAACAGTTGTTTTTTTTTATTTTAGAATACTAGTATTGGGCGGATGACAAAATTTCATCTGTCTACGTATTGTGTTGCTTTATTAACGTTGATTATAAGTAAGTTTTTATTAAAATTTAGAAATATCTTGCAGCCATGTGTCCCAAATCACGTCAAACCTAACATGAGTTTCATGATGGTCCAAACGTGCTCAAATGAGTACTTGCTGAAATGAAATATAGAAATAATGAGCAATTAACGAGGATGAAAGTCTGTGTGCTTTTGTGTCGAGTCAGACTGGCAATCGGTTAATAACTGAAACATCACGTGATATTGTAAGTTTTCTTTTCTGCTGGTGCTCACTTTGCTTATTCTCGACACAAATACACCAACAATTATTGATTCCGTAGTCACCACCTAGGGACTGTCACACATTCAGAGCCTAAACGTAAATCAAATACTTCAAATACAGTGTTTGTGTCTGTGTATATGAAAAACATATTACAGAGGCTTGTTTGCAAGTCGTAAGCAATTTGAAGTACTTCTGATCAGTTCTATTTTAAACATGGGTTAATGTTTTGAGATGTGCAGTCCCAATACATTTTATAATAATGGCTTATATTAAAATGTGCATAATTAGCGAATAAAACTAGGAACGATCTAGTGTCAAAACAATACATTTAACAACACATCTGACTGACATTGTTGGACAAAAAAGTAAGTTATTGTTAAGTGTTTACTTGTTTGTGTCCCAACTAGTATTGTTTAATTGATCGTAATTTACGTAATAATCCAAGATTTTGGCGAGAGAAAAATCACTGCTAATTATTGTTTCGTCGTTTTGTTGTTTTGTTGCAAGAAACAAAAGCATAAGTGATAGTTATTTGCTGCACAATGTTTGTGTAATACGATCTCATCATCTGGGAAATTACGCTGTAACGTAAAAGCATTTGAATCGACAGTCTCTAAAATAGTTAGTCCGATAGACTCTCAAAACCAGACCAAAATATTTTTAAAGTCTAATATCACTATCTTCTCTGGGGTCATTATGTACGTATGATCTTGGTAGTGGTCGCTGGTTTTGTCTTCAGTCAATGACAATTATGGCAAATGCATCTACAATATATTTTGTTAAATTGAATATAAAAAGTAAGGTTATTCTGGCCGAATTTTGCTACTATTTGATATCACATTTAATTTGATTTTCACGGACAAACTGTAGCAGTCTGGTAAAGACATTATGAACAATGAAAGTGAATCTCGTATGCTCTTTCTAAAAAATCAAACTTTAATCTTAGGATACACTTCGGTTTTATTGAAGATGTTTTTGTTTGACTACTAAATAATGTAAACTTCATCGTGCCTCAAAAAGTTGTAACTCTGTTGCTCTGGTCTCCTTCCTACCATTGAGTAATTAAATAGTTATTAAATTGAATGCGTTTTAATTCCCTTTTATTACTGTTTAATTTGAGTTGCAATGCTATGAGGTTAAATGTTATTTACACTTAAATGTATCATGAATATTGCTGGGCGAAGTGTGAGGTTGAGCGCTCTATAACCGGTTTAAACCCCCCAGTGCTTAGCATTGACCGTTCCAAGGCGGTGACCCCAGCTTTATTCTACTATGTGTATATGTTGTTTCGTACTGTACCGTTTTGGCAATTGGTTCCTTGCCATAAATAAAGGACCACGAATGTGTGTATGATAGAAATGCAATACTGCTGCAGCTTCTGGAGTTTCACTTCTTTATATTGTAAAAATGTGCATTTTTTCACCATAAGCATCCTTGTATATTCAGATTGATGGGTCCATGCTAATGCTCTAAATGATTGGCACCGATTCCAGAAATTAATTATAAGTGGGTATTTATGATCGAAATAATAAAACAAACATATAAAAATAGACTTACACTTTAAATACCTTTTTGATATTAATGATTTAAAACAGTTTATATTGAGAATATTATAAAGCTTTTATAAAGAACAGTGAGGATATTTTAAATATTAAAATTCGAATATCGATGGGAACCACATAATTGTCCTTTTTTTCTGGTTATTTGTCTTCACTGTGATATATTAAGAAATTGAATGGATACTTGTAAAATAAACTCGATATGTAGACAACTCACAAGTCAACACGTATATCTGGCAGACAATATTTGGCTACCTTCCATACTATTTTACGCATTTCGAAGAGGCATTGATTAAACAGATACGGACCAGAGGCATTGGTAAACATTTTTTAAAGGGTTCACCGTCTGATGTTGTATACCAAAATCCAACAATAAAGGAGTTTTATTGAAAACACGTGTGCTTGAATGAGATGTAGAACCTTGAACGATGATCAAATACTTAGATTTGCTCATCCTCCGATCAAGAAAAAGAACGTTTTGTCGAACATAAACGATAGACGGAAATCATATATAAATGTGAGAAATTTAAGCAGTATGCGTGTTTACATTCTAGTGCATAAACAAATGATTAAACATATAACTGGTCTAAGTATTTGCACACGTGCATACTAGAGAAAATATATTATTGAACACGTTTACAACTCATCACCAACTGCATCTTACAAGTTTTGATAAGATAAATATTATTTGCATCCGTTCATACAAACTGTGTTTATATTCAATGATTGATATTGGCATTACTCCAGAAAGTTGTATGCACGCTTTCTTATGAACGCAATATGTTCGTTATGATTACACCTATTCGATGTCATACTTTCGTTGATATCTTTTTATTAACTTCTGACAGGAAACAAACATTATAATTTATAAAATATTTATAAACAACTATAATATATAGTTCAATATATTGTTACCCTCAAACTGACGTTTAACATAATGACTTTATGTTCATTATCCAACAAGTATTTTGCAATGGCTAATTAATCCTTTACTTTGATTTGTATCAAAGTTATTATTGCAAAACACAAGACATAAGGCAGATACATATAGGTATATGTATGTTTTTCGGCGTATATGACACAGATCACTTTTGACCTATATTTATTCAGGTAATGATGCGCTGGAAGAACTCTGTGCTCAATACAATTATGAGATATTCATATTTTAGGGAATGAAAACTTACAGCAATGGTTTAATGTCCACTAATAACTGTTTAATACCTATGGGATTAAATTTTACATAATGATTTAAGTTGTTAAAACAAATATATAAATATAATTTTTCGACAAAAAAAAATTATGTTATTTATTTGTTTTAAATTCATACAGACAACTATTTTATCTTGAAAGTAAAGAAAATGAACACATTAATAACCCCTATAAGGTTACATTGTATAAATATCGAACCGTATCGCAAATAAACATTGACGGAAATACGACAAATATACCCGTGGCAATTGAAGATCTGTTTTGTCGTTATACCGTAACATAAATATAAATATTAAACATAATGACGTACTATGAAACAGATGTATTGTTAGAAATCGTTTCGTGTATCCAATCAATGTATTTTCTTACGTTGGTATATGTTCCATATTTTTGTTTTTCTCCGCACCCCTCGCCATAACTTGTTACACCATACACAGTCCATCGTTTAACCACAGTGTTGCCGACAGTCTCCCTACTCTTTTGGCAAAGTAAAGGACCACCACTGTCGCCTGCGCATGAATCGATGCCCCCTCCTTTACTACCAGCACAAAGTTGGGTTTTATATATCGGATATTCAAACGCTTTGTTATAAGTGTCTCTATCCACTAATGGAATTTGTGCTTCACGCAGCATCCGCGACCCGTTTAAATCTGTGTTTTTAGTCTTTTCCCAGCCAATAATAAAACATTAAGATTGTTCGCCAGAAGTGGCAAAACGCTTCTCAATTTTGTCATTTGCCTCAGGGAGGCAAGCAAAGCTTACCTTAGAAGATTCGATTACAGGCTTTTCTAGTTTTAACAAAGCTATATCATTTGTAATTGTGTTATAATTATATCTCGAATGTGGGAAATCTTCGATCTTCAATTTTTGTTTCCCGGCGTAAAATCGCCAATATCGCGATCGCCGACACGAACAAGAACATGACGTTTGCGTTGGCGTTTGCGAATACAATGCGCAGCTGTCAAGACCCATTGCGGAGCTATTAACGTGCCTCCACAAAATTGCTGGCCATTCTTCTCACGTATTGACACCTGCAATACATTAAACACATTTAGTTCATGCTTTGCGGTGGATGAAATCCATTGCCTGATCACCTCACTCTGGATCGCGTTAAACGACAGTTTCTACCATTTCATTCGGAATAAATATAACATAGAACAAATATATAAACTAATTTACATTTTCTTCTTAAAATCAGTAAATTCACCTTAAAATTCATCACATATATATTATAAAGCGACCACGATGTCAACAGTATGCAGCTATTTTCAAGCACAAAAGTAATCGACAGTTTCTTTATTATTATTACGTCATTTGTAAAGAACTTGTGACGTGAAGCATTTACGTGGTTACATGGTTTAAAACCTTCAAATAGTTTGATTACAAAAACAAGGCTGTAAGAACACACAAAATGAACATTTCGTGTAAAAGGGTAGTATGGGTAAATATTTTGCAAAAATCTAGAAAACTACACAGTCATAACACGTACCTGCCATGGCCACGAATGTTTCCGCGCCTCATGACCTTGGACTATTCTAAAACTTCCTCTTAGTTGTGCGCTCTTTAGCTCACTTCGTGAGCATGGAGTCCACGCGGACCATGCGCCGTATAAATATTCAAAGAGAATCTGTTTTACGAATTTTCCATTTTTGTGTGAAGCGCAACAATTTCATTCGATTTCTTGAACCTTTGTTTGAACATTTGTCTTTGTGACAGTTGCGTTTTTCTTTTATATAGCTATTGCCACAATGGAGGTACTTTTTGCAATGTCGTTTCCTAGACTGCACACACTTGTTGTTGCATTCTGTCCATGCGGTCCACGGGTTGAACATTATTACTAGCAGGTTTGCAGGGTCGAAATGCTTCTCGGGGCTAGTTTCCTTATGTGTAATATCTTTGACATCTGCCCCACTAAATGGGCTGCGTATATCGGTCTTAAATGAACAACATATCGTTTATACTTATATATTTTCGTATACATACATACATAAAGCTTTGCTAACGTATAAGTATAGTATCCACATGAACCACACAAATCTATATTTGTGACATATTAAATACAATAACAGTAATCTTCATAAGAAGATTTTTTTTCAACTTTTTGTTTCGATCAACAGCTTTAAAACAATTATAATGTACATGTTTTAATATATTAATTTGTTTCTAATTATAAGGCCCGGAACCAGACATGCATGATCGCGTGGTAGTGAGGGGGAGGGGTGGGCAAGTCTGTTTGCAGGGGGATAGTAAACTGACAATCAAACATGGAAAGAATGACAATACATTCATTTATTCATTCATTCATTTATTCGCTCACTCATTCATGTACTCAATTGAACATGGTTACTGCACAACCTTATCTTTATGAGTGTGTTACTTGTATAACCCCTGCATTTACTGAATCGTAGACGGAACCGACAAATGCAAAAACAATGCGCATGCACAGGGCACAGCGCACACTGACGCGGCTAAGGATACCAGCACTTTGATAAAGAAATAAATACGCCAATGCCGCGTGGACTTAAAATCAGTAATCTAATCAACAAAAGTCGTGTAGTGTATACATAGAGCCTGACTGATGCCCCCCAGACATTTGCCAACGGGGACATAGACCCTTACAACTGCTACCCATGCATGGCAATATGTTTTCACAGTTTGATAAATAAAATAATTAATTAATATCAATTAGTGAAGCTTTTTACGTACACACACAGAGTGTATAGAAATATTTCGAAATAAAACTATTTTTGAAAGAAAAAACTACTACTACTACTTGAATAACAATATATGAAGTACCAATAAGACATTTTACATCTTATTTGATATAAACAATTTATGAATCTCTCAAAAATGTTTGAAAAATATCAATACATATTTATAAAGTTCAGATACAAATAATACAATTTGCATCCATGAAAGTGGATTAATCATTAAAAATCAATAAGTGCCACATAAGAGTAACATATATATTTACAACACAAAAATGTCCACAACTGTAATTTTTACTCCATTAAAGCAATTAGTTTGTTTAACATTATTGGATTCAATTGACTGTAATAAACCCGAAGACTTAAAAGATTATAAAACTTGTAATTTAACATCAACAGGGTATTGTTCCACTTCTGATACGTAGAAGTGTATAAATCATACTGACGTTATCTATCTCCTAATTTAACATAAATTGTAAGAGCATGTAACTAAATTTAATAATTGGGCGTAGTTAGAACTGATTATATAGCCACTTCATTTATCAGCTGTAAATTAATTGTATCAGTAGATAAATAAATAACATACGAGGCAAGCTTATACAGTATAGCAGGGGTTATTATAGTATGCGCCTCGCTCCGTGAAAAGGGGGTTTAATGCTTTTGCATAAAGTGTTGTCCCAGATTAGCCTGTGCAGTGCGCACAGGCTAATCAGGGACGACATTTACGCTTTTGTGATATGTTTCGTTTGAAGAACGTCTCTTCTTAGCAAAAATCCAGTTTAGGCGGAAAGTGTCGTCCCTGATTAGCCTGTGCGGACTGAACGGGCTAATCTGGGACGACACTTTACGCACATGCAGTAAACCCCCTGTTCACAGAGCCCTGCTCATATCGATTACAAGGATCGAACTCTAATGCTAATTATAAAGTATCGAGGTATACAAATAAACACAATTACACAATTATACCGTGTTGTCCATTAAAAAACGAATGTACAAAACATGGCAGAATGGTCTTCTTTGCTTTATGTTACTGATTCATGCTATTTGATAATGCAACATCATTCCAAATATTGGAAGCAAATAACAGAGGTGTATTACGGAATGAAAGAGTAATTACTAATTTGTATTTGATGTGTATGGGTATGACATCGTGTCTTGGTCGGAATGTTAGATTTATGTTACTATGTACATGACAAAATCATAATTGTATTGAAGCTTATTTCTGCCATTTCGATCGTTTCGTCTGGTCGGGTTTGCAGAAGGTCGCAACGCGTCAACATGAAATAACGAAACATATACCCACCACAGCGACAACAATTGCACCGATTCGAGAATTAAGACATTTGTTTCACTTTTTGTCGTTATTGCGGGTATATTTGTCGTTTTGGCGTGTTTTTGTGTTTTCGACCTCCAACACCCGCCAACACGCCAACGCGAATTAACGACAGACATACCCAAAGGAAAAAATGACGCCGATACGACAATGATGACGTGTATCATACATTTGGTTCTTCTGACGGTATATGTTTCGTTCTGGCCTGGTGTGGTGTTTGCGACCTTCAAACCCGCCCATATACCAACACTTAAGGACGACACTACACACATCAGAACGACAAAAAGTACGCAGAAACGACAATTATGACATTTGTCGACCAATGTCGTTTTGGTAGGTATATGGGTCTTAAAACCCTCTATTACGCCAAAGCACAAGGCAGAAAACCGCCACTATATTATCTATACTTGCAACAAAATCTCATAATTTTGATATTAGTACTGGTAAATGTTTTTACTGAAAAAAAATACAGGAAAATACTTACCGGTTGAATAAATATATTTGCAGTTCTTCCAGAGTATATTCTTAGGAGTGTATGAAATTTAATCTTTTGAATAATGAAACGGTAGAAATATTATCAGGAGATAAATTTGAGTTAACACGTTCTTTAAGTCAAGTTACCGATTGCTTATATAGTACCGGACATTTTAATCAGCAATAACATAAAGCGTCATAAAGCTGGGGTCATGTATGAAATAGATCTGAAAACAAACGTTTTCCTTTGTCAGTAATCGTTAGTTCCTTGTACGCATGTGCGAAGACATCCATTATATGGGTCGTTGATTGAATGTTGAATGTTGAAACTAAATAAGCTGGGAACAGATTTACATAGAAACTAATTTTCCTGGATCCCACAGAAACGCATCCACTTAGATGCCAGCAGCGCATGTCTGGAATAGCCTAAGAAGTTTGTAATTTGAAATATTTACACTGAATTTATGAATGGCAAAGACGACTGGCGAAATAAACTGGAACATAGAACGACGTAAACATGTGAACAGACAACCAGGGGCTCTAAAATGATTTAAACATCGTCTTTGAAGTAGATAAATGCCAAATGCATGTTTGTGCTAATGTAATCAAGCTAAAACTACTTGATTACATAACGTATGTAAGTCTTATGTGGCAATTAAATTGCCTTGAATGTTAACGAAAACCATAATGTAACTCCCAACGGAGTTTGGACGTCCGACATCCAGATCAAATTGTCAATGGGCTTGTTTTACTTCAAGTTAGTTACATAATTACTTTACAATCTAAATATCAAAATAACAAACACATTTCAAATATATTTTGTCCGGTTTAAATTCCAAATATGTTTGTATCCATCTTTACTGATATTAATCGTTACCGAATCGATATTCCGGGTATATATCAATGCCATTTTGTAAAATCACTCATTATTATGCACTGTTGTTTCGATAAATTGTTGACCAATTCAAACATAAATCAAATCCCAAATCGTTTATTTACGGTTGCACAGATGTATCACGAGCAATTTTTATTTATGTCGTCCCAAAGACTTAGTCTCTTGCTCAAACGACTTAGTAACTCGTTCCCGAGACGTGGTAACCCGTTCCCACGACTTAATAACGACATATTGACTTACCTTTCTCTTTCCCACGACTTAATAACGGCATGTTGAGTTACTTATCTATAACCCACGACTTAAAAACGGCATGTTGAGTTACTTATCTCGTGCCGACGACTTAAAAACGACAGAATTATTCAGTGTCTTATATCGTTCCCACGATTTAATAACGGCTTACTGAGTTAATTAACTCGTTCCCACGACTTAATAACGGCATGTTGAGTTATTCATCTCGCTCCCATGACATAATAATGGTATGTTGAGCTACTTATCTCGTTCCCACGACTTAAAAACGATATATTGAGGTACTTATGTCGTTTCCACGACTTAATTACGGCATTGATCGATTGATTTATTTCAATATACACTGTCATGGAAATACAAGTATAACACATACATGAACTTAGGTAAGAAAGAAACATGCATGAATTAATAAATGCATAAGAGAAGCCATGACACCAATCATTATATATCAAGGATGACAAAAAAAGCGTTTGCAAACACTTATTTCCATTGTATTCCTTTAGATATAGTGTTGTGTGACATTAGAAGACTTAATTAGCTAGAAGTATATATATTACAGATTTATCACAGACGTGAACACCTTCAACAAATCGCCTTTTAGAAAGGCAACTGTAAATAAATGCATGTTGAGTTACTTACTTCATTCCCACGACTTAATAACGGCATATTGAGTAACTTATCTCGTTCCCACAAATTACTTAGTCCTTCCAACGATAAAGATATGTCTTCTCCATGACTTACTTTGTCGTCTCCACTACACCGTTTCGAACTAGATATCATTGGAATAAATGTGTTTACAAAGTGTATGATGCACATAAATATATTTGTAGTAGCGTTGGCTTAAGTTTATTTACGTTATTGTATTGATATATGTTTCAATATTTTCATCGTCAGACGTACATTGTATGACAAAGCTGCTTGTTCACATTATTGCCCTTGAAACGTTCAGCATATGTATAAATAGGCCGATAGGGGGTTTCATCGCTTCTGGCGTAAAATGATAAATAGTGTTCAATACACGCTGCAATTGTACGATTCGGATAGCAATACGTTAATGTACCCGACACTAATTAAATAGATAAGATTAAATCATAAGAAATATCCCTTCGTATTCACATTTAAAGCAACTATCTGAACTTAATATATGTATCATTGCATCTAAAAACACATACAATGCGAAAATAGCATTCGTTTTTTTTATATAGAATTTCTTTACTATTAACCTTTAAGGCATGTGTTTCCATTTTGGCAAAGCTTTCATAAGCAAATAAACACTATGGCGTAAAGTTTTACTGTTAAAAGACAAATGCATTGCGCCTTAAAGTACGAAAGTATAATTAACATTATTGAAGAAAAACATCATGTGTGCTTATGTTGGTTGATAACTGGAACACTACGTGCTATAACAATGTAATAATAAAGTTTCAATTCTGCTGGTGATCACTTTGTTGTATTCGACACAAACACACCAAACATTATCAATTCCGTAGTCACCACCTTGGCACTATCAAACTAAAACACATTCGGGGTATATACGTAAATCAATTCCTTTATGTACACGTATATGTTTTGATGTGCATAAAATATTACTGAGACTTGTGTGCACACTTTAAGTAATTAACAGTACTTCCGATAGGATTATCATCCTCCAATTTTCAGAAAGAAGCCGCGGTATGCACAACATTTTTTTTAACTAATGTTGTTTCACATGAGCAATGTGTACTTACACTGGAATGAAAGATGATGCAATTTATAATGATCAGTTAACTTTAATATGATACTCAATCAAGGTAATTGAGTATAAACACATGTTTAAATATATAAATTGTTTAAATATTTACCACGGTTCTTAAGGAAAAAATATATTCTTGAAAACGTTCACACCTAATTCTCAACTGCATCTTACAGTTTTGTTAAGGTAAATATTATTTGCACCCGTTTAAACAAACTGTGTTTATTGATATTGGCATTATTCCAGTAAGTTGTATGCACACTTTCTTATGCACCCAATATGTTCACATGACTAGGTAAAACATCGAAGATGTTTATCTTTCTTTGATGTTTTGTTATGAGACTTCTGACATCTTATATGTGTCGTGTTCTGAGAAAACTGAGCAAAATGCTTATGCGTAAATTGTCATCCCAGATAAGCCTGTGCAGTCCGCACAGGCTAATCAGGGACGACAATTTCCGCTTTTATGGAATGTTTCGTTTAAATGATGTTTCTTCTTAGCGAAAATCCAGTTAGGCGGAAAGTGTCGTCCCTGATTAGCCTGTGCGAACTGCACAGGCTAATCTGGGATGATACTTTACGCACATGCATTTTGCCCAGTTTTCTCAGAACACGACACATATGTATAACTTTCTTTTTTGATGTATAGTCATGAGACTTCTGACAGGGAACAAACATAATAATGTATAAAATATTTATAAAAACATAATATATTGTTTCACTAAAACTTATTTTATGACGCTATGTTCAATATTCTAAAGCTATTTTGTGATGGCCAATTTACATAAAATTGCGTTACTTTGTTTTTCATCAAAGTTAATAGTGCAAAATACAAATAAATAAGGAGACACATAAAAGTATGTATGTGGTTTTCGGCGTAGCTGTCAAAGATCACTTTTTACCTAGATTTATTGAGGTAATTATGCGATGAATGAACTGGATAGAATTCGGACAGTGTATTATTTGAGGGACTGCAAACGTACAGCAATTTGTTAATGTACACTCATAACTGTTGAATACCGTATGGGATTAAAATTTTCACAATGATATAAATACATTTTCGACAAAAACACTACACCACTATTTCGTAATGCGTGTCTTGAGCAGAATGGTGTATTCATTCACATAATCAAAGTGTATAGTATTAAGCTTACACAAGCCTCTATAAATGGCAATTACTAACCTCCAATTCGCTGAGCGCTTGCCAATTAAACATACCGATTCCTTTGATATCGCGACCGACACTGTTTCCCTTTGAAAGTGCTCAATACATGGTAAAACTATATGTATAACATTATTTTGCATGTCAATGTATCTTGGAATTATAATTGCGTTTTGCGTTTCTAAGTAACTTAAAAAAATCTTTGCATCCACTTCTGATATGTATATGTTTTTATTTAAATCAAATATTTACGCTTATATTTTCATCACAAGTTCAATTACACGTTTGCTTCTGTGAATTATTAATACTAAGGTTTCTAATGGTGACAACATGGGGCAGTATACGATTCATAAACTTAAGGATTAAAAATAAAGAATATCCTCAAAGCTTTAATATTCTAGAACTACTTTAATGTGGAGTCTACCGTGGCATTTCTACATCCATAACTATATCATTTGTTGTTTTAATAGTTTGTATATGACATAAGCATCATTTTAGCATGTATTTACTCTAAAGTATGTTTTCCTGGGTTTAAGTATAGTCTTTATTCTAAGTCTAAGAATTGGTTGGTGCATACGGGCCCTGACATTTAACGCCTGAGATTATATCAAATTTATGTCAGACATATGTTTCTTAGTCCTATAAGTTTCCACAGTGGTAACCGAACAATATTGGGTTCTAGAATCACGTAAGTGTTTTCGGCTTTCCGGCATTTTTCACGGCAAAACTGAAATTGCAATATAGATTTTAACGCCGTGTGTCTATTTTAAAGACAATTTTTATTTATTTATTTTAAATTCATACAGACAATTCATCTTTAAACTAAAGAAAATGAACACATTTATTAGCCCTATAAGATAACATTTTATAAATATCGAAATGAATCGCACAACAACATTGACGGAAATACGACAAATATACCCGTGACAATTGAATGCCGATCTGTTTTGTCGTTAGACCTTAACATAAATATAAATATTACACATACTGACGTACTATGAACCAGATGTATTGTTAGAAATCGTTTCGTGTATCCAATCAAGGTATTTTCTAACGTTGGTATATATTCCGTATTTTTGTTTTTCTCCGCACCCCTCGCCATAACTTGTTACACCATACACGGTCCATCGTTTAACTACAGTGTTGCCCATGGTTTCCTCACTCTTTTGGCAAAGTAACGGACCACCACTATC
Source organism: Dreissena rostriformis (assembly GCA_007657795.1). NCBI lineage: Eukaryota > Metazoa > Mollusca > Bivalvia > Myida > Dreissenidae > Dreissena > Dreissena rostriformis. Next base: position 384,574 of record VMBQ01000265.1, read on the forward strand.
ACCTGCGCATGAATCGATGCCCCCTCCTTTACTACCAGCACAAAGTTGGGTTTTATATATCGGATATTCAAACGCTTTTTGACAAGTGTCTCTATCCACGAGTGGAATTTGTGCTTCCCGCAGCATCCGTGACCCGTTTAAATCTGTGTTTTTAGTCTTTCCCCAGCCAATAATATAACATAAAGGTTGTTCGCCAGAAGTTGCAAAACGCTTCTCAATTTTGTCATTTGCCTCTGGGAGGCAAGCAAAGCTAACCTTAGGAGATTCGATTACAGGTTTTTCTAGTTTTAACAAAGCTATATCATTTGTAATTGTGTTATAATTATATCTCGAATGTGGGAAATCTTCGATCTTCAATTTTTGTTCCCCGGCATCAAAATCGTCAATATCGTGATCGCCTACACGAACAAGAACGTGACGTTTGCGTTTGCGCTTGCGAACACAATGCGCAGCTGTCAAAACCCATTGCGGAGCTATTAAAGTGCCTCCACAAAACTGCTGGCCGTTTTTCTCACGTATTGACACCTGCAACATATAAAATACATTTAGTGTATGCTTTGCGATGGATGTGTGATGAAAACCAGTGCAAGACAACCTCACTCTGGATCGCGTTTAACGATATAATCTACTATTGCATTCTGGACATAAATAGCACATAGGACAAATATGTAATGTAATTTTCATTTTCTTCTTAAAAACAGTAAACTTACCATAAAGTTCATCATGATATATATATTACAGCGACAACGATGTCAAAAGTATGACACTATTTTAAAACACACCAGTAATCGACAATTTCTTAATCATTATGACGTCATTTGTAAAGTAAGACTAATGACGTAAAGCATTTAACTGGTTGCATGGTTCAACCTTTGCATACTTTGATTACAAAAACAAGGCTGTTAGGGCACACTAAATGACAATTTCGTGTAAAAGGGCAGTATGGGAAAATATTTAGCAAAAGTTTGGAAAAATGCATAGTCATAGAACGCACCTGCCAGGGCCACGAATGTTTCCGCGCCTCATGCCCTTGGACTATTCTATAACTTCCTCTTAGTTGAGAGCTCTTTAGACCACACGTATCGGACATCGAAGAAAGCACGTTGGATTTCATACTCTTTTTTGTCTCTGAAGCTGTAAAAAATGTATCAAAATCTTATAACTTATTAGCATGCAATGATGCATAACTTATGATTGCAATCTTTGTTTAAGGTGAAAATACGTGATTACGACGAACAAAACAATGTAGATATTTTCATATACAAGTTCGCTGAAATACGAAGCTATGCATTTTTGTTTGGAATCCGGCACAGGTGTGCTGTAATCTAGAACGGGGAAACTAGAGTTCAGGAGCATGTTTAAGCATGTAATCTCAAAATATCTTAATTCATAACACGTGTGTACCGTAACATAGTTATATGACGCGAACTAACCTATTGTTAGAACTTTAAGCATGTGCGTCGTACAAGCCATATTGTACTGCCGATTACGACCACGATGCATTTAAACGGAATACGGAATACGTAGTACTTGCACGTGTAGATTTTGATGTGTTTTTTATTTCAAAACCTGTTATTTTTAATTAAACTCGTTTTACATGTTTTTGTATAAATCAAAACGAACCAACATTACCAATATTTATGTTGGCATCATTATGAAGATAATGCCATTTCGATTTATGAAATCGAGACCCAAGGTTAGGACTGTAGATGACTTATATGTTTAATGGCAATTAATAACCACACTAAATCAATGTTTCTTTCAAATAATTCAATTAATTGAAAATAATAAATGTCGTGGTTATTTCGATTTCGTATTAGTTAGTAAAATGAAAGCTATAACCTTAATAAACAAGATGTAATTAATCTGAGTTATTCAGAAAAGATCGTAATTATACCTTTTTCGGTAAATTGTAAATATTCTGATTTCAAGTAAGTTTACGACTTTAAATTTTACAAAACCTTCTTAAGACAGATACACTTTGAACTTCAATTACATTGTTTTTGCATTTCATTTATATATATATATATATATATATATATATATCTATATATATATATATNCCCATCGGCATAATTCCTAATGTAAAATAAACTACTATTAATCATAAACCGTTAGCAGACTTACCGTTAATATTTATGATTGTACCATTGACAAACTTCTTCACTTCTTCTTCAATATTGTTTTCCGGCCCATTTGATATTTCGGCGTTCAAAGACAGCCCTAAGACGTACTGTCGCTTACACATAGGACTATTTCGTCGACATTGCTTTTCCTCCAGCAAATAGCTATCACCACACATCGATGGCTGTTTGCAGTTCCGGCGTCTCTCCTTTGAACAACTTCGTGAACATGGAGTCCATGCGGACCATGCGCCGTATAGATATTTGTAAAGAATCTGTTTTACGAATTTTCCATTTTTGTGTAAGCGCAACAATTTCATGCGATTTCTAGAACCTTTGTTTGAACATTTGTCTTTGTGACAGTTGCGTTTTTCTTTTATATAGCTGCTGCCACAATGGAGGTATTTTTTGCAATGTCGTTTCCTAGACTGCACACACTTGTTGTTGCATTCTGTCCATGCGGTCCACGGGTGGTACATGGTTACTAGCAGGTTCCCAGGGTCGAAATGCTTCTCGGGCTTAGTTGCCTTATGTGCAACATCTTGGCTGTCTGCCCCACTTAATGGGCTGCGTATATCGGTCTAAAATGAACAAAGTTTCGTAAATACTTTGACAAATGTATTTTCTTGAACATGCATAAATCTATGATAACGTATAAGTATAGTATCCACATGTACCACACACATCTATAATCGTAACATATTAATTACAATAACAATCATTTTAATAAGAAGATTATTTTAAAACGTTTTTTTTATCAACCCTTTTAAATAATTATAACATACATGTTTTAATGTATGTATGTGTTTCTAATTATAAGGTAGGATCCAGACATGCCTGTTCGAGAGGGGGGACAAGTCAGTTTGCAGGGGGGAAATAATTGTGAACTGACAATCAAACATCGAAAGCGCGACCTTTCATTCATTAATTTATTCGCTCACTCGCTCACTCACTCACTCAAGAAACTTGGTTACTGCACAACCTTATCTCTATGCGTGTGTTACTTGAAACAACTCCTGCATTACGGAATCGTAGACAGAACCGACAGAGGCAAAAACAATGCGCATGCGCAACGCATACTGACGCGGCAAAGGATATCAGCACTTTGATAAGACATAAATACGCCGATGCCGCGCGGACTTAAAATCAGTTATCTTATCAAAAAAGTCGTGCAAGGTATACCTAAGGCCAGACTGATGCCCTCCCTGACATTTGCCACTACGGACATTAGCCCACGGGGACATAGACCCTTACAACTGCTACTCATGAATGACATTATGTTTTTATATTTTGATAAGTGATATAAAAAATAAATAACAATTAGTGAAGCTATTTACGTACACACACAGAATGTATGAAACTATTTGGAAGATTAAAGTACTTTTGAAAAACAAATTTTATTTTTATGAAATATTTTAATATTTTAAAACATGATTGCAAAGTATGGCTATTAGTGATGACATTTCAGGTAGCCTAGTGTCTGACAGTGATATTGTGCGGGTCGCCGTACGGGTCGGTGGGAATACATCTGGGACAGAATATGTCCGCCTATGCTAAAAATATCGGCAAGAACAAATTTATATACTAGTAAGCCATCTCGTACGATTGCGAAGAATTTCGTATACGTATGTCTAAGAAAGCATTTGGGGATTGTTACACAGACGACTTCTTGATATACATCGAATTGACGAATTTCAGTTTTGAAAAGCTTTAGCCAAATTGTAATGGAGTTTATATAAAATTGTTTCATCACACACAACTTTGTTGCGAATAACTTTGTTTTACGACAGTTGAAGAAAATTATTGTAGTAGGACAGTTACGTGACTGGACTAGACGCATCATGAAGACGGCAGAGTAACGGGTTTCACAAAGCGGTGTTTAAAATGCCCATTAAGGATACATTGTGTGTCATCTACTAAACTGTATTAACATAGAGCCTCCAATGCACCGCTATAAGTTTCTTAAACCATGTTATAAATGCGCGATAAATACGCGATACAGATCTACTTGATTTAAATTGAGAACATGTAATCTCGTAAAGCCTTCAATGCCCCGCCGATAATGCGTACACTTGTCCCCCCGCCCCTGTGCCTGATTATATTATTGACATTTAATATTTAATGTTTTGTTAATTTGAATTAGAGCACAGTTGAAGTTATATTGATCTAGGTCTTTTAATAGTTTACATACTGTGGCCTGTAACATTTCGTTGAAGCCGACCGTGAGGATAATATAAATTAAACTGGCGTACGTTATTTAGATACAAATTGACATAAGATAAGCTTTGAAGAATGATAAGCCATCGGGCAAGTATGTTTCGACCATAGTAGGAAAATATTAAATAATATCAAATCGTCAATTATAGGGTGCGATATAGCTGTCTTTTTGACTGCCACGTTTATATGCATTTGCAATACTTTTGCCAGACAGACGTTTTCTGACTATAATTTATTGCAATATGACACGTTTCAGGCCATTGCGCCCATCATAGACATATTGTATGTGTGTCATTTAGTAAATTTGTCTTGAAGAAGATCTCGCACAGAAGTCTAAGTACATTAAAGGCAAATGTGAAAAGATTTTCCTGGAAATTGCCAGACGAATAGTTCCAGGAATGGAACCTTTAAGTACGTACATATTGTCAATCTAGCTCAGGGCATTGGTCTGCAATACTTGACGTGGTAATACCTTCATTATATAGCTCTAGCTTTATTATGTCTAAAGGACAAACACGGTGCAAAATGCAAAAACTCTGTCTGCAACGGATGCAAAAAAAGTGTTAAAACCATACAGTTGTTATGCATATTTTTTTGTTTCTGTTCGCCTAATAATAATAATAATAGTGGGGTATAATAAACATTCTTATTTTGCTTCAAATATTACTACTTCTACTACTAATTCCGCTGCTACTTCTACTAGTTTGATTTTAGAATATCTCTGGTAATTTCTCATTTCTTGGCAAGCCGCCTTGTGGCGCTGATAAGCTCGTGTGGGATTACAATCTAAGCATGTTTGACGTATATGTATGTGTGCAATGATGTGCTGAAATGATGCTGATAAGTTAAACCTATCTCAGTAATATACATGTAATATTATTAAATTGTATTATTGTACAGAATAAAAGAAATATGGAAGCATGTGAAGTAAACATGTTTTTGGTTCCTAATTCCATCTGTGTTTGTATAGTATGTGACATTCCGACACAAATGACATACATAACTATCATTTAAGTTGATGTGCTTTAGATTAGCACTCCACTGGCGTATTTATGAGCTCACTGAGATGCATAGCAGTTTATAAATCATACTGACGTTATCTATCTCTTAATTTAACATGAATTGTAAGAGCATGTAACTAAATAAAGGGGAGTAGTTAGTAATGATTATATAGCCACTTCATTTATCAGCTGTAAATTGGTTGTATCAGTAGACAAATAAATAACATATGAGACATGCTTTTATAGCATAGCAGGGGTGGTTTTAATATGAGCCTCGCTCTTGGAAAAGGGGGTTAAATGCATATGCGTCGTCAAATGTCGTCCCAGATTAGCCTGTGCAGTTCACACAGGATAATCAGGGATGACACTTTATGCTATTGTGATATTGTTTGTTTACAGAATGTCTCTTCTTAGCAAAAATCCAGTTTAGGCGGAAAGTGTAACATCTACGTCTCTGGTTATAATTTGTGACATTACGAGGATTGCTTATATAAAGTATAAAATACATCTCGGTCTTTAACAGTACAGATGGCCGAGTGGTTTCAGAGCTAGACTTAAACTTCAAAAGTCAGTGTTTCGAGCTCAGGTGTGGATTACTTTTTTTCTTTCTTTAATTGTATTCTTGTTTAATACAGGAGATCTTTAGTTCCGATGTTAAGATTTATCAAAAAATGTGAACAAGTCCCTTTAAGAAATGTTAACGTAAGAAACACAATATTTCTGTCAGAAGTTTTAAATAGTGGAAAATCGATAAGACAAAGTTGTGACAACTCAGAAAATATCTGCGTTGTGACATTTAAAAGTGTACGAACCACTAAAGGTGTGTTTATGTTTCCATGTATTGAATCGGCTTTAGACGAAAGAAAACCCAAACTTTCTAGTATTGCTTTTAAAAATAACCCTTACACAATTGTGAAACTCTGGTTTATATATATGAACCGGAATAAAAGATACGCGAGATAAAACAGGTCAATCTAAGTATATCTTTTCGTATTTACATTTAAAGCAACTGTCTTACCTTAAGTTATTTATCATGATTGCATCTAATAACGTTCAGAATACGAAAATAGCATATGTATCCTTAAACAGAATTATATTTAATACATGGGTCGAGTTCATTTGATCATTTTTATGTTAACACTTTGACAATGGAATAATGAGCATATTAGTGTTATTACTTCGTTAATATGACATCTTAAACGAGATATAGATGTAAGTTTAGGAGCGGGGAAATTTTTTCAGACGCTTTTTGATTCTTTGTTATTATTTATCTGAATTAGATATCTCGAAATAAAACTGTGCTGTTATGTAATATAATTTAAACATAATAATGATTATACTATTTGTTTTACATAGTCGCTTAAGCTTACCTAAACATCGTGCTACACTTTCATACACCGCGAAAGCATTTTGTCTTATAAAGATTCTAGCGTTACTAAGCACGTGATCTGTAATATATTACTGCATCACAGTTGTTACATATTTACACGAGAGCAAGATACAAGCCAAGCATTTATGTTTGTTTAATTTCAGATTTACTCGTTAGCCGCATATTTAATGGCAGACTCGAAATGAATGTCGTTAAAATTGACTCGTAGAAAAATCCGTTTTGCCGTCCTAGTAAATGGTATTAAATTCATACTGTCGTCGATGAGTGAACATTTATTGCACATAAGATTAATGGATAAATTCTAGAAAATGTTAATCTGGATAATTTGTCAGAACAGACGTTCATCTAATGAGTGGCGTAGGAATGTTCAAGTAATAAACGTGTCTTGTGAAAATATGGCTGTCTACCTGGCGTAAGAGTGAAATATCGTCCTGGACACACAAAAATCTAGCGTAAAGTACAGGTATTGTGCATACACTAAGAGAGTAAATTTCATAGCAGAAGTGGTAGTTATAGTCGAAGTAAAAATTACAATAATTATTATAGTAGTAGTAGTAGTAATAGTAGTAGTAGTAGTAGTAGTAGTAGAAGTTGTAGTAGTAGTAGTAGTAGTAGTAGTACAAGTAGTAGTAGTAGCAGTAGTAGTAGTAGTAGTAATAGTAGTAGTAGTAGTTGTTGTTGTAGTAGTAGTAGTAGTAGTAGTAGTAGTAGTAGTAGTAGTAGTAGTAGTAGTAGTAGTAGTAGTAGTAGTAGAAGTAATAGTAGTCGTAGTAATAGTAGTACTTTTTTATTTGATTAATATTTTCATTTGAACACATGAGAGTTTATACTAGTTTATAATAATTTTGCTTCTCTCGGAATGTTAACTTTATCAATTTGTTACAAATTAACTACGCCTCATAGCGTAGCGTATTTCCTTTCATCCAACATACTTAGGGTAAAACCCATGTGTTTATTTAAGCATTATTCACGACAGTTCGTTAGAAGGAAGTTTACCTCATTTAAATATAACATCCTTGTTTCAGTTTACAAGGTATGAAAATACATATGCAACTACATACGGAAACGAAAATTAAATATTACTCTACCATAGCTTTTTACAGAATTTAATTTGCGAACACTCCTAAATAAACAGATACTTTTATAAGTAAATTGCAGGTTTACTTTCTAGGTTTAATTTTTTTTGTCAATTGTCTTTCATACTGGTGAATGTTTATACATTATGTCGTTAATTGGTTAACAGTATGTACTGCGTATATGAAAGTATACTTACTTCCACCGAAGCGATCCTTTTTACTTCGTCCGCTGTAATTATTAGAATCGACAGCATGACCAGAGCTAGTATCAACTCCAGAAAAAGACCACTAAAATTCCCTAGACTCAACATCTATAGTTACATATATTTAGATTTAAATCCATAAAAATGTTCCACTCCAAAATTACAAATCAGTATCTATATTGCGAAATTCCATTCAATTAAGTTCAAAAACATCAATCATTTGAAATCAATCGATAAACGCCACTGTATCGCGTTGAAGGTAAACCAATAATACACGAGAATTTATTTTACATTTTCTTACAGCGTTGCAATCTTTACACTTTTGATCTTTCAATCCTTCGCATTTATTGCAACAAACTGTGATATCTATATAGCTCCTCAATGGCCACACGCTCAACGGGTTTAAACAGCCTTCTACTTTCTCGCTAGCTTTATATATCCTCTATTTACCATAGGTCTCTCTATTGGAGTTCGAATCGCGAGAGTGTAGGTGCGATTTTCTTTGACAACGAGCTTCATACATACATATAGTTGATTTTACATTTGATCTTAAATGTGAGACGGTATGACGTTATTTTATGGTAATTTATAGTAACAGTTTTTTAGAAGCGGTCTTTATATCAGGCAAGTTCACCGTTTTAAACCGATGAAGCGTTTATGTCAGTTAAACTGCCCGATATAATAACATATGTAACTGTTCCGGAGCCTATTAAAAATAGTAACGGAAAATATTCATACCTTTGCATGTTTTATCATGAAATACAATCCTCAAATGCCCCTAATACAATCGACATCGCAGTAAGAAACCATAAAACAATAATTGTAAAGTGACATTTACATGTTTCCTGTTCAAGAAAAACATAACAGAGATACATTGCAGCAATGTTTATAACGTTCAGCTGATTAACGTTTAAATTTGGAAGAAAAAAACAAGCAATAAATATACCTGGAACATAGAATACGTTAATTCATTAACCGATAAATCTACATATTGAGGATATTTATTTCATAAATTCACACTATATTCAATAAAGTTTTATTAACCAACATTCTTATGTCCCATTCAAATAAACGGGTGCATATTGCTTTGCACCTGTCCGTCAGTCAGTCGGTCATTCCGCAGATCTTTTTTTAGTTTCCGCATGATATATAAAGAACGCTTTGACCTACGATCATTCATTAAGGTAAAGTAGTTACTTGGGATGAAAGAAACACGCCTTTCAAATTTTAGAACATAGGCCAAGGGTCACAGGGGCTTGACACATGGAATTTAGAAAATTTCATTTCCACACGGTATCATGTAATTTAGTATGATGAATATTTCTCATACTATATGAATAGAAGACGCCTTTCGCTTTTAAAGTAAACACATGCCAGGTCAATGTAACAGGGGTTTGATGCATGCAATTAGTTACGTCATCTTATAAAGGCCAATGCCACAGGTGCTTGTGACATAAAATTAGTTTTTTCGCACAATGTCTTAATAATGCTTTTACCTACGAGCATCAACTTTGTATGTTTTTTGTTCGGAAGAAAAGGAAGACGCATATAGATTAAAGAGTCAACAGATCAATTGAAAATGTCACGGGAGCTTGTAACACAAAATAGCTTCCTCACGATATCTTAAGAACAATTTGACAAACGATAATCCAAATTGGTAGGCTGGTTACTTGGGGGGAAACATGGACGCCTATTGATTCTGTTATCAATATGTAAAAGGTCAAGATCACATGGGATTGTGAAATAAATTATTTCTGCACAATTAGGTATTTATTTCTTTCACGTACGGTCATCCAACTTGATATGCTGGTTACGTGAGGGGGGAAGATGCCAATAGAGTTTGTGGTAAACAGATCAAAGGCCAACGTTGCATGTGCTTTTGACATATAATTTGTTACCGCATGATATTTGACCTCCGATCATCCAAATGTGTATGCTGTGTAATCGGGGTGGGGAGGGGGGGGGGGGNTCCATGCGGTCCACGGGTGGTACATGGTTACTAGCAGGTTTGCAGGGTCGAAATGCTTCTCGGGGCTAGTTTCCTTATGTGTAATATCTTTGACATCTGCCCCACTAAATGGGCTGCGTAAATCGGTCTTAAATGAACAACATATCGTTTATACTTATATGTTTTCGTATACATACATACATAAAGCTTTGCTAACGTATAAGTATAGTATCCACATGTACCACACAAATCTATATTTGTGACATATTAAATACAATAACAGTAATCTTCATAAGAAGATTATTTTTCAACTTTTTTTTTCGATCAACAGCTTTTAAACAATTATAAGATACATGTTTTAATATATTTATTTGTTTCTAATTATAAGGCCCGGAACCAGACATGCCTGATCGCGTGGTAGTGGGGGGGGGGGTGGGCACGTCTGTTTGCAGGGGGGATAGTAAACTGACAATCAAACATCGAAAGAATGACAATACATTCATTTATTCATTCATTCATTTATTCGCTCACTCATTCATGTACTTAATTGAACATGGTTACTGCACAACCTTATCTTTATGAGTGTGTTACTTTTATAACCCCTGCATTTGCTGAATCGTAGACGGAACAGCACTTTGATAAAGAAATAAATACGCCAATGCCGCGTGGACTTAAAATCAGTAATCTTATCAATAAAAGTCGTGTAGTGTATACATAGAGCCTGACTGATGCCCCCAGACATTTGCCAACGGGGACATAGACCCTTACAACTGCTACCCATGCATGGCAATATGTTTTCACAGTTTGATAAATAAAATAATAAATTAATATCAATTAGTGAAGCTTTTTACGTACACACACAGAGTGCATAGAAATATTTCGAAATTAAACTATTTTTGAAAGAAAAAATGTTATTTTTATGAAATATTTTAATATTTTAAAACATGATTGCAAAGTATGGCTATTAGTGATGTCATTACAGGTTGCCAAGTGTCTGAGAGGATTATTGTGCTGGTCAGCGTACGGATCGGGTGGATATACATCTCGGACGGTTTATGTCCGTATATGCTCAAAATATTGGAAAGAAAAATGTATATACTAGTTAGCCATCTCTTACGATCGCGAGAGAATTGTGTATACATATGTATAGGAAAGCATTTGGGGATTGTAACACAGACGACTTCTTGATGTTCATGAAATTTACCAAGTTTAGTCTTACAAATAAAAAGCTTTAGCCAAATTGTGATGGAGTCTATATTATATTGTATTATCACAACTTTGTTGCGAATAAGTTTGTTTTACGACAGTTGCAAAACACAATATTGTAGTAGAACAGTAACGTACCCAATAGACGCATCATGAAAACGGCAGAGCAACGGGTGTCCAAAAGCGGTGTTATAAATGCTTATTGAGGACACATCGAGTGTCATCTAGTAAAATGTATTATCATAGAGCCTGAATTTGAGTCTCTTTTTGTCTCTACTTATCATTTTCCATATTCTGTTTTTCTCTCGAAGTTGTTGTTGTTGGTCTTCATTTAAAGCTCAAATAGACCGTTTTTAACGCTTTGTTCGTTGTTGTTCGTTCTTTAAATAGTCTTTATCATTCTTTGTCTTCCTTTCCCGATACTCTTTTTGATTCTCCCTCGTTTTCCCCATTATTTCAACTGAACACAAAAAATGTCAGGTACGTTAACACATGTGTCAGGTACGTTTACTGAAAGTAATAGGACATTGCTGCTTTATATTTTCAAATAATCGACAATTTCATTCTCAGATAATTTAATTAATATTTTAACGTTTATAAAATGCAAATTCAAAGGAAACCATGTGTGGTATGTTATAACACGTTCGTACAATCTTAGATTAAAAATAAAATAGATAACAGTTAATTTCTCAGTTTCTTAGTTATTCGTAAGAGTTGATCTCTTTAACACCTCGTTAGGTGTAAGACATAAGACCCGATCTATTACACATCATTAGAATTTATGTAAACAGGCTTAAAAGTGTGTAAACTTGGTAAATGTTACACGTTCCTGACAATTAACGTACTTGACGGCAATTAAAATAATTATATTTGAATACGGATAAATAAAGACCAATGGTATTGTTTTTAAGTTCGCTAAAACACTTATTTGGATGTTTTATGACGAAGTAAAAGATACAAACTATGCGATATAAGAATCGTATATTACAGCAGGAAAACGGTTTAACGTACCTGACAAACTCTAGCGTCTCACATTCAAAACTAAACTTCCCGATTAAAGTGTGACGATTTGCATTAAAGTTAATGGTTCTTTTTGTTTTTTTCGATATATTTCATTATTGCTTTCCATTTTTTACGCTATATTTTCATTTATTTCGTAGGAAAACTTAAACATCAACGCTCATTAAAGTAGTTAACGTTCTTGACCGAAGTTTTTGCGACAACGGTAGACTGCACATCAGCGTGTCAATTTTAGGAAAATGTTGAAAAATGTTGATTGCTCAAACTATCCATCACATTATCGTTTCGGAAATACATTAATCGTTATGATTTGAAACTTCTGTCACCCAAAGCTTTTATGTTAAAATGGTGAACTATGCTGTGCGACAGTCTTTTTTTGTGAAATTGTGCGTCTTTTTGTAGTCTATATAAGACATTTTGGAAATGGAAAGTGTTATATTTCACCATTATTCATGTTTGCAATGATACTAAGTTGTTAAATAATAATCTTTCCATTAAAGTTTTTCATTTATTAAATGGAAATTACACTGAGACACAAATTTATTGAAACTGTCCCTTTATCTGACATTCAGTGCTTCAATGCCCCGCTATAAGGTTCCTAAAGCCTTGTAATACATGCGAAATTAATATGCGATTAAGATCTACTTGATTTAAATTGAGAACCTGTAAACTCGTAAAGCCCCAAATGCTCCACCGTGAATGCATATACGTGCCCCCTGCGCCTGATTATAATATTGATATTTAATATTTACTGTTCTGTTAATGTGTATAAGAGCACAATTGAAATGATGTTAATCTAGGTCTGTTAATAGTTTATATACTGTGGCCTGTAACATTTCGTTGAAACCGACCTTGTGGATAATATAAATTAAACTGACGTATGTTATTTAAATACAAATTTACATAAGATAAGATTTGAAGAATGACAAAACTTCAGGCAAGTATATTTCGACCTTCGTAGGAAAATATTATATAAGATCTAAGCCCTAATTATGAGTGCAACGTTCATATGAATTTGCTGTACTTTTTCCAGAAAGACGGTTTCTGACTATAACTAAGAACAATATGACAATGTTGTTATCTTTGTAATAATATTTTGTCTTATGCAAGCTTTTAAATATACGTTGCAGGCCATATCGACCATCATAGGCATATTGTTTGCGTGTCATTAAGTCAATTTTCCTCGAAGCAGACCTCGCACGGAAATCTATGTACATTAACGGCTAATTGCATAAGAGGAAACGGCGAGACGAATAGTTCCAGGAATGGAACATTTCAGAAAGTGCATAGTGTCAATGTAGCTCAGGTCATTAGACTGGTTCTAAAGCAATAATCGACATGGTAATACCGTCATTATATAGCTCTAACTTTATTATGACCACAACACAGACACGGTGCACATGCAAATACTTTGTCAATCACTGATACAAAAAAAGTATCCACACATGTTTAAGCCATACAGTTGTTATTAAAAATTAATGTATGTGTCTCCTTCTTTATACTTAAAAATATGGTAATCTTAAAAAAAGTTGCACAAAAAGAATAAAGAACATACTTTGACACTATACTATTGAAAATAGATCGCATTCTGTCTAGACGTTCTAGATATTATTGTGATGATCATCAATCTTACATATTGAGCTCGTTCATATAAACTTGATACTGGATGCATTGCACGAGTACATTGCTCACCAGTTACGATTCAAATTTTGTTAGATAATGAAATGAAATAAATAAGCGTACCCCTATGAAACATTCTTATAAATAATCACGAATGCAACAGAGCATCAAACAAACACGTTCAAACACAAAATAAACGCATCATGATTCCAAAAACCGCCGGAAGTATAGGCTGTACTATGCTAGTGCATTCATGTATTGGAATGTACAATATTTATGATACTTTGCATTTGTTGTTGACATAGTAAAGCAAAACACTAATATAAACTTCTACTAGAAATAGGCCTCTAAATGCGTTCACACTGTACATTATGCAGATGGTTTGACACTGTGCCTACGGAATTCCGAAGTGTATCGAGTCAATGATCTGTTTATTAAGAATATAGTTTAGACACAGTGCTCACAAATTGATAGGAAAACCAGGTTGCATTTCCAATGACGTGATTCAGGCATACCGAAGATTACTCCAAACTGCTAGTTCTACAACTACCACTTATAATTCAAAATCAACAACAAAAACAAACACTACTACAACAACAACAACTACTACTTCTACTACTACAACTACTACTACTTCTACTACTACTACTACTACTACTACTACTACTACTACTACTACTACTACTACTTCTACTACTACTACCACTACTTTTACTACTACTACTACTACTACTGCTGCTTATACTACAACTAGTTTGTTTTTAGAATATCTAGGGTAATTTCTCATTTCTTGGCACGCCGCCATGTGGCGCTGATAAGCTCGTGTGGTTTCACAATCTAAGCATGTTTGACGTATATGTTTGTGTGCAATAAGGTGCTGAAATGATGCTGATACGTTAAACCTGTCTCAGTAAAATACCTGTAATATTATTTAATTGTATTATTGTATAGAATACATGAAATATAAAAGTATGTGGAGTAAACATGTTTTTGGATGCTTATTCCATCTTTGTTCTTACAGGATGTTAAATTCCGACATAAATGCCATAAATAACTATCATTTAAGTCGTAGTTCTTCAGATAAGCGCATCTGGCGAAATTAATTAGCTAAATGAGATAGGTAGCAGTTTATAAATCATACTGACGTTATCTATCTCTTTATTTAACATAAATTTTAAGAGCATGTAACTAAATTAAAGGGGAGTAGTTAGTAATGATTATATAGCCACTTCAATTATCAGCTGTAAATTGATTGTATCAGTAGATAAATAAATAACATACGAGACATGCTTATACGGCATAGCATATGTGATTTAAGTATGGGCCTCCCTCTGTGAAAAGGGGGTTTAATGTGTGTGCGTAAAATGTCGTCCAAGATTAACCTGTGTAGTTCGCACAGGCTTATCAGGGACGACACTTTACGCTTGTGTGATATTTTTCGTTTAAAGAAGGTCTTTTCTTAGCAAAAATCCAGTTTAGACGGAAAGTGTCCTCCCTGATTAGCCTGTGCGGACTGCACAGTCTAATCTGGTACGAAACTTAAGGCACATGCATTAAACCCCCTTTTCACAGAGAGCTGCTCATATCGATTACAAGGATTGTACTCAAATGCTTATAAGAGAGAAACTCTATGAGAATTATTTCTTCCGTTTCAATCCTTTTCTGATATCTATTGTATTGTGTATTTTGATATATTGTACTTGCCAAAAAGAAATAAATATGTTTAAACTTAATGCTTATTATGAAGTCAGGAAGTATACAAATATAATAGACTACACAATTATTCCGTGTTGTCCATTACAAAATGAATGTACATAAAATGACATAATGGTTTTCTTTGCTTCACGTTAATGATTTATGCTAGTTGATAATGCAAACACATTCAACAATATTGTAAGCAAATCTAAAACAGGTGTATAACGGCATGAAAGAGTACATCTCTATGTTTAGTTAACTTCAATAATTTGTATTTGATGTGTATGCGTATGACATCGTGTCTTGGTCGGAATGTTAAATGTATTTAACTATGTACAAGACAAAAACCACTATTTTATGGTGGCTTATTTGTGCCATATTGTGGCGTGTGGTCAGGTTCGAAGAAGGTCGCAACGCATCAACAAGAAATAACGAAAAATATACCCACCACAGCGACGAAACTTGCACCGATACGACTATTTAGACATTTGTTTCCATTTATGTCGTTATTGCGATTATCTTTGTTGTTCTGGTGTGCTGTCCTGTGTTTGACCTGCCGATATGCCGGCACCAAAACACGACAAATATACCCACCAGAACGATGCAAAGGGCGACAATACGACAATTATGATATTGGTCGCCCCTTTTGTCGTTCTGTAGCCAATTGTTTAAGTCTGGATAATTCTTATCCAGCGGATAACGTTTGGTTATCTTCAATTTTATGATATCTTTTTTGAAGATAACCAAAAATTATCCGCTGGATAACAGTTATCAACATTTATACAATTGACTACTGGCGGGTACATGTGTCGCTCTGACTTGTTGTCATGTCGACGACCTTTAACCCCGCCAACACGCACGCCACCACCAATTAAAGACCGATATACCCGAAGGACAAAATGACGCCGATACGACAATGATGACGTGTACCATACATTTGGTTCTTCTGACGGTATATTTTTCGTTCTAGTCTGTTGTCGTGGTTGCGACCTTCTAACCCGCCCATATGCCAACACAAAGGGACGACATCATACCCATCAGAACAGCAACAAGAATGCAGAAACGCCAATAATGACATTAGTCGCCCAATTTGTCGTTTTGATAGGTTTATTTGTCGCTCTTACTTATAAGCGTGCTGTCAACCGTCTTAAAACCCGCCATTACGACACAGCAAATGGCAGAAATCAACCACATATTATCTAGACTTGCAACAAAATCTCATTATTTTGATATTAGTACCGGTAAATGTTTTTACCGAAAAATACAGGAAACTCTTAACCGGTTGAAGACATATCTTTGCAGTTTTTCCAGAGTTTGTTCTTAGGAGTGTATGAAATTTAATCTTTTGAATAATGAAACTATGCGTAGTGATATTAGTACCGGTCAATGTTTTTTTTCTTAAAAATACAATAAATAATAACCGGTTGAAGAAATCTCTTTGCAGTTTTCCAGAATATATTCTCAGGAGTGTAAGAAAATTAATCTTTTGAATAATGAAACTGTATAAATATTTTCAGGAGAGAAATTTGAGTTTACATTGTCTTTAAGGCAAGTTACCGATAGACTATACATTACAGATAATTTCAATCAGAACAACATAAAGCGTCATAAAGTTGGGTTCATGTATGAAATAGATCTGAGAAAAGCGTTTTCATTTGTCATTTCTCGTAATTTCCTTGTACTCATGTGCTTAGACATCCATTATATGGGTCGTTGATTGAATGTTGAATGTTGAAACTAAATAAGCTGGGAACAGCTTCACATAAAAACTATTTATCCTGGATCACACAGAAACGCATCCACTTAGATGCAAGCAGCCCATGTCTAGAATAGCCTGAGAAGTTTCTTAATTTAAAATATTTACACTGAATATATGTCTGGCCTTGCCGTCTGGCGAAATTAACTGGAACATAGATCTAAGTGGAGGTGCGAACAGACTACCTGAGGTTCTAAAATGATTAAAACATAGTCTTTGAAGGAGTTACAGGCCAGAAGCATGTTCATGGTTTTTAAGTCAAGCTTAAACTGCTTGATAACATTACGTATGTAAGTCTTCTTTGGCAATTAAATTGCATTTAATTCTAAAGAAAACCATATTGTTGCTCCCAACGACGATTGTACACCCGACATCCTTATGCAAATTCCAATGGACTTGTTTTACTTCATGTTATTTACATACGTTCATTGAAATCTATCAAACCAAAACAGCTAACATATTTCAAATACATTTACAATATATTGTATCCGTTCTTAATGCAAATTATACTTGTATCCATCATTACTGATATGACTAGTTATCGAAACGGTATTCAGGGTATATATCCATGCTTTTTTGTAAAATAACTCATTATTTTGTACTGTTATTTCAATAATTCGGTGACCATAAAACATAAAATCCCAAATCGTTTATTTACGGTTGCACAGATGTATCACGGGCAATTTGTAATTATTTCGCCTCAAAGTAATTCGTTGTCTAGACGTAGTACCACGTTCCAACGACGTAGTAACTCATTCCAACGACTTCATAACCACCTATTAAATTCGACTGCTATACAAATTCAGGTTGGCAAATCGACAAACATACACATAAAGGTCGACAATTTGTTTAATGTACAAACGCAGGTCTTCAGATCGACAACTTTACTACAACAGGTCAGCAAATTGACAACTAATTGAATACAGGTCGGCAAATGGACACCTATGCAAACACAGCTGATAAAGATTTGCTACCTGTGTTAGCTGTAATAAGTACGTAATCTTATACAATCGGCATGCCATCAGAAATGTATTATGAACGTTTGGAATGTTTGAAAGTACATACCATAATAACTGACACATAAATATTATTTTAGAAAATACTATTTTTTTTCATATTTGTATTAATTCAGCACAATCATCTTTGCTAAATATATTCAACACAATTTAAGATAAGCTTTACGAAAACATCTAAAATCAAACATTTACCGCTGAGCTCCGTAGCAGCCCAATTAGTTGACACTAATTAATAATACATTTAACAATGCCAACGATGTAACGTATGTTGGCATGGCAGGGTTGTATGACATCAGTTGAAATGAGTCAAGCAAAAGTTAATAGTAGAATATGTCGTATTATGAATAAAGTAGTAATCTGTTGCTATACACACTGTTGATATCTTGAAAAGTTTCGTGATGAAAACCTCAGTGATCTCAACTTAATACGCATATGAAGAGTTATTCAGTGTTTGTTCCGATATAATATTGTTATTGATAACATTTGTCACAGGCAACTCAATCATTCAGCGCCGCTGACGCTGATTGTGAACGAAATGTACAGGTTTGCTATGTGGCACGCATGTAAGAGCGTCAGGTTATCGCAGTGTCAGACATTGTGTCGGTTGTTCACTTGTCAAAATTGATATATTGTTTCGAACAGCGCGAAAAGCGACGATGGAATGATGTATATTTGGCGCACAGAATCGTCAAACCTACTTCAATATGCTAGTTTATTTTTCCGTCGTAAACAGTTGTTTGTTGATTTCAGACTACTAGTATTAGGCGAATGACGTAATTTTACCTTAGTATTGTGTTGTTTTATAAACGTTGATAAAAGAAGATCTTTATAGAAAATTTAGACATACCTTGCAGCCATGTGTCCAAACTCACGTAATACTAAAGATGAGGTTCATGACGATCCAAAACGCTAAAATGAGTACTTGCTGAGTTGGAATATAGAAATGGTGAAACTCAATAAACATTATCGATGGAGAAAGTATGCTGTTTATCCGTGTCACACTGGCAATCGATTAATAACTGAAACACCACGTGCTATAATAAGGTTTCCTTTTTGCTGGTGCTCATTTTGTTTGAACTCGACACAAATAAAAAACCACAGTCCGTGGCCGCCTTGGAACAATTAAATTAAAAAACATTCCGGGCCTTAACGTAAATCAATTACTTAATGTACGAATTTTGTGTCTGTGTATATGACAAACATATTGATGAGGCTTGTTTGCAAATGATAAGTAGTTAAAAGTACTTCTGATCAATTTTATTTCAAACATGGGTGAATGTTTTGGGCTTTGCAGTCCTAATACAGTTTGCAATAATTGCGAATATGAAAATGTGCATAATTAGCGAATAAAACTAGTAGCACAAGCGTGTATTATTATGTGCGATCTAGTGTCAAAACAATACCTTTTACAAAATCGTTGACTAATAGTGTAAAACAAAGTAGTAATTTTTTGTTAATTGTTCTCTCTTTTTTTTTGTCCAAACTATCAACGTATTGTTAAATTGATCGCAATTAACGTAATAATCGAAGAGTATAGGGAAACAAAAATCACTGCTTATTATTGTCTCGTCGTTTTGTATTGTTGCAAGCAACACAACACAAAGTAAAAGTTATTTGCCGCACTGTGTTTGTATATCATGATCTGATCATGCGGTACATTACGCCGTAATGAAAAAGCATCACAATCGCCAGTCTGGCAAAAAGGGATTCCGATATACTCGCATAAACAGACCAAATTATTCTAATGAGTCTTACATAACCACCTTATATACGTTTGACCTGGGTAGTGGAATAGCGGTCGCTGGTTTTGTCTTCAGTCAAGGACAATTCTGGAAAATCCATATACAATATTTTGTATTGAATATACAATGTGGTTTTGCCTTAGTTTGGTAGTATTTGACATCACATTTAATTTTATTGGTTACGGACAAACAGTAGCAGTCTGTCAAGACAATATGAACAAAGAAACTGATTCTCGTATGATCGTTCTTAAATATTAAACTATAATCTCAGGACAAACTGCGTGTTAAGTGAAGTTATTTTTCCATTAAAACTATTTGTGCTTAACTATTAAAATACTAGAACCTTGTTCAAATATGCATTTTCACATTGGTAATAAAACTTCAAACAGATATTTCTTTAAAATATATATAATGGTAAAATTCAAACTTGTAAGATTGATCAAGATTTGATGAAAAAGGAAGTTTTGAGCCTTAACAATTTTAGTATTTTTCTGTACAAACAAAAGACAATTACTCACTTGTTTGGTGAATGACTCTGTAACAAGTGTGGGCATGTGTGCTTCATAACACTGGTTTTAACCCACAATGCTCTGTATTTACATTTCGAAGGTGGTGACCCGAGGTTTCTTAATTTCTGTTTGTTTTTAGTGCGTGCTATTTTGCTATGTCTCATTCTTTATTGCATATCTGAGAGCTTGTAGTTTGAGTGATTGGCAGACAATATACATCATTTCTGCATGTTATTCCTGACATTTTTTTTATTTACTTCAGATATTTATGATATATAATTATTTGGTCACTTAGTTATAAAGGAGTGTTGTTTGGATTAACAAAATGTATTATTGTCTGTTAATCAAGTGTTATTAGGACGGAAAATTATGCACAAATGTTTTGTCTTATGCGATAAACATAAAACATCCTTGTATATTTGTATTAATGGGATCGGTTCACATATTAACGAATCGCCAATGCTCCAAATTATTGGCTTCGATTCCACAAAAAATGAAAAGTGAGAATAAATGATCGAAATAATAAAACAAAACGCATACACATAGAAATACACTTCATATCGAGAATATTATAAAGCGTTTATAAAAAAGAATTAGGAAATACTGTGGCATGTCTGAAAAGTGGAGTGATTAATGCGTGTGACTCTTGATCAAGAGAAACATGGTTCTAATATCGGTGGAAACAATATTTGTGTCCTGTTTGTTCTGAGAATATGTTTTCAGGCTAGTTTTCTTATGTGTGTTATATTAAGAAATTGAATGGCATACTTGTTAAATTGACTAAATCTGTAGACGATTTACAAGGCAACACGTTCATCTGGCAGACAATATTTGGCTGCCTTCCATACTATATTACGCATTTCGAAGACACATTGATAAAACAGATGCGGAACAGAGGCATTGGTAAACATTTTAAAAGGGTTAAACTTCTGGTGTTGTATACCAAACACTAACAACATAGGGGTTGTAGTGAAAACATATGTGCTTGAAAGAGATGTAGATACTTCAATGGTGATCAAATGCGTTGATTTTCTTATCGTCCCATCAAGATATAGAGAAGCATTGTGGGGAAAAAAACGATAGAGTAAAACAGATTTAAATTGGATAAATATAAGAAGTATTCGTGTGTATATTGTTAGTTAACAATGACTTACATTTACAAAGTAAAACGTGATGAAAAGATAATTATAATTAATTAAAACGTTAGCTAAGCTAAACATGTAGAGAGCGTTTATTCGACCTGTTTTTATAATTTGCACTCAATTACTATTGACAAAACTCATACACGGTGGTTAATTACTACATAAATAGTCTCTATACAGATATTAATCATACTTAAAATCATTATTCATGAACAGAAGTTCGTCGTTTACATAGATAACAACAATTCAATTCCACTGTGCGATGCTTGAAAGTGTGTATTGCTTTAGCGAGTATCGATTATACGAATATAATCACAATGAAACTTCAGTCGCACCAGCACGTAACCTTATTGAAGCTCTTTGTTAAGGCAATGAAAAAATATCCAGACAGTGTGACACAAAACTCTTGAACGAGACAATGGCGAACACATAAAGGACTTAAACTGTGGTCATCGACTTTCCACGAATGACGAATTTTAACCTCAGAGTAACATCGACTTTCCGAAAATAGCGAATTTTAACCTCAAAGTATCATCGACTCTCCATGACTGGCGAATTTTAACCTCAAAGTATCACACGTCAAATAAAGAACCAATACAAGAGAAGACAGTTAAATTAAATTACCATTTAACTCGTCCATGACCGGATTCAAACCAGAGCTACAGAATTGAGTCACGATGATATGAAATTAACATAAGTATTAACATCTCGTCTCCGATTAAATATCATTAGAAAATTAGAATCATATATTTAAAAAGTCAGATTATCGTCATCCAACTTTCAGGAAGAAGCCGAAGTTTGAACAGCATTTATTTAGTTAATGTTGTTTTCTATGAGCCATGCGTACTGGAATCAAAGATGATACAATTTATAATGATCAGTTAATTATAATATGATACTCAATCAATTTAAATGTGCATAAACCAATGTGTTTAAATATATACATTGTGTTAATATTTACTCAGGTTCATACTAGATAAAATATATTTTTGAAAACTTTTACAACTCATCACCAACTGCATCTTACCAGTTTTGATAAGATAAATATTATTTTAATCAGTGCATACATACTGTGTTTATAATCAATGATTGATATTGGCATTACTCCAGACAGTTGTATGCACGCTTTCTTTTGAACGCAATATGTTCGTCATGCCTAGATTAAACCTCTACGATGTGTTACTTTCTTTGATGTCTTGTAATGAGCTTCTGACAGGTAACAAACATTATAATTTATAAAATATTAAAATATATCTATAAACAAGTAATATATAGTTCAATCTATTTTTGCACTAAACCTTGTTTTATGACGTTATGTTCATTAGCATAAAAGTATTGTGCGATTGCTAAGTTACATGTAAATCCTTTATTTTGATTGTAATCAAAGTAATTATTGCAAAACACAAGACATGAGGGGGACATATATAAGTATATGTTTGTTTTTCGGCGTAGATGACTATGATCACTTTTGATCAAGATTTACTGAGGTAATTATGAAATGGAAGAATTCAGTGCTCAATACAATTATGAAATATTCTTATTAAAAGGAATGCAAACTTACAACAAAGGCTTAATGTCCACTATTAACCGTTGCATAACTATGGGATTTAAATGTACACAATGATTTAAATTGTTAAAACAAAGATATAAATATCTATTTTCGACAAAAACACATTTCTTTTTTAATTGTTTAAAATTCATACAAACAATTCATTTTGAAATTAACGAAAATGAACACATTTATTAGCCCTATAAAATTACTGTGTATAAATATCGAAACGAATCGAGAAAAAAACATTAACTGAAATACGACAAATATACCCGTGACAATTGAATGCCTATCTGTATTGTCGTAATACCGAAACATTTATAAAAATATTACACATAATGACGAACTATGAAACAGATGTATTGTTAGAAATCGTTTCGTGTATCCAATCAAGGTATTTTCTTACGTTGGTATATATTCCGTATTTTTGTTTTTCTCCGCACCCTTCGCCATAACTTGTTACTCCATACACGGTCCATCGTTTAACCACAGTGTTGCCGACAGTTTCCTCACTCTTTTGGCAAAGTAACGGACCACCACTGTCACCCGCGCATGAATCTATGCCCCCTCCTTTACTACCAGCACAAAGTTGGGTTTTATATATCGGATATTCAAACGCTTTTTGACAAGTGTCTCTATCTACTAATGGAATTTGTGCTTCCCGCAACATCCGCGACCCGTTTAAATCTGTGTTTTTAGTCTTTCCCCAGCCAATAATATAACATAAAGGTTGTTCGCCAGAAGTGGCAAAACGCTTCTCAATTTTGTCATTTGCCTCAGGAAGGCAAGCAAAGCTTACCTTAGGAGATTCGATTACAGGTTTTTCTAATTTTAACAAAGCTATGTCATTTGTAATTGTGTTATAATTATATCTCGAATGTGGGAAATCTTCGATCTTCAATTTTTGTTCCCCGGTGTCAAAATCGTCAATATCGTGATCGCCGACACGAACAAGAACGTGACGTTTGCGTTTGCGTTTGCGAACACAATGCGCAGCTGTCAAAACCCATTGCGGAGCTATTAAAGTGCCTCCACAAAACTGCTGGCCGTTTTTCTCACGTATTGACACCTGCAACATATAAAATACATTTAGTCCCTGCTTTGCGGTGGATGAGTGATGAACACCAGTGCATTACAACCTCAATCTGAATCGCGTTAAACGAAAGTATCTACCATTTCATTCTGGAATAAATAGAACATATGACAAATATATAAACTATTTTCATTTTCTTCTTAAAATCAGTTAACTCACCATAACGTTAATCATAAATATAATAAAGCGACAACGATATTAAACGTATGACACTATTTTCAAGCACACCAGAAATCGACAATTTCTTAATCTTTATGACGTCACTTGTAAAGATAATTTTTGACGTAAAACATTTTACTGGTTGCATAGTTTAAAACCTTCACATAGTTTGATTACAAAAACTAGGCTCTTAAGACACACAAAATGACAATTTCGTGTAAAAGGGTATTGGCAAATATTTGGCAAAAATATGGAAAAATGTATAGTAATAGCACGCACCTGCCATGGCCACGAATGTTTCCGCGCCTCATGCCCTTGGACTATTCTATAACTTCCTCTTAGTTGTGAGCTCTTTAGACCACACGTATCGGACATCGAAGAAAGAACGTTGGATTTCATATGCTTTTTTGTCTCTGAAGCTGTAATGTATCAAAGTCTTAGATCTTATTAGCATGCAATGATGCATTTACTTATTATTGCAACCTTTGTTTCAGGTGAGAAAACATGATTATGACAAGCAAACAATGCGGATATTTCCATACACAAGTTCGAAAATACGAAGCTTTACATGTATGAATAACAAAGCATCCACAGTATTTGTGTCTGGAATCCAGCACAGGTGTTTTTGTAATCTAGAACAGGGGAAACTCGAACGAATTTAGGAGCATGTTTAAGCATGTAATCTCAAAATATCTTAATGCATAACACGTGTGTGCCGTTACAGAGTTTTACGATGCGAATTAACCTATTGTTAGATCCTTAAGCATGTGCGCCGTACACGCCATATTGTACTGCCGGTGTCGACCATTATGTATTTAAACTGAATACTGAATACTTGAACGTGTAGATTTTGATGTGTGTTTTAATATCAATAACTGCTGTTTTTAAGTAAACTCTTTTTAAATATTTGTGTATAAAACAAAACGAACCAACTTCACCAATACTAATGTATCATTATGAAGATATTGCAATATGGATTTATAAAATAGAGACCCAGGTTTAGGACTGTAGATGAATTTGATGTTTGATTGCACATTATTACCAGAGAAAATCTAGGTTTCTTTCAAATAATTCAATACAATGAAAATAGTTAATGCCGTGGTTATTTCGATTTTGTAGCAGTTATTAAAATGAAAGTTATAACTTTAATGAACAATTTGTAATTAATCTGAGTTATTCAGAAAAGATCATAATTAGACCTTTCGGTCAATGGTATATATTCTGATTTTCATGTAAATTAACGACTTTAAATTTTACAAAACCTACTAAAGACAGATAAACATTGTACTACAACAATATTGGTTTGCATTTCGTTTATGTATTTGTATAAATATACCAATGTTCACCAATCGGCATGATTCCGAATGTATGTGAAACAAACTATCCAACCATAAATCATAACCCGTAAGCAGACTTACCATTTATATTAACGATTGTACCATTGACAAACTTCTTCACTTCTTCTTCAATATCGTTTTCCGGCGCTTCTGATATTTCGGCGTTCAAAGATAGCCCTAAGACGTACTGTCGCCTACATATGGGACTGTTCCGTCGACATTGCTTTTCTTCCAGCAAATAGCTATCGCCACACATCGATGGCTGTTTGCAGTTTCGGCGTCTCTCCTTTGAACAACTTCGTGAGCACGGAGTCCACGCGGACCATGCGCCGTATAAATATTTGTAGAGAATCTGTTTTACAAATTTTCCATTTTTGTGTAACCGCAACAATTTCATTCGATTCCTAGAACCTTTGTTTGAACATTTGTCTTTGTGACAGTTGCGTTTTTCTTTTATATAGCTGTTGCCACAATGGAGGTATTTTTTGCAATGTCGTTTCCTAGACTGAACACACTTGTTGTTACATTCTTTCCATGCGGTCCACGGGTGGTACATGGTTACTAGCAGGTTCCCAGGGTCGAAATGCTTCTCGGGGTTAGTTGCCTTATGTGTAACATCTTGGCTATCTGCCCCACTTGAGCTGCGTATATCGGTCTAAAATCAACAACGTTTCGTTTAAACTTAGACATATATATATTTTTGAATATACATAAAGCTAGGATAACGTATAAGTATAGTATCCACATGTACCATACACATAACGTATAAGTATAGTATCCACATGTACCATACACATCTATAATTGTGACATATTTAATACAATAACAATCATCTGCACAAGAAGATTGTATTTAAACTCTTTTTTTTCGATCAACCGTTTTTAAACAATTATTTAATTTATGTTTTTCTTTCCAATAATAAGGGGCGGTTCCAGAAATGCCTGTTCGCGTGGGTGGGGGGCAAGTCGGTTTGCATGGGGGAAATAATAGTAAAAAGCATGACTATTCATTCATTTATTCGCTTACGCACTCACTCAATTTAACATGGTAACTTCACAATTATCTCTATGAGTGTGTTACTTGAAACAACACCTGCATTTACGGAATCGTAGACGGAACCGAAATAGGCTGATATTTGCAGTGTATACATAGAGCTTGACTGATACCCTCCCTGATATTTGGAGTGTATACATAGAACCTTACTGATGCCCTCCCAGACATTTGCAGTGTATACACAGAGCCTGACTGATGCCCTCCCTGACATTTGCAGTGTATACATAGAGCCCGACTGATGACCTCCCTGACAATTGTAGTGTATACATAGAACCTGACTGATGCCCTCCCTGATATTTGCAGAGGATACATAAAGCCTGACTGATGTCCTCCCTGACATTTGCAGTGTATACATAGAGCCTTACTGATGCCCTCCCTGACATTTGCAGTGTATACATAGAGCCTTACTGATGCTCTCCCTGTCATTTGCAGTGTATACATAAAGCCTGACTGATGCCCTCCCTGATATTTGCAGTGTATACATAAAGCCTGACCGATGCCCTCCCTGACATTTGCAGTTTATACATAAAGCCTGACTGATGCCCTCCCTGATATTTGCAGTGTATAAATAGAACCTGACTGATGCCCTCCCAGACATTTGCATTGTATACGTAGAGTCTGACTGATGCCCTCCCTGACATTTGCAGTGTATACATAGAGCCCGACTGATGACCTCCCTGACATTTGCAGAGGATACATAAAGCCTGACTGATGACCTCCCTGATATTTGCAGTGTATACATAGAGCCTGACTGATGCCCCCTCCCCTGACATTTGCAGTATATACATAGAGCCCGACTGATGACCTCCCTGACAATTGTAGTGTATACATAGAACCTGACTAATGACCTCCCTGACATTTTGCAGAGGATACATAAAGCCTGACTGATGCCGTCCCTGACATTTGCAGTGTATACATAGAGCCTTACTGATGCCCTCCCTGACATTTGCAGTGTATACATAGAGCCTTACTGATGCCCTCCCTGACATTTGCAGAGGATACATAAAGCCTGACTGATGCCCTCCCTGATATTTGCAGTGTATACATAAATCCATACTGATGCCCTTCCTGACATTTGCAGTGTATACATAGAGTCTCACTGATGCCCTCCGTGACATTTGCAGTGTATACATAAAGCCTGACTGATGCCCTCCCTGATATTTGCAGTGTATACATAAAGCCTGACTGATGCCCTCCCTGACATTTGCAGTGTATACATAGAGCCTGACTGATGCCCTCCCTGACATTTGCATGGTATACATAAAGCCTGACTTATGCCCTCCCAGACATTTGCAGTGTATACATAAAGCCTGACTGATGCCCTCCCTGACATTTGCATTGTATACATAAAGCCTGACTTACGCCCTCCCAGACATTTGCAGTGTATACATAGAGCCTGACTGATGCCCTCCCTGACATTTGCAGTGTATACATAAAGCCTGACTTATGCCCTCCCAGACATTTGCAGTGTATACATAAAGCCTGAATGATACCCTCCCTGACATTTGCAGTGTATACATAAAGCCTGACTGATGCCTTCCCTGATGTTTGCAGTGTATACATAGAGCCTGACCGATGTCTTACCTGACATTTTTAACCCCGGACATTTGTCATAGACCCTTACAACTGTTACCCATTCATGGAATTATGTTTTTACATTTTGATAAGAAGAAGAATTAATTAATAACAATTAATGAAGCTGTTAACGTGCACACACAGAGTAAATACAAATAAATGGAAGATTAAGGTATTTTTAAAAGACAAATGTCAATTGGATGAAATAGTTCAACATTTAAAAACATGATTGCAAAGTATTGCTTTCAGTGATGATATTTCAGTTTGCCAAGTATCTGAGAGGGCTATTGTGCGAGTTGGCGTTCGGGTCGGGTGGGAATACATCTCGGACGGTATATGTCCGCCTATGCTCAAAGTATCGAGAAGAAAAATGTATATACTAGCTAGCAATCTCGTACGATCGCGAGTGAATTTGTATACATATGTCTAAGAAAACATTTGGGGATTGTTACACAGACGACTTCTTGATGTACATCGAATTGACCAATTTCAGTTTTACAAATAAAAAGCTTTAGTCAAACTGTTATGGAGTCTATATTAAATTTTATGTTCACAACTTTGTTGCGAATAAGTTTGTTTTTCGAATATTGAATAAAATTATTGTAGTAGGACAGTAACGTGCCGCTTAAACGCATCATGAAAACGGCTGAGTAACGGGTTTCTCAAAGCGGTGTTATAAATGCTTATTAAGGATACATTTTTGTCGTCTACTTAAATGTATTTAAATAGAGCCTCCAATGCACCGCTATGATGTTCCTTAGCCATATATTAAATGCGCGATAAAGATCTACTTTATTCAAATTGAGAGCATGTTATCTCTTGAAGCCTCCAATGCCCCGCCGATAATACGCACACTTGCCCCCCTCGCCGCCCATGTGCCCGATTATATCATTGACATTGAATATTTAATGTTTTGTTAATTTGAATTAGAGCACGTTTGCAGTTATATTCATCTAGGTCTGTTAATAGTTCACATACTGTGGCGTGTAAACATTTCGTTGAAACCTACCTTGAGGATAATATTTATTAAACTGGCGTACGTTATTTACATACACATTGATATAAGATAAGCTTTGAAGAATGATTAAACATCAGGCAAGTATGTTTCGACCATCGTAGGAAATTATTATATAATATCAGATCGTTAATTATAGGGTGCGATATAGCTGTCTTTTTGACTGCCACGTTTATATGAATTTACAATATTAGATGGTTTCTGACTGTAATTAATTGCAATATGACACTGTTATTATCTTGGTAATAATCTTTGGCCTTAGGCAAGCTTTTAAATGTACGTTTCATGCCATTGCGCCCATCATAGGCATAGTGTGTGTGTCATTAAGTACATTTGGCAAGACGAAGACCTCGCACCGAAATCTAAGTACATTACTCGATCATGTGATAAGATTTTCCTGGATATGGCCAGACGAATAGTTCCAGGAATGGAACCTACTACTAACAACATTACTTCTACTTCTAATAATACCACTACTACTACTACCACTACCACTACCACTACTTACTACCACTGCTAACTACTACTACTACTACTTCTACTACTTACTACAAACTACTACTTAATATTAACTACTACTTACTACTAACTACTACTTACTACAAACTACTACTTAATATTAACTACTACTAACTCCAACTAACTAACTAACTACAACTAACTAACTACAACTAACTAACTACAACTACCTACTACAACTACAACAACTACAACAACAACTACTACTACTACTACTACTACTACTACTACTACTACTACTACTTCTACTACTACTACTACTACTACTACTACTACTACTACTACTACTACTGCTGCTTATACTACTACTAGTTTGTTTTTAGAATATCTAGGGTAATTTCTCATTTCCTGGCACGCCGCCATGTGGGGCTGATAAGCTCGTGTGGTTTCACAATCTAAGCATGTTTGGCGTATATGTTTGTGTGCAATAAGGTGCTGAAATGATGCTGATATGTTAAACCTGTCTCAGTAAAATACCTGTAATATTATTTAATTGTATTGTTGTACAGAAGAAATGAAATATAAAAGTATGTGGAGTTAACATGTTTTTGGATGCTTATTCCATCTTTGTTCGTATAGGATGTTAAATTCCGATAAAAATGACATAAATAACTATCATTTAAGTTGATGTCCTTTATATAAGCACTCCACTGGCGTATTTATGAGCTCACTGAGATACGTAGCAGTTTTTAAACCATACTGACGTTATCTATCTCTTAATTTAACATAAATTGTAAGAGCATGTAACTAAATTAAAGGGAAGTAGTTAGTAATGATTATATAGCCGCTTCATTTATCAGCTGTTAATTGAGTGTATCAGTAGATAAATAAATAACATACGAGGCAAGCTTTAATAGCATAGCAGGGGTGGTTTTGATATGAGCCTCACTCTGTGAAAAGGGGGTTTAATGCATGTGCGTCAAATGTCGTCCCAGATTAGCCTGTGCAGTTCGCACAGGATAATCAGGGACGACACTTTACGCTTTTGTGATTTTGTTTGTTTACTGAATGTCTCTTTTAGCAAAAATCCAGTTAAGGCGGAAAGTGTCGTCCCTGATTAGCCTGTGCGGACTGCACAGGCTAATCTGGGACAACACGTACGACACATGCATAAAACCCTCTTTTCACATACCGCGGCTCATATCGATTACAAGGATTGTAATCAAATGCTTATTAGGAAGTCAGGAAGTATAAAAAATACTACAAAATTAAACCGTGTTGTCCATTACAAAACGAATGTACAAAACACGACAGAATGTTCTTCTTTGATTTATGTTACCGATTCATTATATTTAGTAATGCAAACACATTCCAAAATATTGTAAGCAAATAAAAGAGGTGTATACCGGAATGGAAGAGTAAATCTCTATGTTTAGCTAACTTCCATAATTTGTATTTGGTGTGTTTGGGTATGTGTCTTGGTCGGAATGTTAAATGTATGTTAAAATGTACATGAAAAAAAACATTATTTTATGGTGGCTTATTTCTGCCATATCGTTCTGTCGCGTGGTCGGGTTCGAAGAAGGTGGCAACGTGTCAACAAGAAATAACGAAAGATAAAAACCACCACAGCAACGAAAATTGCACCGATACGACAACTAAGACATGTGTCTCCCTTTTTGTTGTTCTGGCGTATTGTCGTGTTGTCGACCTCCAAAACGCACCAACATACTGACACCAAAAAAAACGACAAATATACCCACCAGAACGATGAACAGGGCTTCAATACGACAATTATGACATTGGTCGCCCCTTTTGTCGCTCTGGCTTGTTGTCATGTGGACGACCTTCAAACCCGCCAACACGCACGCCAGCACGTATCAGCGACATTTATACCAGATGAACAAAATGGCGCCGATGCGACAAGTATGACGTGTATCATAGGTCAAAATATATTAAATAGTTTCCTTATATGTTTCAATGTAAAAGCGACAACTTTGACCGAAAATAAATACAACATTTTGCACATAGAGACCCCCATAGCTATACCTTTTCTTAACGGGCATTCTTAGCTGAATCGATTTAAGCAATAAAAAAGATATGTCATGTTCAAACCAAAAAAGAATTCGACTCAAATCAAAATCGACTGTTTTTGCACCTTCTTTTTTCTGCCGTTTTCTAGTGGATTGTAACCTTTTTCAGTGCCAATTTTTACTTTAATCTCTAACTTTATCCTATTTCAGGGATTAAGTAGTGAACACCTATGCTTACCCTAGCAATATCTACAGACGATAAAACCAGAACAACAGCCTAAAGTGTAAAATATGCCTTCGAGGAAAATATGATGTTTTTTTAGAGAGTACAGCCCTTCATGACTCGANTAGTAGTAGTAGTAGTAGTAGTAGTAGTAGTAGTAGTAGTAGTAGTAGTAGTAGTAGTAGTAGTAGTAGTAGTAGTAGTAGTAGTAGTAGTAGTAGTAGTAGTAGTAGTAGTAGTAGTAGTAGTAGTAGTAGTAGTAGTAGTAGTAGTAGTAGTAGTAGTAGTAGTAGTAGTAGTAGTAGTAGTAGTAGTAGTAGTAGTAGTAGTAGTAGTAGTAGTAGTAGTAGTAGTAGTAGTAGTAGTAGTAGTAGTAGTAGTAGTAGTAGTAGTAGTAGTAGTAGTAGTAGTAGTAGTAGTAGTAGTAGTAGTAGTAGTAGTAGTAGTAGTAGTAGTAGTAGTAGTAGTAGTAGTAGTAGTAGTAGTAGTAGTAGTAGTAGTAGTAGTAGTAGTAGTAGTAGTAGTAGTAGTAGTAGTAGTAGTAGTAGTAGTAGTAGTAGTAGTAGTAGTAGTAGTAGTAGTAGTAGTAGTAGTAGTAGTAGTAGTAGTAGTAGTAGTAGTAGTAGTAGTAGTAGTAGTAGTAGTAGTAGTAGTAGTAGTAGTAGTAGTAGTAGTAGTAGTAGTAGTAGTAGTAGTAGTAGTAGTAGTAGTAGTAGTAGTAGTAGTAGTAGTAGTAGTAGTAGTAGTAGTAGTAGTAGTAGTAGTAGTAGTAGTAGTAGTAGTAGTAGTAGTAGTAGTAGTAGTAGTAGTAGTAGTAGTAGTAGTAGTAGTAGTAGTAGTAGTAGTAGTAGTAGTAGTAGTAGTAGTAGTAGTAGTAGTAGTAGTAGTAGTAGTAGTAGTAGTAGTAGTAGTAGTAGTAGTAGTAGTAGTAGTAGTAGTAGTAGTAGTAGTAGTAGTAGTAGTAGTAGTAGTAGTAGTAGTAGTAGTAGTAGTAGTAGTAGTAGTAGTAGTAGTAGTAGTAGTAGTAGTAGTAGTAGTAGTAGTAGTAGTAGTAGTAGTAGTAGTAGTAGTAGTAGTAGTAGTAGTAGTAGTAGTAGTAGTAGTAGTAGTAGTAGTAGTAGTAGTAGTAGTAGTAGTAGTAGTAGTAGTAGTAGTAGTAGTAGTAGTAGTAGTAGTAGTAGTAGTAGTAGTAGTAGTAGTAGTAGTAGTAGTAGTAGTAGTAGTAGTAGTAGTAGTAGTAGTAGTAGTAGTAGTAGTAGTAGTAGTAGTAGTAGTAGTAGTAGTAGTAGTAGTAGTAGTAGTAGTAGTAGTAGTAGTAGTAGTAGTAGTAGTAGTAGTAGTAGTAGTAGTAGTAGTAGTAGTAGTAGTAGTAGTAGTAGTAGTAGTAGTAGTAGTAGTAGTAGTAGTAGTAGTAGTAGTAGTAGTAGTAGTAGTAGTAGTAGTAGTAGTAGTAGTAGTAGTAGTAGTAGTAGTAGTAGTAGTAGTAGTAGTAGTAGTAGTAGTAGTAGTAGTAGTAGTAGTAGTAGTAGTAGTAGTAGTAGTAGTAGTAGTAGTAGTAGTAGTAGTAGTAGTAGTAGTAGTAGTAGTAGTAGTAGTAGTAGTAGTAGTAGTAGTAGTAGTAGTAGTAGTAGTAGTAGTAGTAGTAGTAGTAGTAGTAGTAGTAGTAGTAGTAGTAGTAGTAGTAGTAGTAGTAGTAGTAGTAGTAGTAGTAGTAGTAGTAGTAGTAGTAGTAGTAGTAGTAGTAGTAGTAGTAGTAGTAGTAGTAGTAGTAGTAGTAGTAGTAGTAGTAGTAGTAGTAGTAGTAGTAGTAGTAGTAGTAGTAGTAGTAGTAGTAGTAGTAGTAGTAGTAGTAGTAGTAGTAGTAGTAGTAGTAGTAGTAGTAGTAGTAGTAGTAGTAGTAGTAGTAGTAGTAGTAGTAGTAGTAGTAGTAGTAGTAGTAGTAGTAGTAGTAGTAGTAGTAGTAGTAGTAGTAGTAGTAGTAGTAGTAGTAGTAGTAGTAGTAGTAGTAGTAGTAGTAGTAGTAGTAGTAGTAGTAGTAGTAGTAGTAGTAGTAGTAGTAGTAGTAGTAGTAGTAGTAGTAGTAGTAGTAGTAGTAGTAGTAGTAGTAGTAGTAGTAGTAGTAGTAGTAGTAGTAGTAGTAGTAGTAGTAGTAGTAGTAGTAGTAGTAGTAGTAGTAGTAGTAGTAGTAGTAGTAGTAGTAGTAGTAGTAGTAGTAGTAGTAGTAGTAGTAGTAGTAGTAGTAGTAGTAGTAGTAGTAGTAGTAGTAGTAGTAGTAGTAGTAGTAGTAGTAGTAGTAGTAGTAGTAGTAGTAGTAGTAGTAGTAGTAGTAGTAGTAGTAGTAGTAGTAGTAGTAGTAGTAGTAGTAGTAGTAGTAGTAGTAGTAGTAGTAGTAGTAGTAGTAGTAGTAGTAGTAGTAGTAGTAGTAGTAGTAGTAGTAGTAGTAGTAGTAGTAGTAGTAGTAGTAGTAGTAGTAGTAGTAGTAGTAGTAGTAGTAGTAGTAGTAGTAGTAGTAGTAGTAGTAGTAGTAGTAGTAGTAGTAGTAGTAGTAGTAGTAGTAGTAGTAGTAGTAGTAGTAGTAGTAGTAGTAGTAGTAGTAGTAGTAGTAGTAGTAGTAGTAGTAGTAGTAGTAGTAGTAGTAGTAGTAGTAGTAGTAGTAGTAGTAGTAGTAGTAGTAGTAGTAGTAGTAGTAGTAGTAGTAGTAGTAGTAGTAGTAGTAGTAGTAGTAGTAGTAGTAGTAGTAGTAGTAGTAGTAGTAGTAGTAGTAGTAGTAGTAGTAGTAGTAGTAGTAGTAGTAGTAGTAGTAGTAGTAGTAGTAGTAGTAGTAGTAGTAGTAGTAGTAGTAGTAGTAGTAGTAGTAGTAGTAGTAGTAGTAGTAGTAGTAGTAGTAGTAGTAGTAGTAGTAGTAGTAGTAGTAGTAGTAGTAGTAGTAGTAGTAGTAGTAGTAGTAGTAGTAGTAGTAGTAGTAGTAGTAGTAGTAGTAGTAGTAGTAGTAGTAGTAGTAGTAGTAGTAGTAGTAGTAGTAGTAGTAGTAGTAGTAGTAGTAGTAGTAGTAGTAGTAGTAGTAGTAGTAGTAGTAGTAGTAGTAGTAGTAGTAGTAGTAGTAGTAGTAGTAGTAGTAGTAGTAGTAGTAGTAGTAGTAGTAGTAGTAGTAGTAGTAGTAGTAGTAGTAGTAGTAGTAGTAGTAGTAGTAGTAGTAGTAGTAGTAGTAGTAGTAGTAGTAGTAGTAGTAGTAGTAGTAGTAGTAGTAGTAGTAGTAGTAGTAGTAGTAGTAGTAGTAGTAGTAGTAGTAGTAGTAGTAGTAGTAGTAGTAGTAGTAGTAGTAGTAGTAGTAGTAGTAGTAGTAGTAGTAGTAGTAGTAGTAGTAGTAGTAGTAGTAGTAGTAGTAGTAGTAGTAGTAGTAGTAGTAGTAGTCGTAGTAGTAGTAGTAGTAGTAGTAGTAGTAGTAGTAGTAGTAGAAGTAGTAGTAGTAGTAGTAGTAGTAGTAGTAGTAGTAGTAGTAGTAGTAGTAGAAGTAGTAGTAGTAGTAGTAGTAGTAGTAATAATAGTTGTAGTAGTAGTTGTAGAACTAGTACTTTTTTATTTTATTACAATTTTCATTTGAACATATGAGAGATTATATAAGTTGTGCTTCCCTCGGAATGTCAACCTATCAATTTGTTGCAAATTTACTACAATTCATAGCGTAGCGTATTTGCTTTTATCCAAAATACTTAGGGTATACCAATATCTTTATTTAAGTATTATTCACGACAATTCGTAAGAAGGAAGTTTACCACATATTTCGTTTGAAGGAGCTCCCAACCAGTTATTTTAAACATAACATCCTTGTTTCAGTTTTAAAAGTCTGACTATTTACAACCTTTCCTCCCCCATCCACATATGTATTTTAATAGTTCTGATACCCGACAATTGAGGAGACAACTATTAACATAAGAAAAGCATGTGCAAATACATACGGAAACGACAATTAAATATTACTCTAACATAGCTTTTTACAGAATTTTATGATCGAACACTCCGAAATATACAGTCAGTTTCATAAGTCAATTTCATGTTTACGATCTAGATTAAACATTGTCTTGTCCAATGTCTTCAAGACTGGTTAATTTTTTATATACGATATGTCGTCAATTGGTTTACAGTATTTATTGCGTATATGAATGTATACTTACTTCTACCGAAGCGATCCTATGTACTTCGTTATCTGCAATTATTTGCATTGACAGCATGACCACACCCAGTATCAACTCCAGATAAAGACCACTTAAATTCCCTAGACTCCACATCTATAGTGACATATATTAAGATTTAAATCCACAAAAAATGTCTTACTCCGAAATTACAAATCAATATCTATATCGCGAAATTCCTTTCAATTTATGTTTAAAACATCTATGATTGAAATCGATAGATAAACGCCAATGTATCGCATTGAAAGTAAACCGATAATTCACGAGAATGTATTTTGCATTTTCTTCAAGCGTTGAAATATTTAAACTTGTAATCATTCAATCCTTCGCATTTATTGAAACAAACTGTGAGATATAGCTCCTGAATAGCCGCATGCTCAACGGGTTTAAACAGCCTTCTACTTTCTAGCTTGCTTTATATATCCTCTATTTACCATATGTCTCTCTATTGGAGTATTCCTAAGTTTGAAAAGCGAGAGTGTAGGTGAGATTTTTTTTGACAACGTACTTCATAAAAACATATATATGATTGTACATTTGATCTAAAATGTAAGGCGTTATGACGTTATTTTATTACAATTTGTAGTTTCAGTTTTTTAGAAGCGGTCTATATACCAGACATGTTTACCGTTTTAAACCGATGAAGCGTGTATGTGAGTTAAACTGGACGATATAGCAACATATGTAACTATTCTGGAGCCTATTAAAAATAGTAACAAAATGTTTTCATAACTTTGTATATTTTATAATGAAATACAATCTTCAAATGTCCCTTTATAATAAAATCGACCTCGCAGTAAGATACAATAAACATTCATTGAAAAGTGCTATTTAAATGTTACCTTTTCAAGAAAAACATAACAGAGGTCAATTGCCGCAATGTTGTAACGTTCAGCTGGTTTACGTTTTAATTTGGAAGCAAAAACACGCAATAAATATACATGGAAAATTTCATTCGTTAATTCATTAACCGAAAAATTTAAATATTGAGGATATTTCTTTCATAAATTCACACTATATTCAATAAAGTTTTATTAACCAACATTCTTATGTCCCATTCAAATAAACGGGTGCATATTGCTTTGCACCTGTCCGTCAGTCAGTCGGTCATTCCGCAGGTCTTTTTTTAGTTTCCGCATGATATATAAAGAACGCTTTGACCTACGATCATTCATTAAGGTAAAGTAGTTACTTGGGATGAAAGAAACACGCCTATCAATTTTAAGATCATAGGCCAAAGGTCACAGGGGCTTGTAACATGGAATTTAGAAAATTTCATTTCAACACGGTGTAATGAATTTGGTATGATTAATATTTCTCATAAATAGAAGACGCATATCGCTTTTAAAGTAAACAGATGCAAGGTCAATGTAACGGGGGTTAGGTGCATGCAATTAGTTAGGTTATCTTATGAAGGTCAATGTCACAGATATTTGGTGCATGCAATTAGTTAGCTTATCTTATAAAGGTCAACGTCACAGGTGTTTGTGACATGAAATTTGTTTTTAGCACAATGTCTTAATAATGCTTTTACCTACGATCATCAACTTGGTATGTTTTTATCTGGAAGAAAATGAAGACTCCTATAGAGTAAAGAGTCAAGATATCAATTGTAAATGTCACGGGAGCTTGTAACACAAAAAAAGCTTCCTCACGATATCTAAAAATGATTTGACCTACGATAATCTTAATTCGTAGACTTGTTACTTGGCAGGAAAGATAAACGCCTATTGATTTTGTTATCAATATGTAAAAGGTCAAGGTCACAGAGGCTTGTTACATAAAACTTATTTCTTCACAATTAGGTATTTATTTCGTTCACGTACGATCATCCAACTTGATGTGCTGGTTACTCGGGAGGAAGATGCCAATTGAGTTTGTGGTCAAAATATCAAAGGCCAACGTTGCATGGGCTTTTAACATACAATTTGTTACCGCATGATATTTGACCTCCGACCATCCAAATATGTATGCTGTGTAATCGGGGGGGGGGGGGATTAAACTTTGGGGTTAAANTTAAACTTTGAGGTTAAAAATGTCAAACGTCAAGGTCACAGATACATGTGATATTAAAACATTTCTTAAACAATTTTCATATTGAAACTTAGCTGCAAGTCGGGACATACGTGTTATACAAACATCTAATCATTGATTATATGTTTTATTAGTAAAAACCATATCCACCTGGGTCCAGGCCTTTTCTTATCTAAAACATACGTGTCTATTTTGACACTCCTTACTCTAAAAGCTAGTAAATCCATTCAGACCTTTTGTATACCTGCTTTTTTTGATACATTAAAATGAAACACAAGTAAGGGCATCGACAAAAAATGCTCGTTGTTAGAAACATAATTGCCGTTCAATATGCAATCGTCTTAAAATAGTTTTTTTTCTTCTGTTATACAAATCCTGTTTGCCAGAAATTAATACCGCCAAATCCGCTATACCTTCCGGTTGACATTGTTAATACTGAACGTACTTTTCTTAGAATAGATGTTTGATTAATTGTTATTCGATTCTGGGAAAAAAGGCACTGACGTTAAAATGAACCCAGACAGTATTTTTCGCGCACACACATAACTGATCGAATGTTCACGGTCATATTTTTTGCACAATCAGCATTGGTATCAATTCACATATTGAACTTTTAAACTTGAATGTTTCTAGGGTCTGCTAATTATGTTGTTGATATCCAGCTTTTATCGAATGAACGATTCCAAATAAGGAAGTTATATGACTCCATATGACGTATTTTTTTATTTCCTTTGTTACATTACTGATATTTCTTAGAAAATTAGTTATTTGTTCTGTTAAAGTATTATGATGTAAATTCATAATTAAGTCATTCATCACGATGTAGAAAAGATCAACTGCATTATATAATTCTCAGTGTATGTGTTATATTTAATCAAGGAAAAAGAATCATTTTTTTTAATTGATATATAAATTTCCAAACGCATTGCACAATCAGCAAAAGTCATAAAGGATAAAAACAATACGTAAGGGAGTACAATTAGCTTTTATTACAATTTTTTTTTATTTTTTTTTATTCAATATAAGACATAAAATGTATACATGTATATGATCATAACACAAAATATACCATGTAGCAGCAATAGTATTCAAACATGTTATACAAGATATGCTAATATATATATTTTTTACCTTGTGGTTTCCTTTTAATAAAAAAAAAATATATGTATTTTTTTTTCTTTGGTTGTTTGTGGGAGGTGTTTAAAAAAAAACAACAGAATATTTATAAAAAAAGAGGATGAGTTACATAAAGTGTGTGGAAAGCTAACTGGACTTGTTATGAAAGTTTAATGTGTTTCCATTTATGTTCAAATATGTGAAGTGTATCATTGTTGAGGGCTATTTCTTTTTCAATTTGAATCTTAAGTTTTAAATAATTGATAAAACAGTTCATTGTAGGTGTTTGTTTTCTGTATTTCATGCTGAATATGAAGTATTTCATTAATATAATAATGTAATTCACCGTGTCATTAACCTCTTGTATTTTGTAGGTATTAACTCCTAAACTGATGTTTAAGAGAGATAGTTTAACATTTAATTGTTGTTTCTCTAGAAAGGTTGTCAATTGATTCCATAGAGATTGAATATGTTTACACTTCCAGAAAAGGTGTTCTATTGTTTCAATATGTTCACTACACATATCACATAAATTTGTGTTAGATAGTTTGCACTTAAAAAGATATTTATTTGTAGCTATGATTCTCTGGTTGTATTTATACTGAAAATTTCTCAGTGTGCTATCAGTAGTGGATTTATATGGCATGACAAATATTTGTTTCCAATTAAATTCTGTTTCTACAAGAAGGTTTTGCCATTTAGTTTGAGCTTTTGAGGTTTCGGCAGGATTTTTTATTTGAAGTGTGTAAAATATTTTGTTCGTTTTGTTTTGTTTTGCAATTATGTTTTCTACGAATGTTTTTTGAGTACATGTTGTGTTATTTGTATTGGTAGCTGCTTTAATTTGTGTGGGTATACTTTTGATTACAATCATGTTAAGTGCTCATTATTCCGATTTTAGACCAAAGCAATCATCGCAAATCCAAACATGTTTTGAACTGACGCCGCTACAATCCGATGTTTTGCGTAGAGTTTATGAGAGGGCGTCTTCTTATCGTTTTCGTTGAAGTTCAAGATTAGGGAACATGATGTCCTCTTTAACTGAAAAGTTTAAGAACGCGCTGTACTAGAGAACGCTTCGGAAAACACATCGTCATTAAAAGGTAATGAGCGCGCGAAGTTGCGGCTGAGCTACCGACTCTTTGTGAAACAATGACCTTTAACTGATAGATAATTTTTATGAGTGTTGTATTAATTAAGACTGGTTAGACGTTAAGTGTTGCTGCGTTAATCAATTATACAACAAACAGCTAGAGACAAACTAATTTATCAAGCAATTTACTATGATTAAAACAAGAGATTGACCTTATGCAGATAGCAACATGTGGTATTCGTCAGCTTTTTATACTAAAACAGATGTTGTTTATACATGAAATGATTTAATGGTTCACAGTGCATTTGATGTTTTGAATACATGTTAATAAAAATGAATAGAAACACACTAATGTAAGTATAATATAATACAAAAGCATTACAACAATATATTTCAACGTAACAAAATCAACAATTTTCACGAACACGAATTAATGTGCACAGATAACGTTCGTATGCCTCATGTTATATATCCATATTCAAATATGTCTAGACAATTAAGTTTTGTAAGCGTTTATCATTTCCATTGTGTACCAGAATATAAAAGTAGTCGTGATATATGAAGAGTATAATAGACCACTGCTTTTGAAAATAAAAAGTATGAATATCGTAATATATATCTTAGATATATTCTTAATTATATATATAAATATGAGCCGCGCAAGATTTGTTTATGCAATTGATCACTTGCCTAAAATACAAGACTAGCAAAAGGTAACAAAATGCAGGTTAACCTGATAATGTTTCTACTTAACAATCTTAAACTTGATTTATGCTATCTAGATTTAGGTTTCGTTGATGCTATTATTCTGCTCCGTGCGTTTTAGATAAGGTGAACTGTGAATGCTGCGGCAAGAGCAATTACCGGTCAAGTCAATATTGTTTGAAACCAAACAGTATTTGTTTTCGATAATGTCGTATTCAGCTATGCTTTTTAGATTCAAAACCGGCTTTTATCGCCTAAAAAGGTTCTCATCTTTCCAGAGGTTTTATAATGTAAGTTCAAAGACCGAATTGATGTTGATAAATATACCAGAAAAAGGTATCACTATGAAGCAAAACGAAACAGTGTACTAATACACGGTTTAGCATGTGGTTCGGTACAAATTGAATGCATTGCCAACATGTTTACTTTCAGTTTGTATACATGTCTGTCAGATTGGGATCTATGGATTTGATATTAATGTTACTAATAATTTGAGCAGTAAATCATTATTTAGTAATAAAACGCCTGTTAGTGAATTATAGGAATAAATGCTGAGACTGTACAAATCAATTATCTTGCGAACGTGTGTTAACCTTTCAAATTATTGTCCTTAAACCATTATGTAATGCGTGTATACATGTATGTGTTCAAACTAATTATCATCGTATACGCTCGTGAGATATGTCAAATGCCCCACACACTTACAATCATATGTTGTTTTCAGAAATAAATGATTGAATGAATAGTAGAAGAACTTACTCAATTTCGGCCATAAAGTTTTTCTTCTATGCTTCTCTACGAAAATCAAAAACAAAGAAACACATACTTGTGTTTCATTCATTAACATCATCCTCGTTAATTTCACACTTTACACTAATATGTTAACGCCAATGTTTAAACAAGAAAAGTATGCAGCACTCTAAAAAACAAATCAATTTTGACGGTGTGCTCTGAATGAATTTCAATAACATGTTTTTAAATACATTTCCCCCTTTAAAATACATTGCATCATACACACAAGTATATGTCAATTCAGTGCCATTAGCTTCAAGCATATGCGAGATTGTTTACTGGCTACGTAATGTAATACATTTCCAGGTAATTCTTTGGTTAATTTAAACGTATGGAGCATGCGTATGTAACATTTTATTACACTGTGTTGCATGCTTCTTTTTTTTTACTTTTGTGGTATCCATAGCATAAAAAGAACGATTTTATAAAAACCAGACTATACTGAAATGTGTCTGTTGTTTTCTATTCTCGACCGAAGACTAAACATACGTTCATCTTGCAATTAGAAGTCTGCGGAAGAGTGTGTTTCATGTCTTGCTTTACTTCATGGCCCATCGAGAGTTTGCATATGTTGTAGTTTACTTTTCAGTTGTTGTAGATAGTAGCTTAATATTACCAATACACAAGAAGGACA
This sequence comes from Dreissena rostriformis, assembly GCA_007657795.1. NCBI lineage: Eukaryota > Metazoa > Mollusca > Bivalvia > Myida > Dreissenidae > Dreissena > Dreissena rostriformis. The sequence goes on from VMBQ01000265.1 coordinate 427,298, forward strand.
CACTTGTCAAGATTCCTCCATGCAATGTAATTGGCTCGCGTATTCTAGGTCGCAGTGGTGTGGTGGAGTTAGTGTCCGCTTGGCGTGATTTTAACAGTTGCTAAGACAGAAACTTAAATTGGATGTGTTTGATCATCAGTCCAAAACTTGCCTTATATACGACTCATTCTACTCGCTGCCTAAACGTTGTTAGACAGCCTCGTTTATGCCATAATGTGACAGATAGTCCTTAGGAAGGCGACGCAATTATAATGTTTAATCTTCAAGAAAGATTAAACTCAAGTATCTTGCTCTTCTTTCTATCACATTAAATCAATATGTTTGCATAACGTTAAAGCTTTAACAGTTTAATGTTTAAGTAAGTGTTTGGAATTAAAGTTTTTGCTAAATATATACCGTAACTTTTGATACCGAATGCATGCATATTTCAATTATTTTAAATCGCTCAGTTTGGGTTTGAGGTGTTCAAATTTTTTTCCATTTGTCGTTAAATTACTAATTTTAATTTTCACTTAATAAATATGTGCATTGTATAAATATACATGTTACTTAATCTCAACGGAAAGAAGGCAAAGACGGTTACATATTTTAATAATAGTTTACTCTGTACATGTTGCTTCAATTTGTGTTTCGAATGTTTTGTTGTAGCAAATTATGATTTAAAGATACGCATTAGAATATTATGTTACTTAAATGTTTACATTGTCGTGGGAAGTATCAATATCCCACCTGTACGCCAAACATGTGTTGTTTGTTTTCCGATTTAAATTTGCTTTCTCTTCCACCTTTCTACCAGACTAAATATTTACTTATTTTAAAAAAAAGGACTCCGCGGTAGACCATTGTTTTCTTTGTTTGTTATACGACTTCTTTGGTTATGCTTTTATTGAGATCGATATAAAGACGAACACCATTGTTTCATCAGTTAAGGAAATGCAATTTCTACTATGCTTCCTAAGCTTTAATTATATCAAATAAACTAGACTGGACTTCAAATTTCGATACTCAAAACAATACGCTATTCCGAACCTAGTTATAGAAGAAGAAGAAGAACTTTTTTTATTCAAATTCGATATAACACATATCTACAATGCGTTAGGTCAAACAGACACATGAGCATTATTATAATCGCATACTTTACCCAAATTAGTTCTTACAATTATTGCATCTTACCAGCAGAATGAAACAATATTCAAAGGGACCCCTTTCTTTAGTAAATTTTATTATTTCATTTTTGCATTCACTAAATTTTCCTTATATTCATACAATGTAGATGTAACTTAAAACTAATTACTATTAATACAACTTAATGTTTTACAGTGGCGTTTAATTTATCTTTTAAATTTAACTATTCATTTATTCCGAACAAGGAAATACATGCGAGTTATCCGTCTATAAAATATAAATAATTTAGTACCGTTTCCATTAAGAAGGATAAACTTACCTTACCGTATTACAATGCGTTCCTCCGCGTGTTTACTTTAATTGACTGGTGATAGTGTATTAGTTTTTGATCAATAAACTATTTGCACCTTGTTCACAAATGTTCATATGGGATCTCAAAACAAAGAAAAACAAAGTGAAACTCAAATTGCAGCAGCAGACGGTTATTATTATCATTACTATACATTCGTTTTTTAAGTAAGTGATCAATTACCATAAATAAAGACATCCGACAAAACACATGAAGGAAACTGAAAACTAAAAACAAAAAACAATTAATAAATATCTGTGGACATCGCCTTGGAACGGTAACACACTACTGTGAATTCATAGTGTATTTGCTGCGAATTCATAGTGTATCTTATATGTTTTTATTCGTCATCCTTATGTTCGTTTTGCTTTTTTGTTGAAAAGCTGTATTTTAACACAATTTACTTATTTTAAAAATAACGTATTTAAAATAGCGTAAAACAGTACCTTAACAATAAATCAAACGGATATTTTTTGTGTGTTCTGAACTCATGTTTCCGATCTGTAAAAAAAAAAAAAAAAAAAAAAAANAAAAAAAAAAAAAAAAAAAAAGCACAAGTCAAATTCTTAAAAAAATACAATGTGGGACTTGTGGGTATCGTACTGACTAGTTGTTAGAACAGATAAAAATTGACATAGCTTTAGCAAAATTTGCCATTCTGTGTTTTTATAAGTACAACGGTAATCGTAACGACAAACCCGTTCCAATAACCCCGAAATTAATAAAAGTATTGAACAAAATAACATACACTTAAACATGAAGTGTTTAAAAATATTGCATTTTAAAATAAAACTTATATTTTATAGTACCCCTTTGGGACCAATAGTCCAACTATTTTTCCTTAAACCATATACATGCATAATCTACAAAATATGCGTCAGCAATGTGTTTGTTGATGGTAAATAATAAAACGAAAGGTCAGAGTAGCTACGCAATTTCTATTTTCAACAAATGTGTTTTCAGACAATCTAAAAGTCGACATTTTTGAACGATTATAAAAGTTCAGACACGCTGACGAGCAAACCATCAGAAACTATTTTGAGAACCAAAGGCTATGCATTTCACACAGACGTAACATTCCTAAAACATCTTTCAACACTTATCGTTTTTGTCCTTTTCAAATCAGTTTCAAGGGCGCATTTTTGTGGAAATCGTAGAAATTTGTCGGTCAACAATTAGCATAGTGCAGTTAACGATAAGCATTCTGACACTATTGAATAATACTTAAATGCTCAGGAAACCACGCCAGTTATGTCAGCAAGTCAAACAATAAGTGGTTAAATAAATGGTTAATATTGAAGGGAACAATCAACTTGAAACTGCTACCGCTTATATTTTAATGGCTCTATCCTACAACACTTCCTGTGAAAAGGATAATCATAAAGGTACCAAAAATGACTAAATGGAAACAAAAAAAACAATAAAAAATGCAACAACACAGTTTTCAATTTTACCGCAACATATTTAAAGGCACACATTTATATGAAATATGGCTTAAATGAGATCTTACTAAGTCGTTTTGCGGAAATGAGTATACAATATTTGTATTGCATGATCTATGTGCACATACGCCAGGCTGATCTACGTTGAATATTTATTAAATATTATTAATTGCCAGTTACATGTGAGGGGAAATTATGTGGTAAGCGATTTTAACTCGTTTCTGTTCCATTTAATTATCAGCCGATAAGAAACGAGTATTAAGGCATCACGACCTGGGTTAAATATTCTATGGTGGTACGCGAACTTGTTTATGTATATGAGTCGCGCTCTGTGAAAAGGGCATTTAATGCATGTGCGTTAAGTGCCGTCCCAGATTAGCCTGTGAAGTCCGCACAGGCTTATCAGGGACGCCACTTTTCGCCTAAACTGGATATTTTGTCGAGTCTTCCTTTAAACAAAAAATACAATACAAGCGAAAAGTTTCGTCCCTGATTTACCTGTGCGGACTGCACAGTCTAATCCGGGACGAAACTTTACGCAAATGCATAAGGGTTTCACAGAGCGCGACTCATATGTATATCAACTTCAAGTGTTCCCCTTACTATATCGGTTTAGTGTAGATGGTAAGACAAAGTGTTGGAGCGTACACTTTCAAACCTTTCTATACAACTGAAATATAGCATGCCATGAATATCGAGAGCTCTGTAAGGAGAGTAATTCAAGTTCATATCCACTACTTAAATAACTGCAAGGCACATCAGTGTGTTTGGTAATGTGTCAATACTATTTATGATTAAGGCTTTTCCAGAAGCGCTCAATTCCTTTGATCTTGATAAAAGTGATCAATGCATCATTTATCTATGTTTAGTTTTGGTTTCTTTAAATGTATCACCAAGTGGTCGAATTCTTATTCACGTTCTAGTAAACTTGTATAAATATTTGATATACTTGTAGCTGCATACTATCACTAGCAATTAGAACTTAATGATTAAATAGGCGTTATGTATAATACAATCTCATTATGCTGTTCGTTTAGCAACACAACTAGAATGGGGATAAAAGACTGATTTTAAGACGACACACGCGTTGGTGATCTGAAAGACTGTGAACACAAAACCCGCTTAAATTTGTAACGGTTATTAATATAAAAAGAGGTAGATGTTTAGAGTGGAATATATTAACAATTTAAACCGCTGATTTAAATACATTTGAACAAGTTGAAAATAAAATTGCATCACCAAGAGATAAATTGTTCCATCTATATATGGCATTGGAACGGTCAAAGCAAAGCATACCATTGGCGGTTTTAACTGGTTTCATGGGCACCAAACCTCACACTTAGCACATAGCTATTCACTTAAAGCTATAATTATGTTCCTTAGCTTCAAACCATTAATTTGTTAAACAGTAATCAAATTTAAACATTGTCTCTATTTTACTGCTTGATTTGAATTGTTGGTCCTTTGAGTATAATATGTACTTGCAATTTGATGCTTTATGAACCTATATCTTTTCTCATTGACTGTTCCAATACGGTTATCCCGGAATTCATCATTGTGGGTGTATTTGCGTCCTTTCTGTTATCAATTCTTTTTTTGTCACATGTGTGCTGACTCTTGAAGAGCGTGTTTGCTAAGTTATATGCATGCCGTGAATAATTAAAATGCAAAATCTGTGAATCGGCCGAAGTAAGGCGATGACCCCAGCTTTAATTATTGTTAGCTCATCGTGTACTGGGTGTGCTTGTAGGATCGCCTTTTGGACGTCTTGCGTCGTGCATAAATTTTATATCAAAATAAATATAATTAAGCAATGGTCCTTTTTCTGAATTTTCAAAGCTGTTCAAATCATTCCTGTCCGCTGCATAAAACCTCCACTGAAAACGCAAGGCGCGCTGGTTAAGTATTTTGTATTTTAATATTTCATAGCGACCCGCTACAATGTTTGTTTAAATGATGCCTCTGTCTGATTTGATTTATGAATAGTTATATAGCAACAAAATTTTACAACCATTTTTAACTAAAATCACTTGGCTTTGATACGTGATATGTGACGTCATATCTAGTAATATCAAGTTGTCTCCACCCAGGATATACCGTTTACCATGGTATGTATACAGCGGAAATGTAATTCTATGCAAAGAGAGTTCAGGGTTTGCATGGGTTATATCGACATCAATAGAAAAACGACTTTCATAATCTGCTCTGCAACTGCATGGTTTCGTGTATGATGTATAGCACCATATAGTAGGCATCTACCAACTTTGCTTAAATCTTTGCCCCGTGGTTAAATTGGACCCGCCTTGGTGGTTATGACTCGTGTTCTTTATATATGTACCTATAATAATCTTCAAAAGTATAATTTTGAGAGCCCAGATTATTCTCATTAATGCATAAGATATGTAACACGTTTGTTCAAATCCTGCCCCTGTGATCACTGGCCAGGCCTCATGGCTGACATTTTTGCACTGACTTTATTAACATTTTAGTGTTGTATCACAGCACATGTTGTCAGTTAACTACTTCTGAATCCTGTATATAGTACACAACAAAAGGTTTATGGCTTTGTGCTTTACAATTAATTAACCACACATATGTAATGAATCCACTTTAATATATATATAGATAACATATTCCACGAACAATGGAGCTGATGTATTTGATGTGGAAACTCATAACTTTGGAAATGCCTTTTTTATTATTATTACCTCCACGTTTTTTGCGTTTTATATTAATTACGTGAATTATTTTCGGTTCTCTTCATTTGTTCTACGATCTATTTATATTCCCCAGACGTGTGGAAATAGTATGTTTTATAACATCATATGATGCAATTATTATTTCCTCATAAAACAGAAAGGGAGTGATTGACATCAAACGTAATATGGAAATATATGGACGCCTACATAGATCGATAGAACAAGACAGTACAAAAAGGTTGTTATCTGAATAAAATGTAATTGCTTTTTACTGGCCTCGAACATATTTCTACTTCCGGAGGCCCTTTTGCAACACCGAACAACCATTTAGTTACATTTGAAATAGATCAAGGCAAGAAAGATTTATTATCCCCACGCTTTTTGAAAAAAGGTGGGGATATTGTGGTTATCTCCGCCGTCCGTCCGTCCGTCTGTCCGTCTGTCCGTCTGTCCGTCTGTCCGTCCGTCCGTCCGTCCTGGCCAATATCTCCTCCTACACTATTAGCACTAGAACCTTGAAACTTGCACACATGGTAGCTATGAGCATATGTGCGACCCTGCACTATTTGGAATTTTGATCTGACCCCTGGGTCAAAAGTTATGGGGGTTGGGGTGGGGCCGCGTCAGAAATTATCACTCATTTTTTTAGGTTATTTTACATTTACTTCTTCATTTCTACACCGATTCACTTCAAATTGATACTGGACCTCTCTTATGACAATACGGTCAATCTCAACCATGCATGGCCCCATTCCCAACCCTGGGGCGCCCCGCCCACATAGGCCACACCCACCAAAAATTGCCTTTTACTATAATTTCTTCATTTCTACACCGATTCACTTCAAATTGATACTGAACTTCTCTTATGACAATACGGTCAATCTCAACTATGCATGGCCCCATTACCAAACCTGGGGCACCGCCCACATAGACCACACCCACCCAAAATTGCCTTTTACTATAATTTCTTCATTTCTACACCGATTCACTTCAAATTGATACTGAACTTCTCTTATGACAATTCGGTCAATCTCAACTATGCATGGCCCCATTACCAACCCTGGGGTGCCCTGCCCACATAGGTCACACCCACCCAAAATTGCCTTTTACTATAACTTCTTTATTTCTTTACCAATTCACTTCTTATTGATACTGAACTTTTCTTATGACAATACGGTCAATCTCAACTATGCATGGCCCCATTACCAACCCTGAGCCACACCTAGATCAAACATTCGGCGTGGGGATACGCGTCGGCCTCTGCCTCGCCATTTCTAGTTTGAAATTGTTTTCGAAATACGAACAAAATATTATATTTGGCAAGACGATTTATGACGTCTTCATTATATGTGGCTGGGAACGTGATTTAAGCCTAGTTGGCTCTGACGTCGAAATATATCCTCTATCAATACAGTTGGTCAGAGATAGCCATTATCCATTTTCGGAATAATTTTTTTTTGTGTCAATTAAGGATTGTGATTGTTTTGTTTTATAACACAAACAACAATACAACATTTCTCTGTAGAAGTAATAGTATATGTAATCTATCTCATCTATCATGCTGTATGTATGAGCCGTTTCTGTTGTCCAAATGCAGATTGTACTCGATATTACTTTGTTTCACCCGGAAGTGGTCAAAATTTAGTCATTGTATAAACGTTTCGTTGAAAACTGTTTGTGCAATCAATCCCCTCAAAGTAGTTAACGTTCCATAGTATGATTTTTAAGATGAAAATTTAAATGTTGATAGGTTAAGAACAATGTTGATGGTCAACAGTAATGCTCTTGGTAAAGCAGTCATGCCAAGGACGAGATAACTGCTTCATCAAGAGCGTAAACTGTTGACCATCCCCATGTTGTGTTGACCTATATCTTAACTACTGGAAATCTACTGAATAGAGTATAAAAATGCATTTTGGATGAATAACAACTAATTTCCGTATAATATTAAACATGAACCACGGGTTTATTTTACAGTTTAGGCTAAAAACACACATTTTCAGAACTTTTGTAAATTATATTTTTTATTTGGCTTATCTATACAGTAGCGTGTGCAAAAAATATATCGCACACACCAGTCTACATTGAGTGCAATTTATGTTATTGATTTGCCTTGAAATCATACTAGATAAATGATATACACTGGCTTTTCATTGTCATGACAACCATGATATTTTATCATTTGTCTGATATAATTGTTGCTCCCGAATGTATCTTAGGGTGTTTTACTAATCACAAATTCAGTTTTGGTGAGCATAACAGTCACTTAATAAGTCATTACATGTACTGCAAATCATCAAATCAGATTACTCTTTTTTAATATAAAATGTCCGAACTCGGTGTAAAGGTCTTGATCATAACAATCGCTATAACTTTGTCAATGTTAGTTATTAAGCTCTCAAGTTTTAGATTGTGTTTTGTAAAATGTTGCACTTTCATCATATGAGCTGAGCAGTAACAAAAGTCATAATTTGACCAGATGGATCAAAATATCGTTTCCTGCCACATATTGTTATAAAATGAAAAAAGGCTCTGCCCCCTGGTGGATGTATTTGCATAGGAGAAAGCATTGTGCAACTTTTGTTCTCGATTGGCCTATAAACACGTCTGTAATATCATTTAAAAAGAGTGAAACACTTTGACCAGCTGTTTAGCTAGCTAACTATGGCACATATCTGTGAGTGCTGTGATCATGTCTGCGAAACCAATATACGATAATCATAGCGGCGTAAGGGGAGAAGCCGTTTAAATATTTGTTTTGTATTCATAGCTTGTACGAATCTTGTGCAACGGGCGGATACTATATGCGCGACTTTAGTAGAGGACCCAGACACACTTTCTGTTTCGATGTCTGTGAGGTGCAGATTTTGTCATAATTCGCTACGGTGCAACTCAATCAAACGATGAATATGTCAGAGTTTAATTAGGCCAGGTACAATTAACCCATTTTAACCATCTCAAGACTTAATAAGTAACAACTCAAGTATGAACAATAATTAAATATATTAAGCATACCTGTTAAGTTATCTTAGCATTTAACGATCTTATTTAAACAAATACGTTTAATATGAGGGCGTTAGTGCTATTAAGGACGTACGCGGCAGTTTAGTTTCACGCAAATTTGTTTTTACTGCAAGACCGGTTGCGCAATAAGTGTATGCGTTTTCGGATACTGTAACACCGGTTGTGCAATAAGTGTATGCTTTTTCGGATTTTCGAATCAAAACGAGATGGATATCAAATATTGGAAAAACACCAATAAATCAACTATTATGAAGCAAAGGCAAATGATTAAACAGTATGTGTCATGTACACTGTACAATAAGAATCGACCATAATCTCTAAGACCACACAAACCCTTTTTTATAGCGTGATTGTAACGGCAAGCATGAGTCTTAATACGGGAAAATTGGCGATACATCTTCATTATTGGAGATGCTTGTGTCGAAACTTAGGCTTATTTAAAAGAATAGCTTTCCTATACATTAAAGAACGTGTTAGTGCATGGTCATTTGTTTTGAACATGTCACAAACATATACTTAAATATGCATAAATTATAATTAAAATGTCAGGTTCATTTGATGTTATGCTTAACACTTAATCTCAATACTTTTAAAATTTTAATTTCTCACACATTTACTAAGTAAATCAAATTTCATACGGTGTTGTTTGATATATTTTATTACATAGAATCAATGATGAATGAATAGCATTTTTTCACGACGCTATACTTCTTCTGGATCAAGTGCGGGTGGGGTTGCATCTTGCTCGACGTGCAAAAAGATACACGCGAATAGTATTGTGTTTTTCGTTCGCATATCATATTTCTCTTTGATAAATTTGATTAGAACAAAAATGTTTTGTTTATGATTTGTTAGCCCTTAAAAAAAGATGAAGAACAATACAATTTCAGTCTGTCCGATCGCTAAGCAATGTATTTGAAAACATGCGAGTACAGCACGTGCAACACATTTATAAAACACAAGTCACATCAAAGAAAACGAACGTTTGCCCTACATCTAAACTATTCTACCTAAATATTGTTAAATAATTCTTCAAAGTTTATAAAAACATAAATTAATAAAAGACGCGCCATGCAACCATGTGTAGCATGCGGGAACTTGATAATGCCAAGTATTTGTTTTATATGAATTTTTTGACTCTTTATGTTGAAATTTTAAAAAAAATCAAAAAAATCATAGTTATACATTATTATAGAGGAAAAGGGTTTTTTTTTCCACGGTTTTCTCACTGTTGTGCTCAATGTTGGTCTGTATGGCATATTTGTGACGTAAACACATTCATTATAACAGACGTTATATTGAATGAAAAATAAACAACACTGTCGATCCTTGATTTTTGTTTTATTTAGATACCGGCTAAAGATAGCTGTATCAAACTCAAAACACATATATAATTTTATAAGTAATACACAAAATTGTAGTGAATGATTGTTTAACATATACGCACAAATTGTATTCTGTTTTAATTCTATTCACATGCACACGTTTTAGTAGTGTGTACAGGTTTTCAAATAATTAAATTACTTTTGTTGGATTATGGTTATATCGTACGTTAACTGTGTGTATATATTGTTTTGCGTATTCATTTTCTTACCAATTCCAATAATATATAACTGCTTAAAGATACATTATGCGAAACAATGGAATGCCGTGATTGGTCAAGTCATGTAAAGAATTGCAATTAATACCGTTGATGTACCTCTTTAAGTGTCTTATATACATCTTGTTTTTAGTTGGATACTGCCTACTTTTACTGATCTCGATACATATTATTAATTATTTGGGTCTTGATTAAAATGAAATCTACTTTTGCATTGGCATACAGCCAAACAATGGTCAAGTCATGTTAAGAATTACAATTAATACCGTTGATATGCCCCTTTAAATGTATTGCTCACATCTTGTTTTGGATGCTGTATTAACCTACTTTTACTGATCTGGATACACATTATTTGTGATTTATTTAAATCTTACTCTACTTTTGCTTTGGCATACATTTACTAGTTTGTGTTACAAACTTTTCCATGTATATTGTTTTGATTTGTTGTTAATTGTAGTTTACTACATGCAGATAAACTTCGATTGTTAACAAACGACCCTGGTGACCTATGTTTTTCTTTTTATATTTTTATAAAGTAATAAATAATGAAACATTTGGGTAAGTTTGGACAAAATCTAGGTATGGGAAAGACNATTTATTTAAATTTTACTCTACTTTTGCTTTGGCATACATTTACTAGTTTGTGTTACAAACTTTTCCATGTATATTGTTTTGATTTGTTGTTAAACTTCGATTGTTAACAAACGACCCTGGTGACCTATGTTTTTCTTTTTATATTTTTATAAAGTAATAAATAATGAAACATTTGGGTAAGTTTGGAAAAAATCTAGGTAGGAGAAAGACTTAAATAATAATAACAGTAACATGCATGGAATTGATTTTCATATGTGAAATTCTGTTGTTGTTGTTTGTCATAAATTAATGCACCGAAAAATCCATTTATGTTTTTTGTTATGAATTTGCAGTAAAGTTAAATCAGTATTATACAAACAGAGAGAGATATAAGTTTTTTCAACAGTGTTATCATCAAATTACACGATTTTGGTGTGTTTGCCTTATTTTTAAATTAAACTTATGCCAAAATAGGTATGTTGTTCAAGTGCGAATAAAAAAATAACAACACTGGTGACCATGTTTTTTTATGTTATTTTTCTATCGAAACAGATGGTTCTAGCTAAATACCAAAAATGATCAAATTCTATGTACGAGAAAATGTGCATTGAAACTGCAGCATACGTCCTTAAATGTAGTTTTTAATACAATTTACCAAGCACTCATTATGTACGTGTTATTTATCACCTCATGCGTATTAACATCAAAATGATTTATTCGTTAATGTGCTTGAGGTGTTTAATTAATCATTACAATTTTATGATTAAAAATATGATAACCAAGATAAATAATGGCATTTAGAATGTATAGGATAATACCGTGACATGACCTACTACTGTCCAAAGTCTCGTATAATAATCAATTGTTACATACGTCAACCAACTTTCGCTGGCATTTGCAATATATGCTTTCAGTAAAAACAATGAGGATAACGCACGACAGAATAAGAACACCTACTTTTCAAATGATACAGAGGAGATCGCCCGTGGCATTTATTGTTTCATTGTCTAACTTTCTAGTAATGTGTGCTTTGCTTTCAGCGCACTGAACGTTTGCCCGAAACTCTAGGCCAGCTGTAAGGAATGGATAAGTACGTTGTAGCACGAATCGCAAGTATTATACAATCCAATATTAACCCATTTATGCCTAGTGGACTCTCCCATCCTTCTAAATTAGATCAATTTATTTCCAAAATTAGGGATGTCTAGTATATTTATTTTTATATTTAGAATATTTCTTACAGAAATTCCTTTAAGCAAACAGCGCAGACCCTGATGAGACGCCGAATCATGCGGCGTCTAAGCTGGGTCTACGCTGTTTGCCAAGGCCTTTTTTTCTAGACGCTAGGCACATATGGGTTAATTTATCTGAACATTACAAATTGATGTTTGTAATTTGTAATGTTAAACATTCTGCAATGATAATTTGCGCACAATTCTCTGTTGTGAAGGTCGTTTTCACAGGTATGTTGATTGGTATAAAAGTCGTTTCACTCAAGTACAATTCTAAAACAGACATATAGAAGTATGAGTCAGATTGTATTGCATTTTGGATGCAAACGTTTATTTTTTCTTCTTACTATAGTTGCAAAGAAACTGGGATTGTTTATGTTTTAAGACGCCGAGAAATTAAACAACATTATTATCCAAACAATTATGTTTGTTCTGTTCACAGCCAACCACTTACCTTTACCAGACCTATAATACTAATAATGTGTGCTTCATTTAAGTTGATAACACGAATAATAACGTTGTATTTGAAAGTAATGTCTTTAAACAGAAGATATACATTATTTGCTAACCAACAAAGAAAGGATTGCATTAATGTAGATAAAGAATCGAAAGTTACATCGGAGTATTGAAACTGGGAAATGTTGGCTGAACTTCAATTATTTAATCATTTTAACTAACATAGTTCAACACTAATTGCTTTATTATGAATGTATTGCGTCTGTTTTATTTCTTACCCTAACAACGGAGTTGTTAATAAATGCCTGGAAAGTAACATTATGTGACTAGTAAAAATTGACATATGGTATCTTGATGAGTCATAATTCGTGTCTTTATGTGTGCATAAGTTACCATTATTTTTCATAGTTTTCAATTCATTGCTCCTATATTCATATGGCGTATTGGATTGAAATAAAGACCTATCTATCTATTAAACAAAAATATAGTGTTTAGTCTTTAAAACACGACAATCGGAATGTCCTTTAAACTTAAATTAATATTTAATACATGTTTTCTGTCAAATATTGTAATAAACATTTAAAAATACATTTGTATACAATTGGAATAAAACAACGCCATTTTGCCTAACATCTGAACATGGACGTGTAAACAAACAATGCATGCCATTATAACATCATTTCCTTGCAATTAATGAATCGTGTTGTTAATAGGACATTGATTTAATAGATAAATAAGACCAATATTAAAAATGCGTTTTCATCTTAAAGCAGTTTTAAAATAACTAGATGGTTCAACACATATTATATGCCATGAAAGCGTTAAATGTCGTGTAAACGAAATAAAGGAAATGAAGTTTTTCTGACCGCAGGCAATTTACCTCTAAAACTGTGCTTGACTATACTTCTTCATATATGGTAATGCTTGATACAGATTTAATTAAAAAAAAAAACGATGTTAAAACCAACAAATCAATAGCCAGAAAGGCTATTTTAAACGAATATATTCCTAATAATTTAATCTTTTAATTTTATGAGTGTCAATTAGACATTATAATAAATCGAAATGTAGGCTTACAATTCTAATTGATGTATCTACGTGTATGACTTATTTTTACTCCATTCCGAAAAAACGTCAGTTTCATATTCCATGTAACATTCGTTTTCTGCCTTTATCGCATCTGTCCTCGCCGAACCAAGCATTACTTAATACAGTCTGAATACGCGATTGTATTTTATTTAAAATACGGTATTGTGTTGGTATTGTGCATGCTATTTAACAGGGATAGTACGGTAATGGTTTAGCGCAAAAATGCACGAGTTTCTCGTTTTGACATTTATATGCGTTGTAATTCTAGTGATTCGCCATTGTAGGTGTTTATTTGACGAGGATAACAAATGGAGAAGGAGGAAGAAATTGTATTAAAATACTCGTTTCACTTTTAAATATTTTCATTGTATGTGAAGGAAATATTGACATGTATAAGCAGTATAAAAAACGTAAATGTCCAATGCGGAATTTCAATGTTACTGACAGGCGACTGAAAGCATTTGTGTTTTTTTCCTTAAATTTCTGAAATGAATTAAAGAAACATTAAAAGCAAAAGCCACAATTTCAACGCCAGATGTGGTCTGGTAACATGGATGATTGTATATACAAAATGCTCGTTTTTATTTTTTGTGTCATTCAAAAATCCATTTTGATTTCCAGCGCATATATCTATTTATACGACACACGAACACTAACATGATACCATTTTAGTGTTCGTATGTCGTATGAATAGATATCAGTGCGGGAAATTAAAATGGAATTAATTGTTACACGAAAAATTAAAAACAAGCATTTTGTATCTATACGCATTCATGTTACCAAAAAACATCTCGTTTTGAAATTTTGGCTTTTGCTATAAGGAACAATTATTTTTTTATTTGGTAACTTTATTTTACGAAATACTTTACGGAATTTCCGTTGAATTTTGAGTATTAATGTTACTTTAAATAATTGGTTTAGACGTTTTCCCAATATTGACTCAGAAGAGGATGTATATTAGGAATTCCATTAGGTATATCATGTTTTTCTCCAAACAATGTTGAACAATATATACGAAAATAAATTGTATACAATTAAACATTATCATTCACGATCGTACAGCTTTCTCATTGACAAGTTGCGAACCGATATAGTTGTGTCGTAAACAGGTATCAACTCACTTGAGGGGATGGTGACAAATTACAATATTATCAAATATAGACTGCAGAAGTGAGTTCTGTTACAGTAGCTAAAATCAAACGAGAGGTTTGTTTAAAGAAAACAAGTGTTTTCGTCTGAAATATAATGCATCCAAACAAAGTTGTTTATGAGGACTGCAATCACAAATATGAAAGGACTTCGCATATATACAATATTATGCTAGGATGGTGTTCATTGAACTTGTATCCGTCGAGTTGGTGGTGCTTCATTAGACAATCAAAGATACTGATACACGGTCGCAGAACGCCACAAAAATGTAATATTCTATTTATTATGAACCGTTTTAGACAAATCATTCCTGACAGATACGAAAACATAAAACGCCACTACCGAGTACGGATTCTCGTATTTGAATTTTGAATACAGTGGGTATTGATGACAAAACTTCGATAGGCACGTAATCTCATTATATTCCAATACACTTTTTAACACATTTCTAAACGTACCAATGTAGTACCGACCGAACAAAACAGCCAACACAGTATTTGAAAAAAACACTTTTGTCGAAGGTAAACTTATAATAGATTTGCTATTTCGCACCATCTCATTACCTATCCATGAATCGTTGCCGTCTTGAATTTCTCGTTAGACCTTTCCATAAATATCATATTCAAAATAATATCCTATTCTAACCACTCATCGCATATAGATATCACATGTTTCGCGATTTAAGGATTTTTACATAAACGGGCTTTAGTGATATTTCCTACGTTATAATGTTTGTGACTTCGATGAACGGAAATAAGTCATACCAAATTGGTATCCAACTGCGTCTTAATTTGTCATCATTTACAGTACATGAACTATTAAAAAAAACTGTTTGCACACATTTGATTACTAAACAAGACTTGCCCTAGTTTGCTAAACCCACTTGTATGTTTTATTTAAAACTCTAGAAATGCCATAACCGTTTATGTAATGGCTTATTGAAGAATTGTAAATCAGGCCCCGAATGTAATAAAAACAAAACACATTGAAAGCGTGTATTGATTGGTTGTCCTTTTTCGTGTTATAANCTATATATATATATACGTTCTCCTGGTGAGCTTTTTGATTACATTTTGTCCACCATTCGCCGTGCGTCGTTCGTCCCGCGTAATCATCATTTGCATTGTGAACACTCTAGAAGTCGCATTTATACCTCAATCTTTAGGCCAATTATTCATACTATTTTTCCAAATATCTCATCGTTAAAGTTTGAAACCGGGAAATGTGGGGTAAAAACAAAACAAATGAATACTATGTCAAGTTAAAAACACTTGTAAACACTCCAGAGGCCAGATGTATTTCCAACTTTTCATTAAACAACTTCGGCAGGGCATTTTCACTTTAATAATTTGGTATAAACTGTGTCAAGTGAAGTAAAAATATGGTTTTCTAGGTAAAAGTCAGCAAAATAATAGAATAGTCAGAATACTCTAAAGGCCATATTAAGTGTTCAATCTGCATGCATCGTTTTTAGAACGTTCACCCCAATAATACCTCAGTCGAGTTTTGAACCGGGAAACGTGGGCTGACAATAAAGGTCGCAATGTCGAAATTAAAGAAAAGGCTTGTGAGCACTTAAGAAGCCACAATTATTGCACAATCTACATGAATCTCGGTAATAACGTTCGTACAAATGATAACCCGGCCGAGTTTTAAAGGGGGTTTCGATTTGTGAAAAACCAAGTCACTAGGTCAAATTGAAGAAACAGCTTGTGAACACTAAAGAGGTTACAATAATTGTCCAATGTTTGTGAAATTAAGTCCAAACAAGTTGTACCAATAATATCTCGATATAGTTAACAACCGGATCATATGCGGTAAAACACATGGTCACTACGTAAAAATTAAGAAAAGAGATAATGTAAACTATAGTGGCACGATCCTCCGGAAACTTGGCAATTTCATTTGTGCAAATTATAGCTCGGAATAGTTTGAAACTTGGTCAAGTGGGGTCGAATAACGAGTCATAAGGTCAACATAAAAACAATTCCAATGAACTATCTAGAGGCCTCGTTTACTGTCAAAACTTTGTCGGAACATGTGTTACAATTGAAATTGGGAGATTTCAAAACGGGCTCCCATAGTATAAAAAACTAGGTGAATAGATGAAATTAAAGAAAAAACTTGTGAATATTCTAAAAGTCACATTTCTTTGCTCAATTTTCACGAAAATGGATCAGAACATTTTTTTTTAATGATTTCGGCGCCGAGTGATATATGGTTCCTGTCCATTCAAAGACATGATCGCCATAAGGCGAACTAGTTTTCTCTATGTGGATAAAGTAAAACCATTTTTAAACTCTTGAAGCCACATTATTTATCCAAGCATCGTGTAACCTTCTCAGAATATGTAAGAATTGTGTGGTTGTGATATCTTGGCGAAGTTTATAAATAATTGTTGTTTGTTCGAAAACATGGCTGCCGGGTGTTTGGGCTGTTCACCTTATAAGCCTTTTATAAAAGCTTGCGATTACTACCTGCTCAGAACTGATGGGATTGTCAGGTCAGCTGCTCATAGCCTTTTGTCCTCTTGTAATGTAAATCTGCCTACACAACAAGGCCAATTGAATATGTTATATATAGATATTCTCAAAGACAGTTTCGCTTTCATTATAACCCTCACCGTATGGGGTCCTATGCTATGTAACACGGTCAAAAATAAGACAAAGCTTGTGAACATTGCAGAAGACACATTTGTTTGCGAAATTTGAAAGGACTTTGCTCAGAACATTTGTTCTTATGATATCTCTGACGCGTGAGATTCAGTTTCTGTTCAATTGCAAAACATAACCGCAATGAGAGGGCACAGTTTTCCTTATGAGGCTATAGTAAAACTATTTGAACAGATTTGTAACGTTTTTCTTCAATAATACCTGGTATTCTAGATTTTGATCAAGGTGACGCAGTTTCGGTTTCGGTCGATTTATTATTTGGAGAAATGTTTCAGCAAATTTCATGAGGATTAGGTAATAAATACGACCTATTGATGTTCACTAAGGTTAACTCAAGACATACAAGGAAAACTTCCCCACCACTGGCGGCCATGTTTTTCAACGGACTTCAACCAATTTCAAACTCTCACTAAGCATCATTAGAACGATTGTTATGAGCACGCTTTATGATTATTGGGCAACACATGTTACTTCGAAAGTGTTCATAAGCTCCGATATATCACTGTAGAAATATTCTGACTACGTTTCATGAGGATAGAGCCATACATAATGATTATAGAGTGTTAACAAGGTAAATGATGACACACGACGGACGACGACGGACGATGGACGACCGATACAAGGTGGTCACAGAAGTTCACCATGAGCAAGTTGAGATTGTTATTCGAGAAGTATCATTGTTGTTAAAAATGGTGTTTTTGTATTTTGTCTTGTATGTTAAGAACAATGCCGTTTTCACAAACTAAACAATACTAATGAACACTTTCTGATAGCCGTTCTGCATACTTAAGTTGTTATTTTTGTAAGGAGAAAATAACTCAATGTTTATCCTTACCACCAGACTAAATATTTATTTGATGTAGAACTCCGCGGTAGAACATATGTTTCATTGTTTTGTTCCACATTTCCTTTGTTTACACTTTAACGCGGTCGATGTTAAGACGAACATTGTTTTGGCAGAAATCAAATGCCACTTCAACCAAACTCGTCGCATATATTTGCTCATTTATTTATTATATAAATAACCATTTGACAGGAAGTTTTACTAGGACTGTTAAAACAACACACAAGTGTGAATCTCGTACTTTTAGCACATATCATTCGCAATGCCACTTAAACCAAACAATACGTATATATTTTATAACATTTATGGCATTTGGCTGGAAGTTTAAGTTTGACTCTTAAATCAATACAAGTTTTTAATCTAGTTCTCACAGCACACATCACGCCCTCACAATAATGTAAACATCTAAAATTTGCTAATTTCTTTGGGAATTTCGGTAAATCTTAAAACATGTTCTCAATTTCTCATTGACATATTCTTATTAAATTGCAAAATGTTTTACAATGTTTAAAATTTGACATTTAAAAAGGATTAACTATAACTGTGTTGCGGGAAAGGATAATTAATGGTGTTAACAGTTATAAATTCAGCTGCGTCTGGGGAAAACATTGCTTAATGCATGTTCGTAAAGTTTCGCTTGTGCAGTCTGCTCAATCTAATTAAGGACGAAATTGTCTACATTTATATATGTTTGGTTAAGAGGAAGGCTCTTTTTACGAAAATCCAGTCCAGGCGAGAAGAGTAGTCCCTCATTAGCCTTCGCAAACTGTACAGGCATAAAGCCCGCTTGTTCAATAGACCGGCTCCATTGTATGAGACAGTGTATTATTTTGGAAACCACCTTAAATGTAGATAACACAAAGGCGCCATGTGAATATAAACTCTGCCACCAAGCAATAGTTATTTAGGTTAAGTACCCAAGTACCAATACAAGAAAGGGATTTCCCTTTTAAATCAGATTATTATGATAAGAACTGTCATCCCCTTGTTTCAACGATCAATGTAAAGCTTTGGGCTTTTATAAGTGTAGCTAGCACACAATGAAAGGTTACCCCAAGGTTCATAAATGTCGCACCTTAGAACGTTTTTTTGACTTCCTCAGACTGTTGTCTGGAATATACATGTAAATGTATGCTGTTTTAGTTTAACAAGCTGTACATCCACAAGATATTTTAAACAACATTGATCAGATAGTTCTATATCAACATTGCTTTCGTCTGTACTTAATGTTTTTGTATTTTGTTTCTATACAACCGCATGCCTACGCATATTTACCCGAAATATGAAAACAAAAAAAGTATTTAACATTTAGAACAAATATTTAAATAATATTGACATTAACATTTCAGATCATAAATGTTAAGTTTACATTTAGAGAATCGTAGTGTAGGTATAGCCCCGTTAATCATGCAAAATACCATCAATGAGGTATCCTTCATTCTTTGGTTTTTAGTTTCGCTTGTAAATAATATGACAAAAGGTCAGAAAGTATGCGGAGAAAATATTTAAAGCAGATGAATTTGCAGATAATGAAAATGTCGACATTTTGGAACGATGATAGCAGCCATACATGCTGACGGGCACACTGTCAACAATACATTTGATCCAAAATGCTATGAATTTCAATCCGACTTACATTTGCAAGAAATCTTTCAACACAAGAAAAAAAACTACAATATTTAAAATCTAGAGCGAATATTTGCAATATATTTACTTTAAAATTTCCGATTACACATTTTAGTTCATCCTTTGAGGCTTAGAGTGTAGGTCTAGCCTCTTTAATCATACAAAGGAGCATCAACGAGGCAGGCGTTATTCTTGTTTGAGCTTTGCTTGTAAATAGTACGATAAAAGGTCATCGATGCGAAGTAAATATTTGAAGAAGATTCGTTGGCGATGAATCAAAATGTCGACCTTATGGAACGATGATAACAGCCAGACATGCTGACGGGCACACTGTCAACAATACATTTGAAACAAAATGCTATGAATTATAATCCGACGTAACACTCTCATGAAATATTTCAACACCTTTTAACACTTATCGTTTGAATCGGTTTCTGCAGCGCAATATTTTTTAAAAGAGTCAAACATGTTTCGATCAACAACGCGAGTAGTTACGTTTTGTATACTTAAGGATGAGTTATTCAACAATTTGCTGTTCTTAAAATGCAATTGATTTAGTATTTACACTATTTTATTATAGCGTCTGTTATTCATTATACAAATACAATGCTAGCATATAGATAAAAAGGAATCTATTTTTCTTTTTCAGTCTTATTTTCAAATCCCAACACTAGTGGGTGAAATCGGGCAAAGGTCCTCGCTAATTTGATTGTTGGATAATAACCGGCGAAAAACAGCTAGAACTGTTAAATAATAGTATGTGTATTTAAACAATAATATATACAATGTCAATAACCTCAAAATTATTTTTGGTTTATTATAAGACTGAATAAATGTAACAATTAATGTAATAATACATGAACAAGTTGAGTATCGTAAAACAGCGTGAATTGACAATTCACTGCTTCCGTTTTGTGTATAATTAACCCCGTATGTTTTATATATGTAAGGTTATATTATAATACACAACTCTACGAATAATGAACTAGATGAATTTTATTTTATAACTCGCAACTTTCGAATTGCCTGTTTGGATATCATAGGCTCTAGGTTGTGGGATTGGTATAGTATTTGTTCGTTCCTTTGATCCGTGTTTATTGGGTATAAAAAAATTATGGGCGGAAATAGTTTGGTATTAACACCATACGATTTCATAGCTTAAACAATCCCCAGCTAAATATGTTTATAACCTTTACGGTTTTGATCTGCATCAAACGTTTTATGGACGCCTACATCGAATAAAACAGTATGAATATAGTGTATCTTTCAGCTGAATGTGGTTTATTGTTAGCTATCGATTCCTATGTACATATAAAACACACATACAATTCTTTTTAATATGACTTTTAAAGAAATGAACACAAAAGATAGTATGGTCTAGCAATAAAATCAACACGTTTCAATTTTATTTCATACTTTTGGATTATAAATATTAAACTTCCAGATATCTGATTTAGCGTCAGAAGATTGTTGACGTCATAAATATGAAATCCTAATGATTAAAACAAAATGCCTTTTACCGCCGTATTGACAACACGTGTTTTTGTTTGTGAATTGTCGCCTTATTGAATTTAATTTGGTGTGTTGTATCTTTGTTTACAAGTCCGGTGTTCTGAAAAAACAAATGTATTCTCCTTCTCTCAAACCAACTATCAACGTATTTTTTCAATTTAGTGAAATTATCAAAACTAACGGTTTGGCCTTATAAACAACAATTACAACATAATGACGAACAAGCATTGACAGGAACGTAATTGTGTGAGTAATTAGAAAATCTGCTATGTAAGAGGTAAAAATTATGTTATCGTCATAATGTTTCCAATATTGTCAACAGTCAAACAAGTAAGACATAGTCATTTAAAGTCATACATTATTATATTTTGGGATAGCGACTGAACACTATTTAGTTTAAGACACTCAGAAAAGCACATGGTTTTCCAAACATAACTTTCTGTTTTGCTTCTAGATAAACTATGTGATTCGCCAGACAGATACCAACATTGAAATGTGTGCTTCATTAACGTTTGCAAGAGCGACAATACCGTAGATTTCAACAATTATTAAATTTAATGGAAGAGAGAAGCTATTAATTTAGCATTTACATTCAGTACATTAAACAAAAAATTGCATTTATCCAGTAAGACAGAAGTAATTGACATATGTTTGTTGAAATATCTGCAGACAAACATTGTTGTAAATAAATATGTCCATTGATATTTAAGGACTTCAAGGGAATATGACCGAACCTATTTTAGCACATGTACTTACATAGTTTGACACGGTTATAGCTAAATCTAAGTCCTTAAAAAATGTATATGTGTAATTATCAAGTTAAATGTTTACAAATATGACGAGCATGCATACATATGTGCCATTTTAATCGCCCATTAATCAGAAAACAGACACATCTTTGGAGAATACGTTCGAATCTTATATAAACTGTGTAAGCACTCAAGAGGCCACATTTATGACCCAATCTGGATGCAACGAGCTCAGAATGTCTATCTTAACATCAAGGTCAAGTTTGAATCTGGTAAGTGTGCGTCCAAAAAAAAGGTCAGTAGTTCAAAGCTTAAAAATCAGCGTTACCACTCTAAAAGCCTCATTTATAATTTAATCTTGATGAAACTTGGTCAGAATGTTTTTCTTGACAATATATAGGTCATGGTCGAATTCGGTTTGCATTAGTCTTGAAAAAAGATTCTCAGATCGAAACTTCAAAACAATTCTTACCACTATGAGATAGCATGTATTACTCAAGTTTTATAAAACTGGGTCAGAATATTTATCTTGACAATATATAGTCCAAGTTTGAATCTAGGTCATGTTTGTCCAAAATCAAGAACACTAGGTCAAATCTTAAAAAAACTTGTTACCACGCTATAGGCCATATGCATTTGTCAGTTTAGATGAACCTTGGTCAGAATGTTTATGTTGACAATTTGATGGCTATGTTGACATTTTAAAGTGGGGTGGACAACTAGATCATCAGGTCAAGTCTTCAACAATTGTAGTCCGTGAACTCTGCATGGACATTATGACCCTCATGAACACATTATTTATTGAAGTTGTCGTATTGTATTTACATTCGTAAAGATCTAAAGTTATATTGGGTTTGAATACTCAACGCATACCGTTATAATATATGTTGGTTTTATTACATATGCTTTCATGCGCCTGATCAGTATCAAATAATAAACTCGCGTCTACAAACACACCGGATAGAAACGTCAATCGCGACAAAGTGAACGAGCAGGATTTAGGCCATGTTACACATATTGTATTTTTCTTCTTTAATTAAGTAAATTAGGAATCAAGCATTAGTCTGACTGAAATACTTTTTGAATCGGTATTAAATGAGGCGAATGTTAACATTACAATTATAACACAGAGACATCCAGAAATGAGATACAGGCACATTTTAACGAAAGGCCTTCATTACAAAATTGATAGCTGGATTGAGTAAGGCAACAGCACACAAATTGAATGCGTTAAGTTGACCTTAGTTTGATGTGGTTTAATTGTCGCCTACACGTTTGAAATCAGACAGAGGAGTGTAACCACATCTTATAAAATAACAATCATCAAATGCGTCTGTTATCAATGAAACCTGATACATTTTCGACTTGCAGACTTGCAATTTGAAGTGATTCGAACGCAATATCAATCAAATTTGATGAATCAAGATGAATAATCAGCCTACATAACATCTTTGTTGACGCATGTTATAAACAGCTTTCAACTTCATTATTTGATATATATATAATGGTTCATTATGCGTAACACACAGGCTTCAATTATAAAATGGTATAATAAATCATTATATTACAAAACGGCATTTTGCAAAGGAGTCTGTTCTGCATTACATAATTGTTTTCTGATTTCAGATTGCTGTTCAGGTTAACATTCAATTAAAGTATGGGCGCATTTGCGAAAGGTAGTTTGTAGGAAAGCATCAGCATGCATTGATAACGACCTGTTCGAACTACTGATTCTAAAACACAAACACTACCATATGGGTGATATATTTGATCATATATACATGTATATGCATATTAGCAATTATCATGCATTTTCAGAAATCGATATATCATTTTTACGAATTAAAGAGTACATATAATAAAACACTTTTAATAAAAAAAATATTGTTCTGAAACAATATCAACTATAAGCTCATCATTCATGGAAGACTTCATTTTGTTCGAACCACCGCGACGTGATTTGTTTATTGGCTAAATTCCACACTGATAAGCGCGGCGAATTTTTGAAGATTTTTTGTCTAGAATGCACATGTATCCGAAGTTGGATTTCCTACGACATAGTTTCCAAGTAACCATAAGAGAATTAAACTTGTATCTTTTCTAAGTTGTGATTACAGAGTAACTAATTGAATTTTTCACAATCATGTTTACGATTTTGCTTGCAGTTATTAATTTAATATGTAACGAAATTGACACAAAAATGTAATTGCTACACAATTATTTTGTTTTGGAAATGATGAATTAGAATTTCAATCGTGTGTGTCCTCTATACTTCATTACATACCTAATTAAACAACGCGACAAATATTCCAAATGTTTGATTTGTCCCAACCAGTTTATCATCCGAACTTTCTCAAGAAATAGTCACAATTTCAATATTTAAAGCATCATTTCGTGGTGTTAAAAGTCAATGAAAGACTCACTTGTAAAGAATCGGCTAGTTGTGATAATTAAGAATTCGTATGATTTCATTTTGTGTGTCGAGTTGAGTTTTTACAGTTCATGCCTTGGAACCCAATTGTTCATGTAGACCGCAGTCTGCTATTTGCGTGCGTTTATAGACATGATGACATAATTGTATTTTGTTTTATTATACTTAATCTCACGACAAGTAACACTCGTTCAATTTTGTGTTTATTGATTAAATGTGTGCTGAAATGTTATTTAATATGATTTTATATAAAACGATTTCGTATGTGTAATGTTCCATACACAGCGTTCCAAGTAGATGTCAGCAGACTGTCCGATTTGCTTATTGTGCAGCACTGCAAATCTCGAAATGATTCTTCTTTTTTTTACTAAAACAATATTTTTTAAGTCGACATAATAAAAAGAATATATGATTGTTGACTTATGATATCTAAATAGCATAAATTGTTTGTGAGTTTTGTACTAACTCAGATTCACCAAAAAAGTATTATTAAATACAAACATATAGTTACGATGCTGTCAGATCATATTAATATGCATATATATATAAGTATAAACAATATATACATGTAGTGGGTCATCCGTGTCTAGAGCACACATTTCAGTTAATCACGAACAAATTATTATATACATTTAGACATTTGTGGAGAGAAAGTAATTCGTTCTGTGTAGGAGTAACTTTGTCCACAAAGCATGTGTGTTTTTGATGATACGTGCATCTGATTCAATATTTGTTGTGATTTTGATGTGACTGATCCGCGATACACACCTATTTCATCGAAAAGTTGCTTAAGTCGTACTTGAATAGTAAATGCATGTACTTTATTGAATTCAATATCTTTTTGAATGCGTTTGTTTGTGTTTAAGCATTTGTCTTCAGTTTAGTCATTTTAAATGAGTATTTAGTTATTTAGTAATAAAGTAATACTACAACTCCAGAAACATTATGGGATAATAAATTCGTGTTTACACTCGTCAGTCTTTTATTTAAGGCGCATGCAGTTAGTTCGGAATCAGGTCGATACATGTTGATATATATATGACATTATATGACATAAAGATTAATGCATTACTTAAGATGCACATTTTGATTACACCACAATCATGAATCATGAACACTTATAAATGAATAAAACATGATTTGATAAGATGCATTCAACATCTCGTAAGATTTATTGACGAGGGCTGGATTATGTATGGGGGCTTTTATACTGATAAGCAATGCTGATTAATATAGAAGAACGGAACGCCCTAACATAATGGGTTTAATGTCATAGATTAGTCATTGAATAATCCAAACACCATCTTACTCAAAACAAACAAAGGGATATTATTTTGGAACCATATAATGGTCAAATCTCAGTTCAGATTAAAAAACCACAGAACAGCCATCACGCACACATGTTAGTGAAAAGTGTGTTTTTGTTGTTGATGTTTTGTTCATTGACTCTAGTAATCGCATTTTCTTATGACGGACTACACTTTTTGTTCGTGGCCGTCAACGTATTCAATTTACAAACTGAATCGTTAGGGATGATCTTTAGAGTAAATTTAATTAAATCAAATAGTAATAATTCCCTGAACACTTCTTGATAATCACACATATAAATTTCATCTTATTTTAAGCTCACTTGTACTTTGGTTAAAAAGTAATTACATGTCACCGCCGTTGATTCTGTTCATTGCAAAGTTTTATCACGTAAATACAGTCATGTATGAGTGTGCATCTGTTACAACCTATAACATGCAGGGTTGTGAAAGACAGTGGTTTCTAGCAAGACGATTTGAAATCAGTAAGTAATGAAGATATAGGGGTGAATCGAATAGCCATAACCGCAAAATGGGAAGATCATATCCGTTTAAAAAACATCAACGCTATGTTTTCTTACCCAAATGTTTTAATGGCAAACAAATCAAGGTCAAAGGCTATATCCCGCTTTCTAATAACTGTTCAAACGCAGGTTAAAATATGAATAACTCGTTTGTGTTTTCAGTAAATCTGTATAATCATATTGTTTTATTGGATAAGGCATATCATATATACTCTATACTGTTCTTCTTTAAATTCCGTTATAAATTATTATCTTCCTCCTGTATATTGACGTATAATAAGGTTATTTATTAAGATTACATGCTATATTTGAATACATGTATATAGGTCATACATGCAAAACAAAATGCACTTTGTGTTATTTTGTTGTGTGTTTTTAAATTGTGTAACATATTTATATAGATTTATTAAAGAAAATATATACATTTAAATTGATCACACAACGTACATTAAACTGCAAAATTAAAATGTAATAGAAAATATAGTTATGATTTTGTATAGCAT
This sequence comes from Dreissena rostriformis, assembly GCA_007657795.1. NCBI lineage: Eukaryota > Metazoa > Mollusca > Bivalvia > Myida > Dreissenidae > Dreissena > Dreissena rostriformis. The sequence goes on from VMBQ01000265.1 coordinate 454,204, forward strand.
GTGTATACAGCCTTCTTTAAACTAAATACAAAAAAACATGTTGCTACATAGACTTGCATGTTATCACTTATACAGACTGTGTTGGTGTTGTGATTGCTGTTTTGTTTGTTGTAGTGCTCATCTTGCGTGTGTGTGTGTGTGTTGTTCGTTTTTTGGTGTTGTTTTTGTCATTAAGTATATGGTAAACTACCTACATCGTAATTGTTTTATCAGTACAGATGTAAGTTGTGCCAAGAGCAGTGAGCTTCAAACATGACCATTGAAATTTTAGCATAGCATTTTACCTTACATGTGGTATAGATGTATTATACCTCTTTATTCAACAAGTACAAAATCATTGTTGTTGTTTTTAAGGGTCAATTAAAATTAGTAAATAGCAGGCGTATAAAAATAACTATCCACTGCGTAAAGCAAATGAAGCATATACATTACGTAATGCGTATCGTTCAATTATTATTTGAACGTGTTTACTTAATGTAAATGTCGTTCTATCCAATATGACAAAATTTACTTTATTTTATCTGGTCTTAAATAAGAACAATATCATATATAATAATACTGTATTATTTGTGTGTGTATGTTCATGGATCTTGGTGCAGATGACATACATGTGTTGTCATGTCGACCCTCCTTCATTTAAAGGTAATCTTGTATCAGTTTGTTTAGCCCCAACATATTTTGCCAGTTGATACCTCCACAGTGGTTTCTTATGATCCATATCATATATTTTCACTTTGAAATTAACATTGAACATATCTGTACTTACATCCCGTGCAACAATTCTCTAATACAAACGTTTTTTTTCTTTACTTATGGCCATTCCCAATCTCCCCGTTCTGCCCAACCTCACTTTGACAATGTTACTGACCTATTTGGGAAACGATCTGTACTATTTGTTGGTGAACTCAATATTATTGTTTGGTCTAACGCCAGCGCCACATGTAATATGTTTAATAATAGATGTTGCATGTCAATTTCAGCCCTCCAATGTCACCCAACCTCACTTTTGTTTCGCTATAGTCTTAATATACCCATAAAACAAAACTGTAGCTGACAATTCAACACACGATAACAAAATATGAATGCATTGATTTCTTGGGCTACCTTGATTCATTAAAAACGTAACATAGCGAATGCATTTAAATTGTTACAAATACGAATCAACATAAGCCATTATTTAAATTTTCAAAATAAGATATATCATACTAATTAAAACAACGTATAATATAATCATTTGAGCACTGGAAACGATTATCTATACTCAGGTACGAATGAATCATTTAAAAATATTCCATTTTTAGATGGTGTGAGATGGAGATTAATAAACATTGAACCATTGGCACTGTTGCAATTTTGTGTCTACTTCATGGTTAACTTAAAATGTTGTAACATTTTTACAGACTTAAAAGTTATGCTAGTTAAACATACAGAGGTACCACATATTTCAGTTTCGTCTCCGGAGTGAGTGCAAACAAGTCGCCGTGGGTAGCATTCAAAGAAGCGATACGTCCAAAATGTATCAATCTTATCATCATCGTTAGAGCTACACAAGGGTTACCCCGTTGTCGTTACTGCTATCGTACAATGCCCTTGATAAACAACAGAAAGTGCAGCTGTTTTAGACATCTGAAAAGCACGCCCACACGTTATAACTTGCTTTATCGAACATTTCTGGCCTTGAGCATGCGTCGTCAATTGTAATTTTCATTTGGCAAAATAACATTTAAATGTTGTTCACTTAAATCAAAATGTCTGCTCAACGAACCAGTCACATTAAACAACCTTAAAATATTGTATTGATCATTTCTTTCAGCCTATTTTTTACCCATACATAACATATTTTGGAAATTAAATGACGAAATGTGTTTGTTTTCTTTCTGCATTGAACACGTGTATAAACTGCAGGTAAAAGTAAATTTTAAGACAGTTCGTACACCAGTAAAATGCAGAAAAATGTCATTCAATTACAACCGATATGACGAGAATTATCTGTAATGTAAACATTCAAAATACCGCAAATGCCTTCTATACGCTAGCGTATTAATCAAGTTTCAGTTTCGATTTCATTTCCGTCGAACAACATATCGTTGACGTTCGCAACAATTAATGACGTCATTTGGTAAATGAATGAAACATATCGTCAATCCGATTCGTGCAAAATATGTAATTTTGCAATTTGTTTATAAAAAAAAATAGTTTGGACTTGAATGTTGACGTTGACGTTGACATTTGCATACGGATTTGGATCATCGGGAGATGAAAAACAGGTAACGTGATCGAATAATCTAATCAGAATACAGCATTTACGTTAAAGTGAGATATTTATTAGTAATGTGACACGGCGAAAGTTTATAAATAACTTTCATCAAAGCTGGATATAGCTCGCCATGGCGTACTTCAGTAATAATAAATGACATAAATCAGATTGCACAAACTTTAGCCGTTCTCTGCGTTATCATTCTATTGTCTGAGCGGGATGGAGGCGGTTTTGCGAGCAGACCTGCTTCAAGTGTATCGATGTGTATAATTGTTTTTCTCCTTGATCAGATATAATTTTAGACAAATAAGGCTGTAGGCCAATTGTTCATTTGTGGCCGATTGGTGCAATTTCTGTTATTAAACCCAGATTAAAATCAACAAAACTTGCATTTTATTGTTTTTCGTAACATTTTAATATTGTATTTACTTCGTATATGAAACAGTTTATCTCATGCTTCACTTTCTTTTTATGTAAAATAATATTGTATCAGTAATCAGTAAAAGTTCAAACATATGTGTAGATTTACAATCAATAAAACTAAACTACGTTGCATATCCACAAGTATGTGTCTTTACTATGTATATTTACATACTATAATGACTGCTATTAATTTTAACTGTTCACGTTTATTTTCAACAATCGACGAATGAATTACAGAGGTTATTTATATAGCTAATGCTTGTGAAATATATATTTGCGGGGTAAGAGGTGCAAGACTAAATCTACACTGTATTTTGAATTATGTATTTTATCACTTTATAAACAAACACAATACTTCACTTTTTTTAGTTATACTATAGTCGTTATAATTGTGAATAAAAATAGATGTTTGGAAATAATAGAAAATAGGAATCATAATGCGTGTGCAATAAAAAATATGTTAAGCCGAAAACAAAAGTTGGTTGTTTATATTAACCCGACTGAAGTATGTTTTGCCGACCCTTTTTCTGGTATTCCAGGTTGAGTTTGCAAATATTTCTGCTTAATTTGGATAATATTTTGATAAAATAATGATTGATTGGTCGATCATTTTTGCATCATAAAATCATATTACTACATTATATTACTACTTTTTTCTCCTAACTTGTGTTATAATAAATATGTAAGTAAGATCCTATATACTCGCTCAAAAAGAAATCGTTTAAAGTGGAACAGTACTTAAAAGCACATCTCGCTTTTAATAGTGGAGAGTGGCACAAAAGTACATTGTATGTGTGGATCGGGGGCGTGCAACGAACCAATGTGCCTTCAGTGTATCGATGTGTATCATTGAATCTCACACAGCTCGTATATAATTGTACACGAAACTATCTTAATGCCAGATTCTAATGGTAGCAAATCGGTGCGAGTCTGTTCTCACACTGATTAACATTGTATATATCTTTTGCACGTGTGCATCTCACCTGGCGCTACTTGGCATTAAGAACAAATTATTTCCTTGGCATAATCCGTCCGCGCCTACTGTAAAAGTTAAATATGATCGCGTAATGGACGCTGCTTACGTTCTCTAGTCGATGTCTGTGACGTACATTCTATATCATGAGCACCATGTATAATTACACTTTTTAACGTTCCAAGTAAAGCGTTTAGAACATAATATTTAAACTAAATAAGCGCCTAGCTCCATTGGCAGATAGTTTATTTTTTTTAGCAAATTTATACATATCATTACTAGATTTAAACAAAAAACAACAACCAAGGTCCCTGCATCGATAAACAAATGTGTTTGCATGATGATAAGTTATTGACATAAGCGTCATGAATACAAACACTTGAGGCATTTCATTCTGATACATTGCCGCTGCTAACCATTTTATTACAAACAGTTGGGAATTGGTCGTACAAATATTTAAATTACATTTAAAAAAATTAATAACGACAGGCTAGTCATATTTTATTTAAAACCCAGTACGGCAACAAGTTGTGATTTATTTACAGGAAACTGTCCTTGTTTAGACTCAACGATATTCAACATTGTATATACATTTACAGATTTAGTGTTTATATTTTTATCATTCTTTTAGTAATTTGATGAAAGAGCGTTTACTTCTAATTATTTGTAGGAAGAATTATTTTTTATGAATACTACTTTATGTTGTTTTTGTTATAGTTTACACATTCATTGAAACAGATCGAGGCTTTTTTTTACTATTATCTATGCATCCTCTATGTTTCTGTAATTTGTGATTGACACAATTATTATTTTGGTGCCTTATATTTGTAGCTGCATTTGTAAAATCCAGGTGAACAATGAATGACTGGACCATTTTGACTGTGCATCTTTGATAGTTTATTATTGTTCATTATGGTGTTATTAAACCTGGAAGCTACACTTTTTAACAAACACCGATCATTTGATCATTATTTTATATATAGCATCATACATCATATGACAACGCCAAAAGCTAAATATTACCAGTGAGTGATGTATTGCATGATGTCTTACCATATCATGTACAGTCGCCCGTGCACTATATTTAATCTTAGTAAAATGACATAAATGTGTCGAGTCTGCGATAATGCGCTAACTGACGGTTAACAACATTGTATGATGTGATGATTTTTAACAGAGCAACCTAAACATCGAGCATTGCACTTAAACCGGTCGACGTATATTTCAGCATATATAAAAAAAAAAAAANAAAAAAAAAAAAAAATGTTGCACGAGCACGAATGCATACATGGACAATTAACAAAATAAAGTTACTTCATCATCCGCCAAAAGTGTTTAATTATCGTTAAAATTGGCGTTTCAGTGCTTATCATAGTTTATTATTCAAATACAAATCCTTTATTCACCGATAGGTTGCTTATCGTAAATGCAATTAGGTACACTTGATTTAATAGTTAAATGTTGAGTTTCAATACATGTCAAAAATGCAATGTGCTTATGTTTTCATTTATCTTTCTGATTGTATATTTCTATTATAACATGTTAATTCAATTGAAATCATATGTGAAGGTTTTGCGTATTAAACAGTTGAAATAAGCAAAAATCGAAACTTATTCGTATCTGGATACATTGTATTGATATGAGAAACATATAATGTACGTGTATATGTGCAACTGTACTAGGAATAAAACAATGAATTTACTACTACAGTGAGCTATCAAATTGGCGTGGGTAGCTCTCCTAGGAGCGATTCTGTCTAATAAATATAATTCCGAGCAGCATGCATTGTTGACGCCCACTGGTTAATTGACTGCTATCGTCCACAACCTGTACCAACCACAGCAAATGCATTTGTTCCCGACATCTGAAAAGAAAAAAACAGTCGTTATAATTTGCGTTGTTAAATATATTTGGCAACTGTCGTCATGTGCCATAACATCGTTATTTTCATGTGACAAAGTGAGATTACAATATTTTTTTCTAATTAATACGTGTTTCAAAATGTGTTTGTTCGAAGCACGAATAACAGGAAAAATTATGTCCCAATAAGTTTTCATCCAATTTTGCGCCAATATTTTGCATAATAAAAGACGAAATATATGCATGTAGCTTACATTTTTAGATTAACGGCTGTCCGATATATGTACTAGAGATATAATTACCATGGTCACTGTTGAAAATTAGACGATGATAACAAGTCGAAAGTTGAAAATAACGTTTTTTTCATATCTGAATAAGTTACTATTGTTCCATAATATTTAGATTAAATATACACCCGCTGAAATAAGAAATACATAACAAACAACGACCTGATCTGTTGGCATAATAACCTTGGTTATAAGTGTATGTGTTTTAAATAGTTACACGGTTTTACACACAGTCAGATTGATTGATATATATCGATTACTGTAAATAATAAATGTGGATGTTAATTTCCATTCAATATAGATGAAACGAGCTGAACAGTATTGTAAGTGTAAGTGAACTTAAAGTTCTTAATACCACACGCGTTTCCCCCGTGACACTGTCTGTTATTTTCAAAGACTTTGATAAACCGCAACTAATGCGGTGGCTGTAGAAGTCTGAATAACACACCCACTCGCGTAATTCATCTAGCACCGTCTGCGATACGCTTTTCTCTAGACACGATCAGTTACAAACTGATTGAAACAATTATCTTGTTGTAAAAATGCATTCACTAGCTTAGGATTGTACTTATAATAACAAATATGTTTTCAGAATAAGTGAAACGTTCCAAAACGTGTTAAGGGCTAAGGTATGCAATCACTTAAACTAGAATATATGGGGTCCTTATGATTTTAATGCATGTGAGTCTTTTGGATATTGCTTGGCTATCTGGGATTAGCTAGTATATATCTAGGATATTATCAGATGATCTTTGAGTCTCTATGCTACCTCTATAATATTCACAGACTTTCTTAGGGTCTCTGGGATTTTCAGTTTTTAGGTTGTCTTAAAATACCACAGAGACTCTCAGACAGTCTGGGAATATATTGTTATTAACACTACTTCATATCAGCCTTAATTATGTATGTTTATGTGCAAGCAATACTGCTAATCATTAATACTATTAAGTTTCATGTTCACAAAGGCTAATCAACTACGACATGTATAGGTTAAACGCAATGAGTTTTGTATGAATAGAGTTTGTCACAACAATGAAGCGAATACCTCCCCCAGTTTTGAACCTAAGGGCATGATTGGAACAAATAGTGTAGACAACCACATTGCGAAGTAAGATGCTGAATATATTAACGATTATATGTCTAAATTAACATTGTGGTAGTCAGGATGTGGACATTTAAGAGCAAGCAGCATGAGGAAATTTATAGAGGACTACATAAAGATGAAATTATTTTATTTCTGGTGTATAATTTTAATCATGATGCTATTGAATGTCATAGTAAAACAAGGGTAGTATCGTTTTTGGAATGATAGAAATTGCACATGCACAACCTTATATAATGCTCTAGTTCTGCAAGACTGAATTTCGTTCATGGAAACGTGTACGAGATCGTATTGGAAACGTTTGTATCTGCTCATGGATACACGGACAGACAGACGGACTCACGACTATAGTGCATCCAGTCTACTTCCAGTGTTTCAAATAAACGAACAGTCCTGAGGCAAATGTATCGATTTGTACCTTTATATTCCCACGCGGTACTAATATAATTGTTGACGAAACAAACTGGATATCAACTTTACTGGTGGTAATGGGTGCATGTCTGTTTTACACGCTACAGTACAAGACCAAGGACAATAAGTTGGCTAAGATACATTTTATGATCAAACAATTTATTTACAAGTCGCAATCGTTAAAATACAGTTATTTCTTGACCGTATAATAGTTTTAAATAGGTCAAACAGATTGCACACAAATATATGTATTTTTGCTTCTGTATATATTCTTGCACACATGTAAGATGACCAATGTTCCGAAAGAAAATGTTACCTTATAGTATTATCTTATTGATTTTGGAAAGCGGAAAATAATTCATACGGATACCATACAATAAATCAGGCTGCACTTTTAATTAAAAACTGTCATTTTTACCACAAGATTGCACTCTATAAAATGAACATCACCTTTCATAATAATACAATGCTCACGCCAACAGACAAGACCATTTGCGTAGGCAACCACAAAATCGTATATCAGAATTTAGCCAATTAAAATCAATGAAACATACTCCTACATTATGTGACTGGCATTCGAATTATACATCCCAAACTCAACACCCTTGTAGCACTGTTATTTTGAAATACATTGATTAACGTAGTGGATGCAATTGGTCTAGACAGAACAATATAAAAAATAAAGAAAATGCGTTTCCGATTGAATAAAATAATTAAATACTAAAGGCATTTTGAAACATATTAAGTTCATTGAAGATGTATTTTATCATGTTTCGATAACCATTCGTCACACTTACGGCAATTTTAAGTTCAATTCTAATAATAATTTAACAAACTATAAAAGCATTTTGCAATGTAGTGTTCTAAGGTAAGATGAGATGTTGTTTTTTATTATTTTACAACGTGAAAATGTGTGTTTTAATATCATACTAGACAATATAATGATGTTTAATTGAATAATAACCTGAATTAAACACATTGGAGAGTCGTTATCCCATTCATTAACATTGTATATATCTTCTACATGAGAACTTCTCACCTGGTGCTACTTATAATAGTTTAATATGACACTATTACGAGACAAGTCACTCCAAAGGAACCGTTTTTTATCAGTTTTGAAGAAAATCTTTTATATCGTCTAAAAACGCATAATGGTCAACAAAGTCATTGGTTTCCCAAGTAAGCTAGATTAAGCTAGAACTGTGTTAAAAGAAAAGTATGCATAAGAAAATAAGACACAGTAAGTTGCGTGTAATGTGTTATGTATTTAATTGCCCCTGCAAACGATGCATGTATCATTTATTGTTAACTAAACATTGTCTAGCTTTATAGTACTTGACATCACAACAAAAATACATATGTTAAGATTTTCCAGCATTATAGTGATAACCAAAAACACAAACACAATATACAATATTTAAAAATAGAAAGTCATTACTGGGCGCACTTAAACAGTTTATTGTATACTTCGACACAGGAAAAAACAATGTTACGCATGTGAGTTATACTTCTGTGGTTATGTTTGAAGTTTAGCAGTAAAATATTTACTGGACATTAATAAAAGCTTATGTGATTTGCCAGTAATGTAGTAAATCTATTCTGTAAAAACTGTCTCATGCTCACTATGTAATAATGTTGTTTTCTCAAATTGGTTAGGGCATATTCTCGACTTAGTAGTTTAAGTACCCTATTAATAAAATAGTAAACAAATTATTTATGTGTCACCATGGCTTATTGTTGAACATAACAAAATACTGATTATTCGTGTATTCCATGCAAATGGTAGAATTATTCATTATTTTGTGCTTAAAGTAACAATAAAGGTGACGAACCGTAATTATTTACCGATTTTTAAATATTTTGTTCATATCTTATTTATAAGGGTTATCAAAAAACAATATATATATATATGATATTGGACATTACCATAAAAAAAGCAATACAACTTGTTTTGAGCTCAAAATACAGTGTCCTCTCAGTCAATTGTGTTTACAAACAATCAGTTTGTTTACATCGCTGTTTACCTGATCATCCCGAGCGATTCCGAGCCGGTTTTCCGATAATAAATTTTGATTGGTCGGCACAAGACATTGTGTATCACGTGAGCAGGTCAAGGGTGAAAGGCCAGACATTCAAAACCAAAATGGCGTCGAGTTTAAAAAGAAGATGTACACTCGCCTGCAAGCATACACATACGGTCGCTTATACATCTATGTTCGACATACACCTCCAACAAGAATGACAAAGGCTGACAGTAACAGACAAACTCTTCAACGGGAGTGCAAATAACAAATAATAAAAGCATCAAGCTGTACTTCGATTTACACACATATATATAAACATATACATACACACATATATATATACATTTTAGCAAGATTATCATAGTGTGAACGTAAGTAAATTGTGAGTATTGTGTATAGAGTACATTTGTACCAATGTAGCAAACAACAAGATGCATATTAATTGCTTGTTCTAGGTGGTTTAAAACATATATAAATCAGGCTGAGTTGTATATAGAATACAAAAACACTACATGTGTAAATATTGTGTTGAACTGTATTTGTTTAGTCATACTTTCTTTAAAATAAAATGTTCTTAATATTAATTATGCCTAATGTGACACAGTAGTTTTTATATAATCACACTTCGTTCAGCGAAATACTGCGGTCAGTGAAGCGTTAATCTCTATCGTGACACAGTAGATTTTATATAATCACCCTTTGTTTAGCGAATCACTGTGGTCAGTGAAGCGTTAATCTATATCGAACATAACATAACATACATGTTGTCTTTCTTTGTTTACGAGAATATTGTGTTGTTTGTACTACGTCATCGATATATGCGTACTCTACGAAAGAAGCCGAGGAACATCGGAGATAGCGAAAATGTACTGAAATTGCAAAATGTAAACATTTCTTCAAATTATGAGATTGACATATCTTCCATAATTCTTGACAACGTTGCACCTAAGCTCAGTAAGCTGTGTTTTTATCATTTTTTATGCAAGAGTAACTGAAATTGGTAACAATTAGACCAGTTTATATGCATAATAATTGGATTTGTCACCTTTATTGTTACTTTAAGTGATTAAATACTATATCCCCAACCATCTTTTTCAATTCCAGTACACTATATGAAACCTTATTAAATTTACGTAAATAAATGTGTTGATTAACGATAACTTCATATCTTACGACAAATAAGCTCACCTGCTTAAAGTAAACCGGTCGACTAATATAACAGGAAGAAAAATGAGACTTCTTGGACAATTAACAACATTTTTTTTTATTATCGATAAAATGCCATTAGGGTTTAACCTATGAGAAATACGATGGCATTAAACAATCACATCATTTATAATTCCATTGATTCAGAAATGAATTGCTTATTATCAATGCAATTGATAATACTAGATTATATAATTAAATGTACTTATTTCAATATTAACTTACCTGGATGTACATTTTGTTTTTGTTAAAACGACATAATAAAAGATGGGTTTACAACTGAAACAGTTCGAATTCAATCAAAAAACTTATCTAAACGTTTAATCTTTGGATTCATATAAATACTATTTTTAATCAATGAGTAATAAACATGTACAAACTCGAAACGGTGCTGGGGCATTATTTTCGTGCCGTTCTGCATCGCTTGCGAATTACGGCATACGGGACTAAGACTCGGATTTTAACACGATAGTTTCAAATTAATTAAATGTATTTCAATTAATTGGATATTCGCGACCTCCAGTTGGGTAAACAAAATTTCTGTTACTTTTTGGATTTTACTCAAGTGGGACATCGAATCAGCTGGTAATAATGCAGTGAACGCTGCACTTAATTTGTTATTGAGTTTTTAAGCCAAATAGGTCGGTGTAAATGAATAAGAATATACATATATCCTTTTAAGTTCATCTCTGACATAAAGCATAAAGTAAGGTGCAGAATAGAGAACAATGTGGTAATTGGTTGTGTGTTTTGTTATTATCTGATAAAATTCATTACTTGCGTTTCTAATTAACACAGTTTTGAATTCGAATTGATCACACAACATACATGAACTTTCAAACTTTCAAAAAATACAAGAAACATAGTTATGACAATTTTGAATAATATGATTAAACAATCTCCATACATAATGTGTTAATACATCGTTCTTGCAATATTCACATAAACAGATGTTGTTTTTTCATTGCTGTTTTGTTCTTAATAGTGTCTTAAATGTTTATTGTGCGTTAGTGTTTTGTTTCATTCGGTATGTAAGTGCAAATATTCTCGTTTGCATATACGTGTATTACTGACGTTAATTGTGGTGCGTACATAAGGTCTGACATTTTCACGGACATTAAGCATTAAAGTTGAAAGTTTAAATGTCTCTACTGTAAAGATATTATATTGTATCCTTATCATCTACAAGTACACGAGAATCAGTAAGATTATATGTGTTAAAGTAAATAGTACACGTGTAAAAATATCATCATCCATTTGTGTACATTAAATATTAAATATAGAAAATATTTCAAGATTTTTGTGTTTTATCTAGTGTTTTATACGAACGATAATATATCAAAGAGCTATTTAAAAACTATACTTATTAATATGTTGGTCTCTGTAAATTGATGTAGAGAACATGCAGGCGTTATCATGTCTGAGAACAGCACGTGTCAGGTCCGGACGTTATCGTTTCGGATAACACCAACACCACTAACATTGCTTAAATTCTTTGTTACTTGCACAGTTTTTGTTTATGAAAAACGATCACCCTCTCTCACTTGAAACTGACCGTAACTTATTTGATTTCTTGAACTTGCTGTCAAATATGCAAAGTATACTATGTGTAGATCGTTGGCTCCATCGGATGTGAATAGTTAAGATTTGAACGTATCGTCTGGCACCAGCTCTACATTCTATACGTTTAATATATAAATATATATATATATATATATATATATATATATATATATATTACTGATACTTAGCACCATTGCCTATCCACCATTGCCTATCGCCCAACTTCGCATTTACCTTAACATTGCATTAATTTGAGTTAATTCTATGTAACTTAATTTAACTGATTCGTCTAGTAGCAACACTGCTTTCCACACCACTTACTCAGCTGTTTTTACAAGCATGGCAAATCCATCTTTATCTCCAGACGTCACTTTAACCTTATTTTTTCACCATGATTAGACTGAATATTTTAAGACCGTCAATCCTAACCTACTCTTCTTACAACAACACTTTGATTATTGTGTGGAAACTGACAAAAAACTACCATTTCACATAAAGATTAAAGCACTAAGGGTGGGCATGTGTGTTTATCAACCCTTAGTGTCGTGATGTTTATTGTCACGTTTCCCCTTTATCCCTTTATGACCCATTAACCATTTAAAATTTATCTACAACATACAATTCATTAAATATGACTATATGGTATAACAATCTACATTTTGTTAAATAATAACGTTATGCATAAACCATAGCACACAAAAAAAACGAAAATAACAAACATCTGAGCACATAAGCAATTTATGTCTTAATGTTCGCTTAAATTATATGTATACCATACAATTTTAACAAAAAAATATCTGGGAACGATTATGAGTATTTCAAATACAAATTGCTCTTTAAGAAATGTTTTTCTGGTGTGAAATGGAGACCAATAATGATAAGTAAATTTTTATAAAAAGTGTCAAAAATTATTAACATAATTTATTTTAAACGTGTACTAATTTAATTGGCTGCGATACGAAACTTTTCCGCACCCGCTTAAGGCAAACACTCCAGGTTATGTTATGTTTGAGGCAAAACATTTCGTCCTACAGTAGGCAAACCCACGCGTACAATGACTCACTGGAAAAAACATGTAATGTTTATTTAAAAAATCTGATTACTATGACTAACAGATTTGTGAAACGTGGAGCTTCTAACTTCTTGAAACACCGTTCCTTTGATTGATTCATTCAACCAGACAACACCCACACCTCACGCTGAATATAATCAGAGCTGGATGTATTGCATCATGTCTCCCTGTATCTTGAGCAATCCTGTTCAAATGCCAATGCGCACTATGAAATCTTATTAAAGTGACGTAAATGCGTCAATTAAGCGATACCTTGATTTGTTTACAACAGTTTGTAATGTGATTTTGTATAGCTTTATAAACAAACAGATAGCGCTTGCTCAGAGTAAACCGGTAGAGGTAAATTTCATCAGCTAAAAAAGAGGGATATGTTTATTTTCAATAATACGTGTTCTTGGAAAATTAACAATATAAAGTAAAAGTAGGCGTACTTAAAAAAAGTGAGTTGGAACCATTTAGAATATACAAAATAGTGTTTGGAAAACAGCTTAAACAATAGTAGAACTTACGTCATAATACAGTTAAATGAGTAAAATTGTTGGCGTGATGCTTCTGTTATCATAGTCTTTAGTTCAGATTACTGAGGTTTTCAGCACAAAACTGATCACGATATCAACAGTTTGTATAGCAACATATTACTACTTTATTTATAATACGAAGTAACTTCTTCTATTCACTTTCGCTGTTTTACTGTTTTATAGTTTATTAAAGTCTCATCCAATATTTACAATTTTCACAATGCATATATACAACATAAAGTTATAGATAAGCTTGACTCTTTCCAACCTTCATAACATTGTTGGCATTGTTAATTGTATTCTTCATTAGTATCAACTAATTAGACTGCAACGGAGCCCAGCGGTAAATGTTTGTATTAAGATGTTTACGTTTAATATTCATGAAATTACGATCCTTTTATTTAGCAAGGCTGATTTGCTGAATTTACACAAAACTAATGATAAAGAAGTAAAATCATATATTAACGTCGTTAAACATTTAAAACTTTCATAATACATTTCTGATTACATGGTAATTGTATAAGATTACGTACTAATTATGTAAAACCTACAGCTTACACATGTAGCAAATCTTTATCAGCTGTATTTTTACAGCTGTCGATTACATGTATTCATATAGATGTCAATTGGCTGACCTGTATTTGTATAAATGTCAATTTGCTGACCTGAATGTGTATAGATGTCAATTGGCTGACTTGTGTTGCTGTCGATTTGCCAACCTGTATTTGAATAGCACTCAATTTTTCGTCTTGTCTAAGTACGACATATTTAGTTCATACCATTGAATTTACATTTATGATATTCATTTAAACGATACAGTTAGCCGTTGAATATTCGATAAAACAATTACAAAACAAATATTTTAAAATATAATTACACGAGCCTGATCAAAAACGATAAGCACCAGGAAAAAACGATTACGTGGAATGAAAACTGTTTTAGAACACAAACACTCATTGATCAAACAAGACCGCAGGCGAATACCTTTATCATTACAGTATGCGTATAGAAACAAAACACGATAAAGCATTTAAAGAATACAACAAAGCTTAGAATAACCTATTTAATTAAGAACGGCACAATGTCACGTCAATACTTGTTTGTGTCTGTTTCGTATCCTTCATTAGGGGAGTGACAAATTTCAACAAGTGAGGAGTTGTGGAACATGTAAAATGACGATTGCACTTGATGCCCTTTACATCGTTTCCACCCTCGACTTCATACAACTAATGTTTGTACTTTGTTATAAAGTTATTTTACAAGTATTACACAATACCTTTCAAAAGACGCCCACACTGTTTAGTTGCTTTGTGATTCGTACTTTATTGCACAATACATTTGTCTTCTAACAGTTCGCACCTCCACTTCGTTCTATGTTCCAGTTAATTTCGCCAGTCGACAAGGCCAGACATATATTCAGTGTTAATTTCAAATTACAAACTTCTTATGCTATTCTAAACATACGCTCCTGGCATCTTAGTGGATGCGTTTCTGTGGGATCGAGGATAATTAGATTCTATGTAAAGCTGTTTCCAGCATATTTAGTTTCAACATTCAACATTCAATCAACGACCCATATAATGGATATCTTCGCACATGCGTACAAGGAAATAAAGAGAACTGACAAATGAAAACGCTTTTCTCAGACCTATTTCATACATGAACCCGGCTTTTTGACGTTTTATGTTGTGTTGATTGAAATTTTATTGAAAATATTAACGCAAATTTCTCTCCTGATAATATTGCTACATTTTATAATTCAAAAGATTAATTGTCATACTCTCCTAAGAATATACTCTGGACAATTGCATAGAAATGTTTTCAACCGGTAAGTATTTTCCTGTATTTTAAGTGAAAACAATTATAAGGACTAATATCAAAATTATTGTTTTGCAAGTCTACAGAATATGGTGGCGTATTTCTGCCTTTTGGTTTGGCGTAATGGCGGGCTTTAAAAAGGTCGTTTCTGCGTACTTGTTGTCTTGCTGATGCGTTAAGTGTCGACCTTTTGTGTGCATATGGGCGGGTTTAAAGGTGGCAAACACGACATCAGGCCAGAACGAAACATATACCGAAAGTAGAACCAAACGTTTGATAAACGTCATACTTGTCGTATCGGCGCCATATTTTCCTTCGGGTATATCTGTCGTTGATTCGCGCTGGCGTGCGTATTGGCGGGTTTGAAGTTCGTCCACATGAAAACAAGCCTGAGTGACAAACAAACCCGCCAGAACGACACAAGGGGTGACCGATGTCATTATTGTCGTAGTGAAGCCATTTTCATTGTTCTTATGGATAAATTTGTCGTTTTTTTGGTGTCGTCATGTTGGCGGGTTTTGATGGTCGGAAACACGCCAGCACTTCAGAACGACAAATATACCCGCAAAAACGATAAAAATGGAGACAAATGTCTTGACCCATTTATGCCTAGCGTCTAGAAGAAGGCCTTGGAAAACAGCGTAGACCCAGATGAGACGCCGCATAATGCGGCGTCTCATCAGGGTTTGCGCTGTTTGCTTAAAGGAATTTCTGTAAGAAATATTCTAAATATAGAAATGAATATGCTAGACATAGCGAGTTGCTCTTTCATTCCGTTATACACCTCTTTCATTTGCTAACACTATTTTGAAATGTTGTTGCATTCTTAAATAGAATGAATCAGTTACATAAAGCAAAGAAGACCATTCTGTCATGTGTTGTACATTCGTTTTGTTATGGACAACACGGTATAATTGTTTAGTTGTCACAATTTGTCTACTTCCTGACTTCATAATAAGCATTTGAGTACGATCATTTTAATCAACACGAGCATCGCTCTGTGAAAAGGGGGTTTCCGCCTAAACTGGATTTTTGCTAAGAAGAGACCTTCTTTAAACGAAAAATATCACAAACGCGTAAATAGACGTCCCTTATTAGCCTGTGCGGACTGCACAGGCTAATCTGGGACGACACTTTGCGCACATGCATTCAACTACCTTTTTACAGAGCGAGGCTCAAATTAAAATCACCTCTGCTATGCTATATAAATATGCTTGTCTCGTATGATATTTATTTATCTACTGATACAATCAATTTACAGCTGATAATTGAAGTGGCTATATAATCATTACTAACTACTCCCCTTTTATTTAGTAACATGCTCTTAAAATTTATGTTAAATAACGAGATAGATAACGTCAGTATGATTTATAAACTGCTACGTATCTCAGCGAGCTAATACATACGTCAGTTGCGTGCTATTCTAAACAATATCAACTTAAATGAGTTATTTATGTCATTAATGTCGGAATTTCACATCCTGTACGAACAAAGATGGAATTAGTTTCCAAAAAACATGGTTTCTCTACATGCTTCGATACTTCATTTCTTCTGTACAATTATACAATTTAATAATATTACATGTCTATTTTTGAGATAGTTTTAACGTATCATACTCATTTCAGCAAATCATTGCACGTATATAGGATCTGACATGAGTTGTCATATCATACCATATTTTATTAAACGAGTTCAAAAATTTTGTTAGTAAGCGAGCCATTGGCGAGCTTACTAACGAATTTCCTGGACGAGTTTAATCAAATATGGTATGATATGACAACGAGTGTCAGATCTTTTTATCACATGCTTTGAAACTAAATAAAATACATCTTAATTGACCAAACAAATGCTGATAGATCTAAAAGTTGTTTACTATCGTGACATCATTTCATGTTGACAACGTCATTTCATCAAAATAAAGCCATGCGATTGGTTAGTTATAGTTATTAGTAGTAATAGTAGTAGTTGAATAATATCTATTCATACGACACCTGATCATTGTTCCATTTTAGTGTCCATGTGTCGTATGAATAGATATCAGTGCGGGAAATTAAAATGGAATTTATTGTGACACGAACAAATAAAAACGTGCATTTTATATCTACAAACATCTATGTTACCAGATCACATCTGGCGTTGACATTTTGGCTTTTGCTATAAGGAACATTGATTTTTTATTTGGTAACTTTATTTTACAAAATACTTTACGAAATTTTCGTTCATTTTTTAGTATTAATGGGGCTTTAACTATCAATTTGTGAGCACTTTCTAATGTATACACTTAATAAACAGATCATTGACTCGATACACGTCGGAATCCCGTAGGCACAGTGTCAAACCATCTGCATAATGTACAGTGTGAACGCATTTAGAGGCCTATTTCTAGTAGAAGTTTATATTAGTGTTTTGCTTTACTATGTCAACAACAAATGCAAAGNGGGGGGGGGGGGGGGCACAGTGCCAAACCATATGTACAGTGTACAGTTTGAATGCATTTTTAAGCCTGTTTCTGCCAGCAGTGTATATTAGTGTTTCGCTCTGAAATGAAGACAAAAAATGCAAGCTATTCTTAATATTGAACATTGCAATAAAGGAATGAACTAGTATAGTACAGCTGACACTCCCAACAGTCTTCGGAATCATTAACCGTTTATTTTGTTTGAACGTTTTTGTTTGTTGCTCTTTGGCATTCGTGGTAATTTAGACGATTGTGTCATATGAGTACGCTTATTAACTTAATTTCAGTATAGAAACAACAATTGTAATCGCAAGTGATGAGTAATGTCCTCGTGCAACGCATCCAGTATAAAGTTTGCATTTGCACCCTGTCTGTCTTTTAGTCATAATAACGCTAGAGCTATATAATTAAGCTATAACCATGTTAAGTTTTGCTTTAGAAACAGACTAATGCCCCTGAGTTAGATTGACACTAGGTTCTTTCTGAAAGGTTCAATTCCTGGAACTATTCGTCTGGCCATTTCCAGGAAAATCTTACCAAATGAGACACTAATGTACTTAGATTTCGGTGCGAGGTCTTTCGATACAAATGTACGTAATGACACACAAAAAATATGTCTATGATGGTCGAAATGGCCTGAAACGTATATTTTGAAGATAACTTAAGGCAAAAGATTATTACCAATATAACAAAGGTGTCATATTGCCATTAAATTGTCTGTCTGGCAATGGTACTGCAAATTCATACAAACGTGGCAGTCAAAAATACAGCTACATCGCACTCTGTAATTAGCGCTTACATCTTATAATATATTTCCCTACGATGGCCGAAATATACTTGCCTGAAGTTTTATCATTTTTCAAAGCAAAGCTTATGTCAATTTGTGTTTGAATAACGTACTTCGGTTTCATTTATGTTATCCACAAGGTCGGTTTCAACGAAATGTTACAGGCCACAGTATATGAACTATTTACAGACCTAGATTAACATAACTTCAAACGTGCCTTAATACACATTAACAAACATTAAATATTAGATGTCAATAATATAATCATTCACGGGGTGCACGTGTACGCTTTGGGGCATTAATAGATTAATAGATAACAGGTTCATAATTTGAATCAAGTAGATATGTATCGCTCATTTATCGCGCATTTATTACATGGATTTAGGAACATCAAAGCGGGCATTGGAGGCTCTATGTTCATGAATGCTTGTAGATAGATGACACAAACTATATCAGCAATGAGCATTTAGAACCACTTAGCTCTGCATTTTTAATGATGGGTCTGGTCTGCACGTTCATGTCCTACTACAATATGTTTTATCAACTGTTGTAAAACAAACTTATTCGAAACAAAGTTGTGATAATGCAATTTAATATAGACTCCATTAACATTTGGCTAAAGTGTTTTTAATTTTTTAAACTGAATATGTTTAATTCGATATATATAAAGAAGTCGTCTGTGGTACAATCCCCAAATGTTTTCTTAGACATATGTATACACATTTATTTCGCGATCTAACGAGCTTGCTTACTAGTATATAATTTTTTTCTTCCCGATATTTTAAGCAAGGCGGACATATACCGTCCGAGATAAACAAACGCCTACCCGCGCAATAACCCTCTCATACACTTGGCCATCCACATTTATTTTTTCTATGATCACGATTGAATTAAAATCGATATTCCACCATTTCCAACTCATTGTCTGTTTTTTTTAAGCTTACAAATGATTATTTTTGTATTTTTTCATTCTTTTTTAAGATTTTACTTATAAAAAACAGGTATTGATATATCAAAATCTACACGTCCAAGTACTCAGTAGTCAGTTTAAATACATCATGGTCAAAACCGGCAGTACAATATGGCTTGTAGGGCGCACATGCTAAATGATCTAACACTAGGTTAATTCGCGTGGCATATATGTCACGGCACACACGTGTTAGGTATTCAGATATTTTGTTTGCTTTAACATGCTCCTAATTCGTTCGAGTTTGTCTGTTCTAGATTACAAAAACACCTGTGCTGGATTCCCGACGCAAATGCAGTTGATCCATTGTTATTCATACATGTATAGCTTCCTATTTCCGCGAACTTGTGTATGAAAAACTGAAACTGGTTTATTTGCTAAAACGCCTATTTCTACATGTAAAACATATTCAATGGCGTTGTACATAATCTATATAAATAAACTATATAAAGGACAAATAAAGTAAACAAATTAAAAAAATAAAAATAAAATTAGAATTATATAAAACTAAAAACTAAAGTTGTCATATCACAATATCTTAAAACCAGTTTAGATATAGAATAATAATATTGATACAGATAAATATTAATCTTCTAGTTTACTATCACAAATGTTCACTATTTTTTAAAGTTCATTGACTTGTAAAAACAATGAGAAATTGTCTTTAAAAAGGTGCGTTTTCAGATTTCTTTTAAGACATTCAATGGAGGAGAGTTGTTTCAGGCTCAATGGTAGATTATTCCACAGTTTGGGTCCAATTGTGCTAAAACTTCTGTCACTAAATATTTTGCGTTTATTGAATGGCGCGGTGTAACACTCGATGCAGGACTCTGATGATCTGGTGGAACGTCGTTGAACTTTTGGTGTGAACAGTTCAATCAAAAATGTTGGCGCATTTCCTGTATGACAATTGAACATGTAATTGAGAATTTTAAAGTTAATTCTAGCTTTGATCGGCAGCCAATGTAAATCGTAGAGTGCCTGCTTAGAATTGTCTCTTCTTCTGCGATTCAAAACTAACTTAGCGCACATGTTCTGAATTCGTTGTAGTTTTGATAAATCAATGTCAGAAATCCCATACAAAATGACGTCACAATAGTCCAGGTGCGAAATTACTAAGGAGAGAACGAGGGTTTCGGTTGCATCTTCTGTCAGGTATTTGCGAATACTTTTGATCTTAAAAAGTTCAACATTGCATTTCTGCACTTGATCTTTATGTGATCTTTAAAACTCAAAGTGTCATCCAAATATGCCCCTAAGTATCTGGTGGTATTATGTTTCTCGATTTTTGCACCACAAATGTCAATCTCCTGGATGGTTAACTTTTTCAACTGTAGGGCACTTCCAAATACTATATGTTCAGTCTTTGAAGAATTCATTTTGAGTTTGTTACCCTTCATCCAATCGTTACACTCCGAAGTGAACTCCTCTAGTTCGTGAACGGCCTGAGCCTCAAGTTTAGAAAACGTTTGCTTGCGGTGTGATCGTCGGCAAAGCCGTATACAGAAATGGAAGGGGGGACAATGTCAAATATGGTTCCAGCGTACGTGATATAGAGCCAAGGCCCTAAACAGCTTCCCTGAGGGACACTACATTCTAGTTCACGCGCCGAAGACATCGTCTGGTTCACACTTACGCGGCAGCTCCGTGGCCGAAGGTACTTGTCCAACCAATCTAATGCAACTCCACCGATCCCGTATTGACACTTCAGAACGTCCAAAAGGATGTTGTGGTCCACTGTGTCAAAAGCTGCACTTAGGTCTAATGCTATCAATGCAGTCACTTCCTGGTGTTCCGTAGCATCCAATAAATCATTTACAAGTCTAAGGAGAGCCGATTCACACGAATGATTTTGTCTGTACGCCGATTGGTTTTTGGCAGAAGGTCGTGTTCATTTACATGTTCGTTCAATATGTACAAAGCTGCTGTTTCTATTAATTTGGACAAGAACGGTAAGTTACTCACTGGCCTGTAGTTGGCAAATATTAAATCTAGGCCGGCTTTTTTCAACAGAGGTCTAACAATTTCTTGTTGCCACTGCTTTGGGAAAACTCCCTGTGTCAATGAAAGATTAACTAGTCTAGTTATGATAGGGAGAAGCTCTTCCAAAAATGATTTCAACAATTTTGTCGGTAAAACATCAATTTCACAGGACTTCGTTTGCATTTTATTTATGAGTTTTCGAACTTCATCTTCAGATAATTCCCTAAATTTTTCAAACTCGGGCACATTTCTAACGATTGGTTTATACTTGTCGAAATCTTTCAAATCGTCTCTTATTTTCTGAATTTTTTCCATTAAATGATCGGCGAACTCATCGGCTAGGTCGTTTTTATTTTAAACAGACGGCATTGGATTCTCAGACTTGCCACCTGTAAGGTCAGACACAAATCTATACAATTTCTTTGAATCTCCCTTGAATTCAAGCACTTTTTGGCTCAAAGTTCTTTGCTTTTCAAGTTTAAGTTCATGGTGGTATTTACTGAGATCAGTTTTAAATATTTCATAGTCTTCCGGGTTTTGGTACTTCTTCCATAAACGCTCGGATTTTCGCAAAACTCGTTTCAGATGGTATATTCTCTCATTAAACCAGGGTTTTGGATTTCGGCAAATTTGCATTTTCTCTTTTTCAGGCGTGTGTTTATCGACAAGCCTTTTCATTTCATCTTCAAAAAGTTCCATATATGTATCAATATCATCACTTTCCAGTTTTAATTCAGAAATATCACTTGCAAATTCTGAATGATCTATGTCTTTTAAATTTCGATAAGTAATGGACTTACTGATGATGTTTTCTTTTTTCACTTTTGAAATAACTCTAACTACACGATGGTCGGACAAGAAAGGACCGGGTTCACATGAAATAAATTCAACACCATTTGCGACCTCAATGATCACAAGATCAAGATTCTGACCAAACACTTGTGTTGGAAAATGTACATGTTGTTGCAAACCCATAGCATATAAACACCTGTTGAAATCAGATATGGTGTTAGTGTCCTCATGTATATGCAGATTGAAATCTCCCATTATCAAAAGGTTGGAATACTTTGAAATAATGTCCTCCAGGAAATTGAACAAGTCTTTAATAAATTTCTTAGGCGTTGACAAAGCCGGTGGTCTATATATGCCAACACAATTGATGGTTATATTTTTAAAGATCATTTGCAATACTCCGTATTCGAAACTTTGCGTCGTGCCAGAAATCTTCTTACTCATCTTAACAGTATTTTTACAAGTCAAGGCAATGCCACCGCCGGTTTTATTTCTGCGATTTGCAACACTGATCTTATAGCCATTTTGGTTTAGGTCTGAAGATTCAAATTGTGAACTTTTGTCGTCAGAATACCATGTTTCCGTCAACAGCGCAAAATCAATGTTGTCGTCTCGTAGCAATTGCCCGACTAGCACATCTTTTTTTATTACTGAATGACAGTTTAATTTTAGACAGGTAACATTCTCTGTAAAATTACTGAGTGTGTTTGATCGATTGGTGTATGAAAATATATACATTGTTTGCATGTAATAATCACGTAATCTCATCTGAAACAAAGATTGAAATGATAAAATAATGCATTATTTAATTCTAAGACTTTTTTACAGCTTCATAGAAAAAAAAGCATATGTTATCCAACTTGCTTTCTTCGATGTCCGATACGTGTGGTCTAAAGAACTCACAACTAAGAGGAATTTATAGAATAGTTCAAAGGCACAAGCCGCGAAAACAGTCGTAGCCATGGCAGGTGCGTGCTAAGACTATGCATTTTTCCAAATCTTTGCAAACTATTCACCCATACTACCGTTTTACACGAAATTGTAATTGTGTGTGTGTCCTAACAGCCTTGGTTTTGCAATCGAACTAAGTGAAGGTTTTAAACCATGTAACCAGTTAACTGTTTCACGTCATAAGTTTATCTTTAATTACGTCAAAATGATTGAGAAATTGTCGATTACTGGTTTGCTTGGAAATAGTGGCATACTTTTAACATCGTTGTCGCTTTATTATAATATATGATAAAGTCTACTGATTTTAATAAGAAAATGAACATTAGTTTATATATTTGTCGTATGTTCTATTTATTCCAGAATGAAATGGTAGATAATATCGTTTAACTCGATCCAGAGTGAGGTTACCATGCAATGGGTATCATCCACCGCAAAGCATGAAGTAAATGTGTTTTATATGTTGCAGGTGTCAATACGTGAGAAGAATGGCCAGCAATTTTGTGGAGGCACTTTAATCGCCCCGCAATGGGTTTTAACAGCTGCGCATTGTGTTCGCAAATAAACGCAAACGTCACGTTCTTGTTCGTGTCGGCGATCACGACATTGACAATTTCGACGCCGCGAAACAAATTTGGAAGATCGAAGTTTTCTTACATTCCAGTTATAATTATAACACAATTACAAATGAGATAGCTTTGTTAAATCTAGAAAAACATGTTATCGAATCTCGTATGGTAAGCTTTGCTTGCCTCCCTGCGGCAAATGATAAAATTGAGAAGCATTTTGCCACTTCTGGCGAACAACCTATATTTTGAATTATTGGCTGGGGAAAGACTAAAATCACAGTTTGAAACGTGTCGCGGATGCTGCGGGAAGCACACATTCCACTTGTGGATAGAGACACTTGTAAAAATAACAAAACATCAAAGAAAGTATGACATCGAAGAAGTTTAATCTAGTCATGACGAACATATTGCGTTCATAAGAAAGCGTGCAGACACTTTCGGGAGTAATGCCAATATCAATCATTGCATATAAACACAGTGCGTATGAACAGATGCAAATAATATTTATCTTATCAAAACTGGTAAGATGCTATCGATGATAAGGTGTTAACGTCTTCAATAACATATATCTTCTAGTATGCACCTGTGTAAATATTTACACACAATATATATA